>VZTF01003775.1:783388-799797 GCA_013397755.1 Cnemophilus loriae | reverse complement strand
GGCGAGCGGCGGGGTCTCCGCCGCGGGGACACGGGGCACGGTGCCACCGCCACTTCTGGCCCCCGCAGCCTGGACGAGGATTCCCACGAAAGCCGTGCCTTCAGCTGAAGCGCTGATAAGACTCGAGTAGCCCGAGCGGTTTGGGTTTTTTTTTCTACTCACCCTCTTCAGGCAGCAGAACCTGGAAGGTCTGGGGTCGGTTTGTTTGAAAATGCGGTAGCCTTCCCCTCTCAAAGGTTGTTTTTTTGCGTTTTCTCTTGGCGAAAAAACGCGTCTCCGGCGGGGAGCGCCGGTCCGCCCCCTGCTCGGAGAGCCCCGCTCCCGTTCGGCCAGCGCAGCCGCCGCCCGAAGGCACCGGGGCAGGGCTCTCGCCTCCCGCACCGAGACCCGGACGGGGACAGGCGACACAGCCCCGTGGTCAGTCCCGCGGCTCTAGTCCGTTCTGCCGCCCCGCCGCGCCCCGGCTGCCGGGGCCGGACACACGGCCGGTGCCCCGTCAGGACGCGCCTTTCGGCACCGCTCGAGCCCGCGGAGCACCGGTGCCGTTCCTACATTACCCGCACGCATTCGGTTCGCGTAGCAACCACGCGGACACGGATGTAAAAGCGGCCCCGGGCGCGCCTTGCTTGTCCCGAGCCCCGTTTCCCTGAGGAGCGGGATCCGCGGCGGCGCGGGGCTCCGGGAGCCGGGGAGGGCCGGGCTCTCTCGGTCCCCGCTCCGTCCCCCCAGCAGTTCTGCTTCCCTCGGCACAGCCCGCGAAGCTGCCGGGACAGGGCAGTCACCATGTTACCGTTCAAAGTATTCCTAGTTAATTCCTTTTTTTTTTTTTTCCCGCTAAAATGTTGTTTTCCCAGGTACTACTGGTCTTCAGGATCGTGGAGTATTTGTCCCCATAACAAACCTAAAGAAAAATAGGGTACGTGTTAAACGCGGCGTGCGCGGGTCTGTCTCGCACCACGGCGCTCACGAGAGTTAACGAAATGTACTGCGGGAAATAAAATATTCTGGCCTCAATGAAAATTCATCAGATTTAATCTATTAAAAGGCTGAGACGGGGGCGTTTTCCTGCGGTACCGACGCGCGGGAGCTCCGTGTGCCCGCGGGTGGAGGGAGCGGAGGTGCCCCGGGACGCGACTGCTCCAGCCCCCGCAGGCAGCTCGGACCGGGCCGGGCCGGGCCGTGGCCGCAGCCGCCCCGCTTCCTTTCCAGAGCCCGTTTGGCTCCCTTTCTCAGTGACAGCTAGAGGCAGGGCTCGAACCTGGAGGTGCTTTTGTCGGCACAGCACCGACTACCAGGAATAAAACCTTCGCAACCTCAGCGCGACCATTATGTGAGACGAAACTGCGCGCGTGTCACCGCCTTTAGACCCTAAACTCTGCCTCGGAAAAGCTTGCATTTTCAAAACCTCAGCTCTCACTTGGCCTGCGAATCACCTCGCTCATCTAGGGACACCACAAACACGCACAATACCACTTTCCTCTCTGTTTAGGATTCCCAGCAGCACAGTCCCGAACATTTCATAAACGCTCTTTAACTCCATTACTCAGCCTGTGACGCCAGAACAAGGAAATATTCACCTGGAAAGTGTCTTCTTCTGCATGAATGAGTCTCATTGTCAAAACCTTGAGCATATATAGGTGCGTATATGTTTTGCAGTGGAGACTTTAGTTTCTCATTTATACCGTACAGCTAAAAATTTTGGTAGCTTCAGGCTTGTTTTTACAAGCTCCCAGCTGTACAAGGATTTCTGTTTTTACAGGAAAAACTAAGTAATCTATAGACCATGATGGCTGTACATCCATAATGTGAGCTTCATGAGGAACAGAGCAACTTTATTATGATCTGGACTGAAATCACATTGAATAAAAGCCCATCTAACAGAGCCTGAGGGGAAGAGTCGAAAACGGGCTCAATTCTCTACCAAATCCAACGGGAGTGAAAGGTTTGAGGATCACGAAAGTAGATTTCCCCCTTCAGCTGATACTCTGAAGATATTTTCATGATCCCATTTAATTTTGAGCCTGTTCCTGTTGCCTCGATATCAAAGAAATCTATCTCACAAGAAAAGGCAGCCCCAGCCCTTTCTGCTCATCTATTCCTGCTTCCCATCTCTCCTCTACTCAGCTTCTCTTCTGTAGCCTGAGCCCGAGTCTTCACTACAGCGTATTTGTTTATGCTTAGAGAACAGGCCTACAGGAAAACAAACCCTGCATTTCACCGCTCCATTTGGTAGTTCCTTTCTTTCATCTGAAAACACAGCCTGATCCAGGGAAGGTTCTTGAATTCACACAACCGGTTACATGATGAAATGCAAACAGTTTCTTGTGGTATTAAATGGCAGCCCGCAGCAGAGTTCAGGTTGGCTGTTATGGATTCACCAGTTAGGGCTCTGCAGGATAATCCTGTGTTGCTGCCATCCTGCAGCTCGTGGCCTACAGCAACGCTGCCGAATGCTGCAAATAAAAACAAACAAGGCAGCCTCTGCTTTTCAGACAGAGTAGAAATTATGTCTTTTTAGGAAGCTCGAAGCAAAGATCGTTTGTATCAGTCTAACAGCCTCGAAAGCAAGCTGCTCTTTCTAGCACTTCAAAATTGATGCTTATTTTTCTACAGAGCATGGGGAGGGGGAAAGAAAGAGGGATAAAAAAACCCAAACCATACAAGTCCATTCACGTCCAGTTCACCCCGAAGTTGCAAATTAATAGCATTGTACAACAAAATTAGAGCCAAAGCAGGCGTCTCCCATTGTTGCTGCAGAGATACATGGCTTAACAGATCATTTTTAGGTAATAAAAAAATTCTGCGTGCTTGTTTAGACCATTTGAAAATTGCTTAGTTAAATATTGAAGCAAGGAAAATTATATGAATTTCAGATTTTTTGAAAAAAAGAGACTTGAAGAAAAATTCTTCTAACCAACGTACAGACATCAACGAAAATTTGTTTTCTAATATTTCTCTGAGAATGTGGGTCCCAAACTATAGCCATGATGAATTAATATAATCTCTCTGAATTTATTTAACCTACCAGGTCTATTTCATAAAGGGTTTGTTACTGCGTTGAAGCAACAATGTTTGAAAAGGTCATTCAGGTTAGAAGTTGAAATGCCTAAATTTAGGAGACAGAGATGCACCAACACAGGATAACAGTATAACCGGGTTGTTAAGATGGGGAGAAGGGCAGGTCCTCACCTGATGCAGCTTTGCCCTTTTAGAGAACCAGCCGGACTGGCAAAGCTGTTTTGGTCTGGCGAGCCTGCACCACAGGCTTGGGGCTGAGGTAAGCTCTGGCACTGGACTGTTGCTTAGCTGTGTCCATCCTGGAAGCACTTTGCTGTGGGAGTTTTTGGGGATACTCCCTGCTCAGTCTCGTGTCGGAGGCTCCCAGTCCTACAGCAGAGCTGGCCAGCTGGGGACATGCTCGCACATGTTTGCAGCTCTGCTGGTTTCAGCTGGAGCGAGCAGCTCGTGCTGACTCACTCAGACCGCTGAATTTGGGCAGCACGTTTTGGACTGAGAATTCGAGTTTTGTCTTTAGCAGCTCCTTGAGAATTCGTGCGAGGCATGGTCAGTGCTCTCTGTCCACTCTCTGCAGGCTCCTGCAGAGGAGGTGCTGCCCTGGGAGCAAAGCCAGCCAGACACAGCCACGTGCTGTAAAATCCATGTGTATACTCAGACTTTGCCACCTACATTATGACCACTTAAGTCACGCTCCTCTTCCATTTCTCAGCCACACAGAAGCCGTTGAACTTGGTTAAAGCCAAGCTGTCATGTGCCAAGGTCTTCCAGAACTCACAGAAGGGGCTACATCAACCAGGAACAGGGTGCTTTTGTTTTAAATAGTCTGTCCACATCTGGAATTTGTGTATATATTACCTACCTGAACAATTTGTGAATAACTCTCTGTACACACGAGCTTCTCCCCATCTGCTTGCTGAACAGCAGCCCTGGCTGCAGCACCCGGAGAACGCCCTGCCAGACCCAGAGGGCAGAGTTATGGTGAGGGAGGGCCACTGCGCCCTGCAAAGAGCACCTTCCTCCTCTCGAAACCCTGAAGGGTTCAGGAGGAGGACATGGCATGAACTGCACCTGTAAAGCCATTCCTGCTTCCCAAGCTCCCCGGTCAGAGTGGTGCACTGGACAAACTATTCCCTCTTAACTCTAGCTGTGCCTCTACCAAGTACATGCCGCACTTCAAAACAATTAGAAGCACAAGTTTGTTTCCTTTTAAATGTAACTACTGTGCTTCTACAAAGATTACCAGAAAAATAACCAGGTTTGATCTGAGAACGAATCTGTTTTGTTGGATCAAACCACACACCATCTCTAGAGGATCCGGTTAAAAGTGATGGGACGGAAATAATTCTCTTCTTTCTGGAAGAAAAGAGCTGTGCTTTAGCCAAAGTCAACTTCAGATCACACACAGTCTCCCCCCAAAACCTGAATGCATAACTCGAAAGCATGCACTCACTGGAGACAGAGGTGGTGGTGCCCGTGGAAGGCGGATCTGATCCTCAGACACCTCTTGTGTCCCTGCATTGTCCCAACCAGCCAGTGGGCTCGGAAGCACAATGCAAACCCAAAAGACTGAATTTCCCTTTATGGCAAGAACAGAAACTTTGAAGAAGCTGAATATTTCAGTTTAAGCTTGGCCACCTAAATTCTAGTTCATTTTTGTCTGTACAATCACCTCAAGGTCTTTTATTTTATCTCAGTCTTGTTCCAAACTTCTGAGTATGTGAACGTGAACTGGGAATCTACCAAACATGGGAATTTGCATGACATTTCCAGCTTGTCCTACTTTTGACCTGGCCAGAAACAGCATATCAGAGCTGCTCACAGTTTTCCAGCATTTCTCCTCTTGGTCACAATGAGAGCAAGGAAATGCAGAGCAGACCAAACAAAAAAAATAATTAACCAAACTTTCTTAGACTCTCAAAAGGGACTTGGTTCAAATCCAGCTGAAATGTAGATGAAAGTTCAGCCTGCTCATTTTATTACAGTTTGTTTACTTACATATAATTTAATTCCAATTTGTTTTCCTTTTTTCATCCAGTTTGTAGCTATCCCTTGCAACAAATAAAAGAGAGACACCCATTACGAGGATAGCTGTCAGGAGAAGTTAAGACCCACAGGCGAGTCCAGCCTGGGCTGTGCACAAGTTATTCCATCCTGTGACCCGAGGGTTTGAGTCAGAAGTTGTGCCAGAGCCAGAGCAGCTCTGCCGAGGGTCAGACACAGCCTGGGCACAGGACACAGCCTGGGCACACAGAGCAGCTCTGCCGGGGGTCAGACACAGCCTGGGCACAGGACACAGCCTGGGCACACAGAGCAGCTCTGCCAGGGGTCAGACACAGCCTGGGCACAGGACACAGCCTGGGCACAGGACACGGCCTGGGCACACAGAGCAGCTGGGCCTGGGGGTCAGACACACCAACCAACACCTTCCTTCTGAGGCGGGCAGTGTGGCCAGCTCTGCCTGCAGAGGGTAAAGGGGAAGGACACCCTCAGCTGCAAAGGTTCAGCCCCATCTCCCAGAGCCCTTTGGAGAGCAGCTCCTGCCCAACTCTGGCCACGGGCAAGTGTGGGATAGGGGATAAATAGCCTCAGGGCTTCTAAGAATTGCCATGACGCCCCTAGCAGGGTTCAGAATATAAGCATCACTTATGTTTTTTAACAACAATATGCAATTATTTGCAAAATAATTCTCTCCACTTCTTCCTTGCCCCTTTAAGTACTTAGGTAGCTCTGTATCAGTCTTCATCTGCCTGGTGCCATAAGTGCTTCATACTAAGCACGAAAGAACATTATTTGCACAGAAAGGCCTGTGCTACATGGCTGAAGATTGTATTGAGCCAGTTCTGTTTGATGGCTTCAGGTGGGGCTGAACTCTGGCACTGCCCACTGAATATGGAAACAGGTATTTCACCGAATGCATGTTAAAGTCTGTACCAGATATTTGGAATAACAGCTCAAAAAATTAAAATTTATTATCCTCCCATGGTTCATTCTTAATGGGCAGGGCACAACAGTTGGATGTTTTAAAGCTTTGATTTTAGCTGACTTAAATGAATGGCAGAGGAAATGAAGGGGTTTGGCCGTTTCTTTTTCAGAAGGCTTTTGCCTTGAGTGATGTGTCAGCTTTGTGCGTTGTGCATCCCCGCACCCTTCCAGAGAGAGCTCTGAGGATGTGCAGTGTGCACCAAGGGTCAAATGCATGGCTTACACTGCAGTGAGGAGAGGTGGGCTCGGCTTCACTGATAAGTTAATTCATCAACAGTTACAGCTCTTCTTATAGTTGATGTTATGACTGGAATATTACACAGTGTTTAAGCAGCATGTCACCCACCTTTTGGGCAATTCAAGTGTTTTACAAACAGCATAATTGCTGGAAGGCATAAAGCAAAGCTTTACCTGCTACTGGATGCTCCATCAGTCATTTCATGTCACATTTCTGTACGTGTGGTTTCTCAGAATTAGGTAATACACAGTGTCTTTAAATGCATCTGGGAACTCATGTCTAAATCCTGACTGTGATTGCTGATGTCAGACACCTCACTTTGAAAATGTGATGGGGCTTGACAATTAGAAGCATTAAAAACAATGAGTGAAGGGCACTTCAGCATAGATTTTCAAGGGAGACATTGTCCCACTGGAACAAAAAAAAAAACCCAAAAAAGAGAGAGGGGCAGCAGTCATTTAATGCTCCAAGCCCTGAAGAAATGTTCCTGAGCACCACCCCAGAGCAGGGCCTACACTGACCTGTAAACCCGATACAAGGCTGGAAAGAGCTGCAGCCCTTTTCCCTGCTTGTGGGGTGACTGCAAAGGGATAGAAAGGCTGGCATTTTAAACAGGCGTTCAGAATAATGCAAAGCTACCTTTTGGTTCTTTTGAAGCTGAAAAGGAATTTCCCTCTTGATCTCGAGGGGAGCAGGATTTCCCCTACTGTTTAAAACTCCTCATAATGAAAAGGTACTTTTCTGTTTCAGTTCTTGCTGTTGGTGAGGTGTTAATCCAGCACTGTCATGGCCTTGCAGCTATTTTGCACATTTGCTGGGAATGAAGAAAAGGAGAAACCACAGTTTACGACAAATTTAAAGCTTAGTTTTTCTAGTAAAACATACATTTACAGACCAAGATTTTACAGCCATTTTCGGGATAGAAAAAGGAAAAAAGAAATCCATCTATCCTTTCTTGCTCACGTGTTTATGCATAGAGTCTTGCCTGCTTCAGAGACTTATTACCTTAGAAATACCTATATGGAGGGACTAATGTGGGGGATAACCCCTTAACTCATCGATTCATGAAGCTGTATAATGTAAACATACATTTTGAAAAGCCATTTGCTAGGAGGCTCCTCCTGTTTCAGAGAGACTGTTAGATTTTTCTGAAACCAGAAAAGAACTTTGCTTTTGAATAAAAAAAAGAAGTGTGGTTTTATAAACTATTATTTTCTACTGAATAATGTATTCAAAAATCCCAGCCTGGCTTTAGTTTTTCACTAGAAATCCTGTCAGTTTTTGACAAAAAGCAAAACCACCTAGCTATTCCTTTGGGCACAGGTCAGTTTCTTGTTTAAAACCGTTTGGACGAAAGCTTTCTGATTGGTACTGCCCTGGGTCTCTGAAATGTCCAGCTGCAATGTACCCGGGGCAGGAGCTCGGGCAGGGGGCTGGGCTGGGGCGAGGCACAGGCACAGGGGTTTGGTTGTCCCACGCTGCCAGGGAGCACCTCTGCTGCTCCACATCCCTGCCAGAAACCAACCTCCACTGAAAATGTTTCGGGGAAGCTTCCAATCAGCAGAAAGTTTTGCTGCTGTCGAAATGAAAGAGTCTTTTCAGAGGTTGGTTTAGCATTGTAAAAGTGAAGCTGTTGCGCAGCAGCTCCTGCTGTGGTACCTACAATTATTTGCTGGTGAGGTGGAGGCTGCTCCTGCCTTGCAGAAGTTGTAAATGTTGTGAATGATCCGGTGCTCACGGTGCAGGTAATGGGGTTGTTCAGCTACAGTGCTCCCTCTCAGCCTCGGTGTGGCTGAAAACTGGCAGAACAGCCATTTAGCAGGATCATATGCCCACCACAGGACGGCCACCGCATCACCGCAACCCTGATTAGACAAAAAATAAGGGGAAAACGGAGCGAATGTAGTTTTTTCTAGATGGTGATGACCATAGCCCATCGATAGAGCTGCTCTTTGTATGACTGAGATCAGCTTACTATGTGCACCTCTCCCATAGAACAATTACAATAAAAGACTCTTAAGGGCAAGGTGGCCTGTTCCCTCTTACCTCCCTGAATCAATAATAAGCCACCAGATTCTCCCACCCTCCTTCCCTTTTCTCTTAAATGTGATTTGTCAAGCCCCGTTCTGCCCAGGCTGCAAGGCTTATTTCAGTTCTTTAGTGGCTGCATTAGTCAAACACACAGCAGATGTCAGTGCATTACAAAACTTGGTCTGAGAATGAAAAAAGAAGTTACAAATGAGAAAGTTAAAGGGGAAAGCAAAAGTGCAGGGAACTGCAAAGCTCTGAAGCCGTGGAGGAGGTCACCCCTGGGTGTTGGACACATCTCCTTAACCACTAACACTGGGAGCATGACTGCAGTTTTCCAGCTTCTCCCGTTGAACCCTTCTAAAGCTCTGAATCTCTCACCCACCCAGGTTTTCTGGGAACTGCAGCACAAGCTTCTCAGTTGCTTTGGGAAAGTGATGCCTGGGTAATTTTTTCCCCTTTTGCACAATTCAGCCCGTGGAAGTGCAGCCGAGAGTGGAACAAACCGAAAGCACCTCTGCTGCTCGCTCCTCCTGTAACCAGAGATTCTCTCCCTGCTTTAGGAAAGCCACCCCCAAGCAAAATATTTCCCCGGCCCGGGTGTCAGGACTGAAACAGAGATGGGTCACTGAGAGTCAAGCCACGCATACCCTAAAGCAGACCTCGGTCCCGCTCCCGCTCCTCCCAGTTCGTTGGAGTCGCAGCAACCCAGGAACAAAAGAGAGATCCAATTAAAGGCCTCCCTTGTTTCCCCCAGAACAGAGAGCGCCCTGCAAAAATAAACAGCAGCTCCCCTGTGCCGGGAGCGGAGCAGAGCGAGCTGCAGGAGTGTGGGGGGACCCTTGGGCGATAAGGAACATTCTCAGGAAGCCCAGGACACACAGCTCAGCCCAGGGGGCTTCCTCACTTTGTACACCCAGCTTCCCTGCAGGACACGGAGCATTGTGTGGCCACGGAGAGCCCCGGCTCCGGCAGGCAGCTCCCATCCAACCGCCTCGCAGGAAACTGCCCAGGGCTTTTTTTGTTCTTGGAGAAGCAAAGCAGAATGTTTATCTTTCTTATCTCACATAGGAAACCTATGGGAAATGCTACACCATATTCTCCACTGTTCTCCTGTCATATAATTATAATGCATTACACGAAGCAAAATCTTTTGGAAAATCAGCAGGGCTAATGAGAACGCAATCACTTATTAGAAGGCAATTTTCTTTTCTTTCCAAATTCTACAAGGCTCATCCGTGTGGCCATTAGTATAAAAACAAAAGATGAGCTAAATGTTTATGTCAGGAAAACACAAAGCACCCGGAGTGTCTCATGGCATTAGGAGAGTAATTGTTACACAAGGCAAATCTCTTTTCCCCAAATAACAAACCTAGGCCAGATTTTTTTTTCAGACTTCAAAGAAAGAACACAGTAGGGCCTTTCCACTGCCAAATGGCTAAGTGGAATAAAAAAATTGTGATTTTGCCATTAAATACTTGGTATAAATTCAAGAGGATTTTTTTTTTTTTTTTGAACAGTGATGCTATTACATTCTATACTGGAAAAGGGTAAATCAGAATTTCAAAGGCTCTAAGCGGTCGCTGGAGAAGGAACCAGGCACACAAGACTGCTGCACCACAATGCACAGTTCACAGCACTCGCAATCCCAAACCCTGCTAGGATATACTCCCACGTGTTAGTAGGGTCAGCACAGATTACACTGAACTAGCATCTAATGCCTTCCATTCTGCCAACAGAATTTTCCCTTGAAGATTTACTACAAAGCTCACAGTATTCCTCTAAATTCCACTGGTTTAGGTTAAAAAAAGGCTCCAAAATAGTTGGGAAGGCCGACACGAACAACATCTCTAAGGAACTTTCATTTTCTTAGCGAAATGCTTAATGAGAATTTGATGAAGAAGATACTGAGACTACGCAAGAGGTTGGTAACAAACCCAGGTCTCCAACAACACAGCAACTGCAAAAACTTTAGATTTTGAGGAATACTTACCAGACCTAGATAGGAACCAAAGTCCTTTGAAGCAGAGTAAAATCCTCACTGGTTTCCATTTCTGCAGCACGTATTCCTCAGAACTGCCTACAGACACACCCTCAGGAAATCATACTGAATTAGTGTTTAAAGTGGATTAATTAATTGGCCTCAGCCCCCAGGTTATTCATAACCAAGAGGTTTTGGGGTAACTAAGTTAAAAGCTGTTTAGAGTACTCAAATTCTGAAAGGAATTTCTACACAGGATTTTAGTCCTGCTAAAGTAATTTGTTTTAAATTCACAATCAATATAACATTTCTTTTATCTCAAGTAAATTTAACCTGGCCAAAAAGCTCTTTAAAATGCAATGGGAATTATTATGGAAATTTTATTTGTTGCTTAAATTATAACAAAAATAGCATTTGCTGCCTTTCAGTGCTATGAAAATAACCTGGGATGAGGAATATGGAAGACAGAAGCACTGAATTTCTTTGCTGTCAGCTATACTCCTACTCAGATCAGGGATTCATTACAAGGCTGTGTTCAGTGGGCGTTGAACTGCGTGAATGGAAGCAAGCAAATATCCCTATTTGTGTGACACTGGCAGTGCAGCACAGAGCAGCACAGGAGGGGAAGAGCTGGAGACACTCTGCAACTCCAGACCCTCGGAGCACTCTGAGTTCCATGTGCTCTGCTGCTCTCTGCAAGGTGGGCTTGGAGCTCTGTAAAGCGGGTTTGGGGCTCTGTAAAGCACACAGCTCTGGGTAAGGTGGGTTTGGAGATCTGTAAAGCACACAGCTCTGGGTAAGGTGGATTTGGGGCTCTGTAAAGCACACAGCTCTGGGTAAGGTGGATTTGGGGCTCTGTAAAGCACACAGCTCTGGGTAAGGTGGATTTGGGGCTCTGTAAAGCACACAGCTCTGGGTAAGGTGGGTTTGGAGCTCTGTAAAGTGGGTTTGGGGCTCTGTAAAGCACGCAGCTCCTGCCCAGACATGCAGGGACTAGGGTCGGGCAGCACTAGGCGCTCTGAAATGTTACTCATTGTGGAACAGCAATTGCTTTTTAAGGATTGACACAACGTGGGTAGCTCCTGATGACAGGGGTTTTCAGATAAGGGCAGAAGTGAAAGAACGAGCTTCTTTTCATCACACACAGCTCCTCCAGTCCCTCACACACCGGTGAGCAAAGGTGGGAGCACAGCTCACCTGCACTTGCATTAAATCCTGGTAGATCACTTGGCTCCCTCTGGCTTTTGACAAGGCTGAAAGAGAAGTTTCTCTTTCCACCAAGAAAGAGAAGCCTCAGCTTCACAAAAGTGAGTAGAAATTTGCTGTTGGCTTTACAAGGTCTGGGTTTACACAGGTCTTAGCAGCAACTAATATTAAAAGAAATTACTATATCTACAAAAATCAAAGCTCATAACAATGTCCTGAAGTGCAGGAGTTTCATGCATGCAAGAGCCCAATTAGATGCTTACAGGGATGTATGACAACTGCTGTGAAAAGGTTGGATTTTTAGGTTTTGTTTTGTTTTAATAAATATCCATGCCACAAACCTGTTTCCTTCTGACGAGGGTATTAAAAAAAAAACCTAAGTAAAATTGGAGCAAAATACTATTTGGAGTAATTAAATTTATGCATAGTATATCAGTAAGACATTTAAAAACCAAAATTATCAGATATTTCCTATTGAAAAATATAATATCTAACACTAAATGAAGATGTATCTGACATCCGCACGCATATAACAGAGGTATTCAGCATCAGTTTTTCTTGAGTATGGTGTTGTCAGAGGGAGAAACAAATCACTTCATTCTCCACTTTTCAAGTGAAAAATTTACCCTCCTACAGGTTTTAGAAAGCCACGCAGAAGGGGCTGTCTGAGCAAACAGAGGGGAACTGCCTGTGGGTAATAGAGTTTCACCGAAGTGAGACAGAGTACTGCTGCAGCTTCATAAAACCTTAAAGCTGTGCACGGTTTTGGGCTTCCCCACACACTGTCTCCAGCTGCCTTCTCCTGCTCTGGTGTTTCCCAAAACGACTCAATCATCATCACTCAATTAGTGCTGGGGGAAAAAAGGGGCTTCTGTCAAACAGAACTCCTTAAACAAATTAGTACAGGTTTTGAACTGGGCTTTACAACCTATTGCAAGGATTCATGCATCAAATACATTCAAATTTGTGAGACAACAGGAGTGGAAAATGAATTAAATTTATTTACCCCTGGATATAGTGAATGTTTGTGAAAATATTGGCAGTAGAAGTGTATAGTAGAGATCCTTATCACAGCAGTTCAGTCACAGGTGTTTCCCCATATTACTAGATTACCCTTATCCAGAATAAATATTTAATGTTAGTATTAACAAAGAAAAGCTGTAGCTCCAAAAACAAGCTCTGTGTATTTAAAGCTCAGTGATGATTGTCCACTTTAAAATCAATTGAATCGTGAGTATTAAACAATTTTACACAGCGCGGGTTTTCCAACTGCAACGAAAAAGCTTCCAGTTCCCAGAGGCGCCACTTCACGAGCCAAGGCTGCAGCCAGTTCTCCCTGCTGGGACCCAGCCCCTTCAGAACAATGCTCTTGACTGGTTTTTCTTCCCCACGGATGTCTCAGATGTCTCGCCACACACCAGGGGTGTGTCCCTGTAACGCACCCACACCCACCCACCGCGACAGAGGGCAGGATCCCGACAGCAGCTCGTGGCCGGTGCCTCCCAGGAGGCTGCACTCACCTCACAGCCCGGTCTCCTCTGCAGCAGCCCTCTGCCGAGCTCAAACGCACCCCCGGCTGAGCGGCAGCGCTGAACGAGGCGGGATGGTTTCAGGAATCCTCTGCTGGCGGTGATCACTGCCTGAGGAGCTGGGAGTGAAGGTTTGACCCGGGCAGGGCAGGAGCTGAGAAGGCTCAGGAGCCCCCCAAGACCAACACCCACAGAGCCTGTGGCACCCCTGCTGCCAGCCACAATTTTAGGCTTTTGGAGGGGCTGTCCAAGAATCCTTCTCATTATGTTACAAACTCCCCAAAGTCTACCTAAACACAAATTCAGCTTCCATACAAAGTTCCGTATTTTTTCCTAATTCTCTGGATAAAAGAAGCAAAAAAGATGGGGTAGCAGACACACAGGCTTCTCCTGCAAAACAGCTCCACTTTTTTTGAAATCCTAACTTTCAAAGCTCTTAATAGCCTTCTTGTTTTCCTAACTTTGACGTCTTTCTCATGAGTTTCTCCTGACAAGTCTGCTGTCACCAGTATACTCAGGCTCGACGTTCCACTTGTGCTTGGCCCCTTTGCAAATTCTCCCCACCTCTACCCTTTCATTCACTCTTCTTTTTGCATCATTCTTGTTCAAAATGTTATGAGTGGTTTGGAGAAGATGAAAATTATCCCTCCCACTGGAATAACTTTGTTAGGGAACTTGGGGCAGTAGAAGACAACAGACCTCAACTCATGAGCCACATGAAGCACCCTTGGGTCTCCCAGTGCACCTCTGTCCCACCCTTGCTATGCCTCTCATACTCTCCCAAAGTCCCTTTTCCTGGTTTATTCTCTCACTGCTTCTTCTCTCCTAATAACTCCCATTCTTCTTTTTTTTTTCTAACCAAGCAACTACCCTCCCTCCAAACAGTCCATTTCTGGAAAAACATATCACAAATTGCCTCTCCTTGTTCAAAGCTAAAGTACATCTGCCTGGTTTTGGTTATTTCTTAAAGTGTTTTATTTCCCTTTTTTTTGTTTCTTTTAGGAGTAAAAAAGACAAAAATTTCTCATGTATTTCCTGCTATTCTGGCAAAAAGAAAACCCCAAAATCAAGGCAAAAGTTAAAGACTCTAAAGAAAATAAAGTATGTTTAACAGAACACCATTTTTGACATGAACAAAACTTTATCAGCATTTTCTTTCAAGCGGCCTGAGTTCATCTGCTGGGGGAGAAAAGAGGGGCCAAGAGTCTGACGAGGTGATGTGGGAAGGACGATGGGGATGGAGGTTGGGGCACCCTTGTGAACAAACCCTGCACTGCTGTGTGCTCCTGCTGGGTGCAGCTCAAGGGACAGGGCCGCTCTGGATGGGTAAAGCAGCAACACAGGGCAAGAAACCAGAGCAGAGCTCTGCACCGACTGTCCTGAGGGCTCCTTCAGCAGCAAGGGTTTCTTTTGAATGTAATCACTTTATCTTGTGGTTATAAATCCAGGCCTGCCTCCAAACAGCAGAAATCTTTATCTGAGAGGACTCCTTTTGGCTAGGAGCAGTTGCTAAAGATGACTGATAATGGCTGCACAATTACCGTTCAAATGACGATTTCCGCATAACACACACACACCAGTATACAACCTGTACCACTCCTTACCTGCACATTTGCTCCGTTTCGAGGCATCCCTCTTGCTAGCGCTGCTGTGGGGTGCAGAGGGTGTGCAGCTCCCCGTGGTGTCACCCCAGCAGAGGCACAGCCTCAGGGCCGGGTGCGAGGGCACGGCGGCGCTGCCCGGCTCAGCCCCAGCCGCCCCCAGCTGCTGCCGCTGCCCTTCCCTCACCACATCTGCGTTCCTCACAGCCCCTCAGCGCTGCCCAGCGGCTCGGGAGCACCGTGGGTGATGAGCACATGGCATCCCCGCCGCCGCCACGAGGCTGCCCCGTTATCCCGGCGCGCAGGGCTGGGAGCCGCCCGCGCTCCGGAGGGGCTGCAGCGCCCCTCGGCGCTCCCGAGGCACGGGGAGAGGGTTACCCGTGCTCTGCACGGTGCGACCAGCAGGATTCTCCCCAGGGAACCCGGCTCTCCTCCCTCTCACTGCCCTGCGGGGACCGCTGGGACCAGCCCGTGCTGGGCTGGGTCACACACGAGTGGCCGGAGCCAGGCCCGTCGCTTCCACACTCAGCCCAGCCAAAGCTGCTATTCTTAATTGGAATTATTTACAAATGCATTGGATTTCTTGCTCTCTTGTTTTAGTTAGTTTCAGGAGCTATGGACGAGGTTCAAAAAAAAAAAAAAAGGCTGGGGGCTTTTTGATTGGTTGGATCTTTTCTTTTTGGGTAAGACAAACGGGGAGATTAAAAGCATCTCCAAGGTTTCTATATGCTCATGGGAAGGGTAATATCCGTTAACACAATCAAGAAAATTGCCTGATGGAAGCAAAACTGTTTATACAAGGCACAGTCAGAGGACGGATATAGGTGGAAATAAATGGTGCTAAATCCAGCCTTCTTTAGAGTATGCACAGCGCTGTGTAATTTTCTGATGTTACTTAACATCCAAAGTCCACTTTGTCTTCATGCATGGCATAACTCTGTTGTATTAAAAACTCTTCCCTATTGCCTCACTATACCTATGCTGGAGGGTACCACAAGTCTCTTTTCAAGCCTTGCACCAGTAAGGCTGTAAAGCTGAGCTTAATTTGTGCTCAGGAATGCAGCATTAAAACCAGGCTTCTCTGTGGGACATCTCTGGGGGACCCAGAGGAAGCCCTGTGCAAAGTGCTTCCTGCGCTCGGCCACTTCTCCTGGGAGGGGATGAAGATTAGGGCCCTAATTCCACTGAACATCCTCGGTTTTTTTAGCTGTGCACAGAACTGGCTTCCTGCACAGAGCCTCATCTAATTCCCTTCCCCTCCCGAGCGGCCGGCGCGTGCTGTGTTATGAAATATGGATATGCTGGCGTGTTTTCATTGTGCATAGCTGAGCTGGCCCTCCCCGCCGTGCCATCGGGATGGCACTGCGAGCAATATGTTCAGTGCAGGCACGCTGCCAGCAAATAGAGATGTTTCCTGTCCTTTCAGGGGTCCCTCACACTGTCTTCTCTAAAAGGCTGAAAGTATTCTGCAGCTCTAATAACAAACATTGTAACCTTGCAAATAGCGACACTCGGAGTTTTCTTTAATATTTGTATTTTCTGACCCCAAAAGGGGAAAGAATTTACCATACTTAGGCTGGAAAAACAGCGTGCTAATTTCACTTATCAAAGGCGTTCAGACCAAAGAGCCTGCCACTAATAACACTATGGTAAAAAAATATTCACGTGTTCCTGGGTTTTAGTACATGCTGGTACCTAGCTCTAAATGTCAGTATTTTCACAGTGTAATTCATGTCAGCTCCCAGCTCTTGTGACATCAGAGGATGAGTTCAAAGGGACACAGTTTTCTGCTTTATAAAAGCAGTTTAAAGATAAAAGACAGTTTC
>VZTF01003775.1:653637-783337 GCA_013397755.1 Cnemophilus loriae | reverse complement strand
AAAAAAAAAAAGAGCAAAAGAAAAAGAGAAAATGAAAGTATTAAGCAGTGCATTAGCCAAACAACTCTCTGAGAGGCAAATGCCAATCAAAAGAAGACGACAGTATCCTATAGGGAAATCATATTAGCAGAAGGGATCAACTGCTGTTGCTTAATGCCTTGCACAACACTCAGTGTCTTTCCTACTAAACCACGCAGCTGAGGAATGGGGAAAAATCATATCAGCTATTGAGCAGAGAAGATGAAACCAGAATATTCTCCCTTATATCACTGACAGCTTTTAATACATGTAATGGATCTGCTATCCATAAACCAGCTTCTCTGTCAGCATGAACAGGCAGAGAAGAGAAAGTGACGGAGAATTACTTTCTATATTCATCATTAAAACAAATAAATATCAATCACATGGCTTTAAGCATTTCGTTTTCCGTAGATCTTTCAAAACTTTTTTGACCGAACACTCGGTGCTCTGGAGCTTATCAATGACACCAGGGGTCAAAAGTGTTAGTGCGACTAAAATTACTTGGACAAAGCCAGGACCAGGTCAGATCGCCATGGGATAGTCCCACAAGGCCTCCCGTAGGCTGCTGCCACCAAGGAGTTCTAAGGAAAAGAAAGGAAAGACCATGAATCAAACATCCCAGAAAATTCACAAGCAAATGTGTTATTAATCAAGGAAAATAAAAACAAAGTTTATTAAAATGCCTTGTAATAGTACATTTCAAAACAACACCAAGACATCTTACGTGATGACCATTTTATCACCGAGGCTCATTCCAACTGAGTTACATTCTTCAAACCCAAAGAGCCACAACTGTGCCAGAAAAGAAAATAAACACTGGAACGATGTGTGCAGTCACACATCTAATTTGACGATTGATCTCACCATTTAAATAGACACTTTCCACCCCAAATAAATGCAGGAGTCTGTATCAACGGCACTTCTGCAAACTGAAACTAATGGTAGGACCGGTACAATTTACACATTTCTTTCCATATTTAGCTGAGAAGTTCAAACTAGCACCTGAATGAAGCCAGAGGATAAGAAAACAAAGCAGAAGGGGTCTACTATGTTCTGCATGATTTGGGACACCACATTAAAATATTTTTAAATTACTATAATTTTCTCATTTTATGCATAAATATTTATGAAGGGGATGAACCCTCCTATGGTGCAAACAGCCCCAAATTCATTGGTTTCAGTGATTCCAAGACAGCCGAGGAAGTTACAGCAATTACATCAACCATGAATTTGCCCCAGCGTGTTTACACAGGAATTTCAAATTGAATTCTCCATTGCTCTGGCTCCGGGGAATTGATGGAACTGTTACAGCGCAAGATTTAGTCTTTTACGCTCTAAACCGACATCAAAAGATGGATCCTGTTTCTCCCCTCCCACAAGCTCTTGTTTACCCGAATATTGTCTGTGAAGTGACTCCTGGGAGCAGGGGTTGAGCTGTCAGGCCTGCCTTTGTGCTAACGAGCCTCATACACAGGGATATTTGAACTGGATCAAGTTTTTGAGCTAAAGATGGAGGTCAAAGCTACAATTTGATCAGCTACATTTCGGAGCCCTTCACTTGATCGTGACAATGCCATGTTCATAACACAATTATTGTAATCGTATTTCCAGTATTGCTGGCCTTCAGTGGAAACAGATTGCGCTGGCCTGCGCCGCCGCCTGAAGTGGTGTGCGCGTTTCAGAGTCACTCAGAGGTTATGGAACAGGACCTTTCAGTTCATCTGCAGACTACAATCAGGACTTGATCACTGCAGATATTTTGGAGGCTTTTGTGAACTTAGCAATTCATGCAAAAAATAGGCATTATGTGAGGAGGGGCAGAGTAGTCGCTGGGTAATGAGCAGCTCAGTGATTGCACAGACCTTAGCAGGGCTGTGGGCACAGCTGAGGGCTCCACACGACGCTGGTGCTGGTATGATTTACTCATGCACACTATTTATTTGCCTGAAATTTATACCAGGCAGCAGCTCCTGTCCCTGTTGCTGAAGCAGAGATCTCCCAAAATCTCCCTGGCTGCTCAGGTGGTGTAAGGCAGTGGAGCCTGGCTGCAGCCAGTGCCCACTCCTGCCAAGACAGAGCTTATCCTGCAGTTCCTGTCTGAATTTCTATTTTATTAAAATTTATTAATAAAAGCACTTGGAAAAAAAAAATCTGCTTTGTGCATTCCTTCCATCCTTGCTCTCTGAAGAACTCTACCTTTTAGTCTGTGCTATCGTTCGTGATGTCCAGTCAGTAACAAATAATTATATTAGAATTAATTACCTCCAGTCTTATAAATCCTGAAATAGCATTATGTAAAAGTGGAGCTATCATATTACCAGGAAATGTAATATACAGAAAATACGTCTTAATTATTTGAACAGAAGCTGGACAAAGATTTATCACCTGACTAGCTCCAGAGATCAATGTCTACAACAAAAGAAGTTTTGTTTGCTGACAAAACCTGAAGTTTAAGAATGGATTTTTCACTTCTTTTTTTTCTTTTTCAACTCTCAGAAATGAATTTCTATTTTTAGAGGTCTTTTTAAAATTATTACTTTTTTTCCTGACTTAAATAAATCCTTTTGGTTAACCCAAAATGAATTTTTGATTAGATTTTGTTGGTTTTCCCAGTCTATAGAATTATCTAAAGTAACATTTTGGATTTCTAAATAAAAATGTCATTTGAAATAAGAAATGTAAACTTTATTTAAATACTGCAAGAATTGGTTTTGGTTATTGTTTTTTTCAAAAATCTATTCACTTATTCCTTAGAAGCTTTGAATTTAGTAAAGGATTTTAGAACTTGCATTTCTGGTGAATGACAACAGCAGGCTGCAAAGCATCACCCAGCTCTAGTCACAGCACTGCCCAGAAACAAGGAAGAAATTCCAGGCATCTCTAGAAGTGCAGAAAAAGCACTGAAGATGAAATGAGACTGAATATTGAGTTTGTGCGGGGGATAATTTGCTACATTAGGAGGCTGGGGTTTGGGGTTTTTTTCCTATTGTTTTCCTTTATGAGGTTTCGTTCTTCTGAAGGAAAAATTAGCCCGCTGCAGGGCCAGCTCAGAAAGCAAAGGTTTGGAAATAAAAGCAAAGTCCTCCCGCCCCTGGCTGCGAGGAGCCTTCGCAGAGGCTGTCCCCACGCTGTCCCCGTGTCCCCTCCCTGCCCCGTGTCCCACATCCTCCAGCGCCGGCTGCTCCAGCGCTGACACAACAGCTGAACCCGAGCCTGGCAGCAGCCCCAGGGCAGCGCCCCGGACCCCTGACTGCCGCTAACAGGAATATTGCAGAGCCCTGAGCTGCCGGGGCACAGCAGAAGGGGACGCTCGGGTGCCAGGCAGGGTGACAGCTCTGCACAGGGGCTGTACGCACTTCTACAGCCCCCACGGACGTGGGACCAGGAGCAAGCTCTGCTCGCCCCAGTACTTTATTTTTTATGGATTGTAAGGTGATCATGTAACATGCAGCCTGACTTCCTAAATAACATGGTCCAAAATAACCTCACCCGCTCTTTTCCCTCTCCGCTAGCACAGACTGTCTTCACCTTGGAAAACAGCACGAACGTGGACAGGCAGAAGAATGAGCAGAATGCTGTTTCCAGCACGGGGCCTTTGCCAGAGCGTGCTGGCTCCTGCTGAAGCCAGTCCAGCCCTCGTGCGTGCACAGGGCAGATCCCAGCTCCGCTGCTGAAAGGAAACTTTGCAGAGTGTCGTGTTACTCTGCAATCAAGGCTTTGGGGGCTATTTCAGAAACTCACAGCTACGGTCTAGAGCCATCGAGTGTCCCCAGCCCGCGGCAGGTCAGCACCAGCTCCTTGAGAAGCCTGGCTGCAACACCCCGCGGTCCCGGGCTCAGAAATGAGTGTGCTCCGAGTGCAGGACGAGCACAGAGCCCTCGGGGGGCTCGTGGCGGTTCCAACAGCCTGATCAAGCACTGCAGTCTTGTATTACAGCTGCTTCAGGGCAAGAATCATGGCTTTGTCATTTGCTTGTGAGATATACAGCCCCACAGCTCTCAGCCTCCGGCAGGACGAAAACACCAGGCAAGTTATTTGGATTGGGTCTAGGCAGCGTGAAAGGATTTCGGTACTTCTTTCGTGTGTCTGGCTTTGAAAGTTCACACCACCAAATCTTACTCCAGCAGGTAGTGCTGATCTGAACAATAAATTCTGGGGACCTCCAGGAATCAAACCTCGACATGCACATTTCCAAAATCCTGGTTGGACAGCCTGGTCAGAGCCTTCATCCCAGGACAAGCCCTGGGAGGGAGTTGCTGGGAACAACTGCACTTCAGGTTCCCCCTAAAAGAAATGCCATGAGCTGTGTCACACAGCACTGGATGGTTTGCAGGTAGCTGCAAACCAGGAACACACTGGGAATACTCCCAGCCCACAGAGAGCGTATCCAAGCTAACAAAACGGAAAGTGATGAGTTCCTAGATGTTCAGAAAAGCTAATATTAGCAGAGTTTTGGTTTATATCAGATGCAAGTAGGGCTTTTTTTTTAAAGCTTGTGTTGTTGCCAGTTTTAATTCAAGAGACTTGAAAGAAAGAGATTAAATAGTGTCTAAACTTGGCGAATATTTCCCACAAGTGCAAAGATTAAAGCAGAAATGAGTGGTGGTCTGCACTGCAACCTGAACCCCACTTAATAAACCAAAATATTCACTTACTTGAACATTTAATGAAGGTTAAATATAACCCTTAAAGCATGAAAACAATTTCAAAGTTTCCAAGAGCCTCTTAGCTGCATCCCCCTTCCCCACTTGCCTTAGATTTTGGAGCAGTGATGAGTGATACTTCTTAGCTGCTTCAGCTATTACTGAATCTCTTACTAGATATGCAGGAGGGAATTTTTCTGCAGTTCTCCTGCTTCACTAATGACTCTCAAGCTGGGGTTTTTGTTGCGTGAACTGAGATGAACATTCTCCCTGGAGCTTATACAGGTGTCATTTGTATGAGGCTTCAGTGGTTTTACACAAATGATTGCCCCAGGATTTTTAACAAAACAAGCCAAATGGCCTCCTTCCTTTAATATATTATTCAGGCAATAACCTCACTCCAGCCTCGGGCTTCCAATGCAATAATTAGAACCAAACTAGCATTTACCCACAGAGAGGCAAATGCTGTATTTAAATCCAATAGCAGTATGTGAGTAATCCCAATTCCGTGAAGAAGCAACTGAAGCAGCCGAAGAAAACATTAAAGAGATGTTAAGGACTTTTATCCCCATTAAGGTTAGTCAGAAAGTTAGACTGGCATGTATTAGGGTTAATAACATAAACAGTATAACGGTGTAGGAACAACTGTTCCCATCAGCAGTTGCAGTGCTCGCAGTATGGAAAGAGAAAAGGGAGAGAACCAGACTCTGAATGACGCTTACTGAAATGTAATCAACTACCTGGACAAAGCTGCCCAGGCTGTAGCAGGAAAAACTTCATCACTACGGGCAAACATCATTTTATCACTCAGATTGATGGCGACTTTCTTCTCTCCCCTCACAGTTGCACGGTTTTTCCTCCTCGTGTGAAATTTTAGTACAACACCATTTCCAGGACCTAAGGGGAAAGCTGGGGCTGTGTCGACCCTCACGAAGGAATTTCCTACCCACTGGGCACTCACACAGGGTGAAGAGCAACAAAGAGCTAGATGCAGAGAAATAAGGAACCTGCTCAAAGGTGCAAGGCCTGTTTGACCGATTTGTTGTGTCTTATACAACAAGGTACCCTGCCAGGTGAGGCAGGCACCCCTGGGTGCCCACACAAGGCAGTTATCCACGCATGGGAAGGAAATCCTGACTGGCCCCTGCAGCAGAAACAAGAGCTTACCTGCCTTGTCTGGAGAATCTGTCTGGCAGTTTCTGGCTGAGCTACACCGTGGCTATCTCCTGATTTTAGCCATTGCTACAGCCTTACCAAAGACAGCAGCTGTTTTCATCTATTTTAGCTATTCAAAGTTAACAACCCCCTTTGAAAAACAGCAACTGATTTGTATTAAGCTCGAGTCTTTTGAATCCCTTTAGCGAGACATCTAAACCACCTTTTTCCTAATGAAGACAAGATCTGTGTATCTGGTTCCAAGCACAGCAATCCCTTGAGCTCGGCTAGCGACAGTAGGCACCAAACACAAATAACAGAGCACCAGAGGAGTTCCTCGTTAGAAAGAGCCTCCTGCAGCCCACTTCCTTGCCTTGCTAATTGGAAGCAGGGTGCTGCCTTCCCCAGGCACAAGGAAGAAGGTGCTCGAGGCTGGCTGGGATGAGCATTCACAAGCAAAGCCACAAGCAGCAGTGAGAAAAATATATGAAGTTACAGGGCAAATGGGCCCTTAAGAACTTTAGAAAGAGAGCAAAATAGTGAGCAGTCAGTAAAAATAATGCTGGAAGCAAACACTGAGGATGACTTTGTGATCTCCCTCCCTGCTCTGCTCCTCCTTTCTACTTTGGTAGAAAGCGGTTCCCGAACGCTTTTTGCCTGCCACGTTCATTTTAGTCACACTTCCTTTACTCTGCTGAAGCCTGGAAGCCTGACTGGTGCTGCCTGGACCCTGGCCCTGCTGCAAAGAGCACTGGATGGAAAATGGGAAATACTTGCTGTGATAACTACACTGCACAGTGCATCCATGACCTGTGGGGATGCACTGCAGGCAGTTTCACCAGAGCGGGGCAGAGGCTTTAAGGCAGGGATAGTCTCAGCAGCACACAGTTGTGAACTTGCTTTAAGTCAGCTCTTCCAATCATCCTGGTTTTGATGGGTATTTAACCTTATTTCTACTTGAACAGTTCTCTCTGTCCTTATTACTACTTAACATACACCTATTCTGAAAGGATTCTTAAGAACCCAGAGTTGATGGGAATATTACAGAAAAACACAAAAAAATTCAGTGTACCACTCTGTTTTATTTGCATGGATAGACATTTTTGTTTTGTATTTTCCAGGCAGCAGACGTAATTGTCAAGCTTTTATTTTATTCCTGTTACCTCTTGGATAAAAAGCCAGCCAATATGGATAACGTGTGTGGGGTCTTCCTCCTAGTTGTTTTTGGTGGCCAACCTTTTTACTTCGGGAGGGTTAGAGAAATAATTATTGAACCCTCTTTGGGTAACAGCCAGAGGTTGTTTTCCTTAAGCTGCTGCAGACTGTTACAAGGCAAGGTTGAAACTCTAGGCTTTCACATGGCATTTGAAAAGTGGGTGATGAGTCAGAAAGGCAGCAAGACACAGGAAGGCTGCTCCAGGTGGCAGAAGCAACAGGGTCAGAGAGAAGGCCACTTGTGGCTGAGCCGAGGAGAGCAAAGAGGGGAGGTTATTCAGCAAGGCTGCAGTTCTCCCATGAAATCCCGGGGAGAGGCCTGAAAACAAGCAGGGCAGTTTTGAATTGCATCAGGGGATCGTGGAGCTGTTTGAAGCTGGGGGCTCTGATGCTGTGCTCCTCTATCCGGGAGGGAAAACCCCACTCGCCCTGGGGCTGCACAGGGAGCAGCAGCAGAGAACTGAAATGTGTGACAGCCGTGGGAAAAGTGCAGCTCTGGGCTGGGAGGGACCAGCAGCTGATGCTCAGTGCCAATCGCCTTGGCTTTCAGCACACACAGCAAAAAAACCCCACAAGCCAAGGGAAAACTCAGCACAGATTTCGATGGAGGGTCAGAATCTGCACCGGCGTCGAGGAGGACAGCAGTGAGGGAGAACCACGGAGAAGGGAAAATGGGAAGAAGATGCCATCCCTGTCCAAGGGAAGGCAGCACTGATGTGGCCAGACCAAAGCCCAGCTGTGTGGACAATGTACATATTTATGTTTTATATGCTTAGGTTTCTGAGTGGCCACACTTACAGGCATCGCTGTAAATGGCAAACGATGCATTTGACATGTTGAGGTACTTGTGTGGTCCCCAAAGATCTGACAAACGTTCAATAAAAGCAATGAGAAGAGACCTAATGGCTCTGGGAATTTTTTTCCTTCGATACCCCACGCTGTAAGCCATGAATTCATGACACGAATTAATATCAAGGAACTCAAATGTTTACAAGTATGGGAGCACTAAAAGTATTTTTCAGTTTGAAGGAACATTCTGAGAGGGTTTTACTGGACATCACCAGAAATATCATATGAAACAGAAGCAGATACCCCAGGAATTTCAGACATTCCACTAGACTACATAACCTACACTAGTGGAATTAATTTATGTTTTAGAGATATATAAAAAAATTCAATTTTCTGTTTTTCTTCCCTTGAGTGACATTCAAGGTGCACTTTACTCACGAGCATCTGCCTGAGTCTACAGCCAGGGAGGGAAATTCAGTGTTTTTGTTATTCAACAGGATTAGCAGCCTAGATTCAGGTTAAAGTGATACAGAAGGGCCCTAACTAGTCCTAAATGACTTAATTCCCTGAAAACAGTATTTTTTAATGTGCTGCTAATTAAAATATTTAAGAGCTCACTGTAACAACATTTTGAAAACAAACCAGAAGAACCAATGTAAACAAAATATCATTTTACAAACCAAACGGAATCACTTAAAATCCAATGTAATTCTATGTTCCAATAAAAATAAATATATCTATACAGGTGTCAAGTTAAGATTGTCAAGCACACTCCCAAGATACCATCTCAGAATGAACTAAGAAGTCAAAATTAACCCCTCCTGTACTCGTTCTTGCTTTTTGGGAGAGGCAATATGATTTCCTGTGGAGCACCCACCTCTGAAGTCCCTGGCAGTGCCCAGAACACACCAAACGGAGGAGCAGGAGGCACCAAGGAATGTTCTGGTGGAAGTTCACCACAAGTCTCTCTGCAGGACTGCAGGGCACTGCTACACATACACTGTGTTTTCAGGCTTTTACTCAGCATTCTCAAAAGCTAGGGATTTTCTCTGCGGTATGTGTCTTATATTTTGATAGAAATCTGAGAATGGCAAATACAGAATTAAGGAATATGAGACATGGCAGTGCTCAGCAGCTTGATTCTCTTAACAATTAGATTTTTTGGCAAAATATTATTCTTGCTCTTCCCCACTACATCATACTGGCACAAAATTACAGGAAGATGAAATGCTTTACAGGTTACAAATTTTTGTCCCATTAATTCGAAATTATTTTTCCACGTTCATTAGTTTCCCTGTCCTGACAATGTTCTAAGTGCTGCTTAACTGTGGTGTGGGCAGCATAACAGCAAAACATTGAGAAATAATCGTTCAAGGCCAGCTGCAAGAAACAAACCTTGTGCCTCTGAACAGGCTGATCCCTCCACCTGGAAACTGTTTCTTTGCAGAACCTGGGATTTCAGATCTGTGTCTCTTCTTGCATTCAGCTCCCGCAACAGAGCTAACTAACCAACTTCAGGAGAAAGGGAGGAGATAACAGCTCTTTTCCTTTGAATTTACTGGTATTTCCATATAATTTCTGACTCCTCAGTTTCTAGGTCAGAAGATACGCCCTTGGCCATTATTTCATGGAGCACAGCTCCATACAGCCATTACAACGTCCCTGCTTGTGCTCGTTTCAGATGAGCCTTTCCCTGGCATTCTCTGTACTGTACGTGGTGTTGTTCTAGAAATACTTTCATCCATAAAAAAGTGATTACTGGCCTGCACAGCATTATCTCCTAGCATAACATCTTACACTCATCCAGTGCAAAAAAATGCTCCACATCTAGATGACAGACAAGTGGGAGCATCAAATTGTAGCTGTGATGCTTCACTTTAGCCACTCTGTGCACAAGCCAACATCAGGCTACTCGCAGTGTAGCTAAGTAAGGATTTATTTTGGTTCCAAATTTAAAAAAAATGTACACGAGATAGGTGCTATTTCACAGCTGAAAAGATAATATTACATCAGAAGTCTATTTTGGCCATTAATAGAATACAGCTGGTAGCTCCAGGACAGGAAAAAAAAAAGTTGTCTTTTCCAAATACTCAGGTCGGCAGGTTCCCCACCCTTCAGCATGTTGGCAGGAACCAGTGCTAGTGCAGAAGACATGAATATTTCCTAGGTGATCTAATAAAACCAGAAAAACCTCATATCAGTAAGCCTTATGGGGATATTGCTGATAAGCTTTTGCCATAAGCTGCGGACTCTTTCAAATGTCTCATCTTCCAGAGGCCCAGTTCTCATCTGACAGTTCTCAAAAGCCAAAACATCTTGGGCATGTCATCCTTCACATGGTTAAATTCGGTACTAGATCATGAAGTTCATTAAATGTGAGAAATTTAAGGTGACAAAGGACAAGATCCTGCAATTTCAGTTACTTTCCTCTTCCCCAGTTCTTAGCTGTTATCTTTGCTGATGAAAGGGCCCAGACGGGCACTCCATCTCCTCCTGAAGGCTGAGGTAAGCGTCTCCCAGAGAGCGGGGAAGGAGGACTCACCATGATCCACTCCCTCCCTGGGCTTTCAGGGAGACACGGAGGTGAAAGAACAACAGGGAAGGCACAGCCTGGATTCCCCCTTGCATTTTCCTCCCCTCTACTGGAAAGTGCAGAGAGCAGAGATATCAGGGATGCTGTCAGGGCAAGGCTGTGCAGTTGTCTTGCTGAGCACAAGGACAGAGGTACCAATTCCACCTCCTTCCCCACCCAAGCCAGCTCCTCATGGCTTTCGCAGCAGGAAATTGGCCCAGAGTTTCTCTGCAGACCTGACAGGCACTGACAATTCTCACACGGGTACAAGATCCTCTGCAGACCAAGGGGTCAGCGTGAAAACATAATAGATTGCATTCACGAAAGGATCTTGAAGAGCTTCTCAAAAGAAAATGAAACCCAAATATTATTTCATGTTCCTACTGCAGAAATAAGCGCTGCAGTCAACTGAATGCCAGCTCTTAACCAGCTGGGCAGAGAGCCAGAGGGCCGAGAGGGTGTCAGATGGAATTCGGGCCAGGCAGGCAGGAAGCACCAAGAGGAAACACCAGCAGCAGCTGTAGAAGCAAAAGAATGGGCAGAGGCTCTAAGACAAATAATAACAGGCAGAGCAGCAGCAGTAGCAGATGTCAGACTGCTGCTTTCTGGAGGGGGATGGGATGGCACTTGTGAAGAAGAAGTTTGTTTGTTTTTTTTTTTTTAATTCTTTGCATTAATTATCTGAAAAGAGATTCTTCCCCAAAATCTTTTGAAACACTGTTATTTTGGACGGGTTTGTGAGCAGAGACTCAACTGAGCATCCATTCAACATGTGCAGTGGCCAGGACAGGCACTGCTGCTGACCCTGGTTCCATTCATGGCTTTGAATTCTCCCATTCTCCTGCGATTAAACATAATTCTGGAAATCATTTTGGGAAAGGAATCCCTTATTTCTAGAGTGGTTTGACTGTCAGGTTTTCTGGATGTTTTTTAGGGTTATATAAAATGGAACCATCAGGGAGAAGGAGGAATTTCTGCTCTTTCAGAGGATGCTGCTTTTGTCAGGACTGTGATTCGTAGGCAAGCTGACACATTTGTCACACAAGCTGACCAAAATCTTTTGGTCACATCCATCCCTTGATTGATTCACTAGGTAGGAGAAGCAGCTCTTGCCTCACAGCAGACTCTGTGTCGTGGTGATGTCTGTCACAGTGCTCTGTCACTCCTGAGGAACCCCTTCCACACAGCATGAGGCACTTGGCAGAGAGGATTTTACACTGACTCAACCACATTTCTCTCAGGCTACATTCCAAAGGTTGTAGATGAGAGAAGAACTAATTAACCTTTCTCCTCAAACACCATCAAAGGAGAGGAGCCACCTGCCCAGCTTCAAACCGGCAGAGAACCAGTTCAGCCAGGAACTGGGGGATGTGACTGCAGAGCCTTAGGAAATAAATGTGAAGAGAAAAATCTAAACCCAAGTGAGGTACATTAGTTGTATTATCTTTGTTTCACTCAGGAAAAGCATCTTTGTACAAAGAGAGGAAGCACAGGTTACTGCTCAAACTAGGCAATGGATTTAACGAGGCTTTGGGAAGCAAATCACCCCAAACGGGTGAACCCAAGGCACACATCGACCCAGGGGCTGCTCAGTGACACTGCTGTGACACAGTCAGACAAAGCCACCAGCCTGCAGAGGGGGTGGCTCAGCTGATCCTCTCTCAAGCAAATAAATTCTTAACAAAGCATTACATCTCATGAATTTCTAATAAAAGGTTTGTGTTCAAATTTTCTATTCATACCCAGATCACCTTCAATTTTCTCTTCAAGAAGCAACTTCTTGACATGAGAGTTAATAATTTTGTGTCACGTAAGATCATTGTGTTGGGCTTTTGAGAAATCCATTTCAAGATTTTCTTTTCCTAAATAAAAATCAAATTTAACAAAATCAAGGTCTAACCAAGATGCTTTTCTCACCCAGTTTTTCAGGAACCTTGTTGAACATCATCTTAGAAGTCTAGTTATATTTGCAAGTTTCCCTGTAAATAATATTAAATAAAAAACCCCAAACATCCCTCCCCCAAAAAATTTCACAAAGCAGTTGCTCAGAAAATACACAAGAGCAGAAAGAATTCTTTACTTGTTCCTAAGCACCTGGTTTGAAATGGTCCTAACAGGAACACTAACACCCCCACCATGCTGCTGCTTGTAGGAGAACATCCATCACAGCAGTGCTTTAACCTCAGAGCTAATTCTTCTTAAAAGAAAATTAAAATCAAAAGGTAAACCTGAAATTCTTGTACGTGGTGACTACAGGAATATCTAAATACATCATGCCAAGGGGACAGAATATGCACATTTATCAGAATAACCTCAAGCAAGACCAAGGAGACTGGAATGGCTAATGGGCTAACAGAATATTAGAAACACTGATTTTCTCTGAAAAGATAAACACAGATATAGGCATCTTATACACCTTATTATATTCCCAAAGAGCTCACGATAAATTTTTCTCTCTCTGAGCTTTAAATTCAAATGGGATAAAAAACATAGTAGGTCTTCACATTCATAAATAACTTCCTAATAAACGGAGCAGGAGTCGAGTTCCACAAGAATCTGCACTAGAGCTTGTGGTGTCTAATGTGTTAATGAGCGTTTTAGAAAAGTGGAGAGTGAGATGAGGTTTCCTCATGAGATGTGGTTTTCAGTGAAGTAAAAACTAAAGTCAGCCATGGAGAATTACATGACGATATTATAATCTGCCACAAAACAGCATATGAAACTCAAGTTTTTAGAACTGTGAAGTGATCCACAAAGTAAAAAAAAAAGTCCTGATTTTATACATGCAGTGAGGGACTCTGGCTATCACCAAACAATAGAGGCACTTTGAAATAATGGGTTCTATAAAAACTGCCAGCTCAGGGACCAGCAACAGAGAAAACAGCAGGGAGAATTTTAGGAAGAGTACGGAACTTACTAGAAAACCTTCCTATGTCCCTTTGCACACCCGTGGTTCATTCGTATCCTGACTAGAATGTGTGGCTTGGGCCCATCTCAGGCAGGGCAGCCTGGAGCAGGCGCAGTCAGGGCAGAAAGAACAATCCAAGGCATGGAGCATCTTTCACAAACAAAACCACGAAACAGACCAAGACTTCCAGGCAGAAAAAAGATTTCATGGAGCAGAACACAACATGGAGCAAATAAAACTGAGCAGCACAGAGATGATGAAAAAGGTATGAATCAAGATCCTTGCACCAATGCCTGTCTTCCTCAAGCCCTTGTCAGTCTCTTCGTCCAGCTACTCCTGGTTTTAGACTAGGATGGCTAAGAATTCTTATTTCAGTTTTCTCCTGCCTTATTCCCTTTGATCTTAACATCTCTGCACATAGCACTGGTTGCAGCCTACCTTACCTTGCACACCCAGCCGAAGCTGCCACCTCGTTATTATTTCTGATCTCCTTGCCCATCCAAACGTTTGCCCTTCCTCAGAAACTGTGCACTAATCTCTGCCTTGTCTTCAGGCACAGCTCACAATCTTTCTAAATTCAACACTAGTTAGCTTCTCTGTGCTGCCTGGCTGTGGAAAGCCCCTTCTGTGCTCCTAAAGCTCTCCCAGTGGAAAGGATGCCTCTGAGGGTGGAAGTGACCCAAAGCTGGGTATAACCCTGCAGCCACACCTGCAGGCAGTCTGTGCAGGGTACCCAGCCCTCCCCCAGGAATGCACGGACACTCTGAGAGGCGAGGACACTCTGCAGGCCGGTGACATCCACTCGTGCCTGGCAGACACCGCCACGAGCAGCTGCAGTGCCAGCTCTGCATGCCTCGGCTGGTGGAGGGGACATTCCCCGTGCCCTTCCCGCCTGGCAGGGAACTGTGTCACCGCTCTCCCCCGCCTGCAACCACCCCTGTCCTGTGAACCGTCTGTCAGCAAGAGCATCCTGCACGGGGAGGGACGGGGGGATAGCCAAGGGCCGTGGTCTCGGGGTCAGGGCCTCCACACGCTGTGATCTTCCGCTGCCTCAGGAGGAAGAGAAGGACAACTGCTCCTCGCACAGCTTGGGCCTGTTCCAGATCCCGCTCTCGGGACAAACCAGGAGCTCCCATTAGCTTTTCTGAAAGGGTGAGCAGCCTCAGATGGGAAAGATAGCGAGCAGCCCACTACAGGCAAGGTTTTCACTGATGTCAACCATTTCCTGTCCTCCACGCATGCCAAACTGATAGATTCAGCCGAGACAGACAGGGCCAGCAAACATCTGGTTGACACGAGAACCAGCAGGTCCCAGCCCACAGTTTTGTGTTTTTACTTTTGTTACGTGATTTTAAATACGTGAAACGTATCGGTGCAACAAATGATTTTAGTGCGTTCACCCCATTTCTCTCCATCAGATGTGACTCATTGTATGGAGGCAGGATTTGTCAGACATGTGACAGTGGCCTGTCCTTGTAGCATTCTGCGAGTTCTTTTCAACTTAATGTGCTCTCAACGTTTTCTAGCACTCCAGGAGGACACAAGAGCCAGGGAATTTGGTTGTTGGCTGCGTGTCAAAGAAGCATAAAACCTCCAAGTACTTAAATGAGCCAGTTGATACTTACTGACAGAAAGCCTTCACTGAAGCAATGATATAAATTTAATGCCCTTTTACTGTTTGTTGGATATGTACAACTGAAATAGCAGCAAGAAAAGCATAAGTTCTGAGAAACTATGTAAAACCACAGGCTACATTTTTGTATCTAATAATTACCTATAATTTAAAATTCAATTTATTAAAAGTAAAGGTGGAAATACAGCGCACACTGTGAGGTTTTAATTTCTTATACATCTTGCTTGAAATGTGACAATAGAAGTGCTTAAGTTATTTTCTCGAAGCATAAAATTACCAATCTGAGCATTTGTTATATCACCTTTTATACGAGTGGGTCTCTGGAGATCCCACGATGTAAACCAAGTGAATCTGGTGCCTTTCAAACACCTTCTTTTTCACTTTTAGTCTGCAGAGATTTGCATTTATTAGCACAGAGTCACTTTATTTCTGTCTTGCCCATTTATCTAGCTTGGATAGCTATGTGTGTTAGAGGTTGTATGTCCTGATTTGACACATTCTATCACACAGCTAAACTCCAAATGTGATCTTTTATTAAAATTTAACTTCATGAATACAAATTTGCTGGCTACTTGTGTTACCCCATATATAGAATCAAATTCCCCTCTAGATTAAGTAAATGCCACTGCTGTTAACTGTACAGACATTTTCAGAAAGGAAGAAGTCAAATAAGTGTTGGTAATTATTCTCATAATTACTGATGCATATCAATATTACTGAGAGTGCTAAGTCAGAGATTCACGTCAGTTTAAGGACATTTGAGGATGTTAATCTGATATTTACCTAAGTCTTTGATAAATTAAGTTTTCCTGGACATCCTACTTGTCTCCAAACTCGCAAGAGCTAATATAGCTGTACTTTTGATAATAATACAATCCGACCAGTACTCTAAATTGCCTAATTTATGTCTTATGCATTGTTCAGTTTTCCTGAGAGCCTCTATCTTGCACCAGTTTTGGCTGGTATGTAACAAAGACAACCAAACACAATATTTTGCGTAGCATGGTGGTTTCAGTGTAACTAATTCACTATTCTGGTGGGGCCTCAAAGGAAGTTCAATGAGGTTCATGTCACAGCTTAGAGCTTTTTTCCCTCCCTCACAAGATTTTTGCACTTGTAATGGTTTAAACTCAAATATGGCCCTCTTAATGGAACACATTCAGTCTTGTGTTTATTCTGGAAAACAGAGCAAATAAAATACACAGACATCCAGCACCCACTTTTTCTCTGACAGATTGTGAAATCCCTGACACACATGAAGAGATCCAGGTAACTCTGCTGAATGAAGAGTTCAATTTCCTACAGAAGCACGAAGCAATTCCAGGACACTCCCTCAGGTACATCCCATACATCAGACCTCGAAGAGCCATAGCTTTCTGAGTTTGGACAGGCTAATTGAAGCCTATATTTAAAGCATCTTATCTATAAATTGCAAGCAAATGTTTCCTTCCTTTTGAGGGGTACACAATGCCTCTTTTAAGGTATGTGAAGCTAATGGCCGGTTTGAAGTAGATTATAGGCAGTTAGAAGAAATGAGAACATGGTACAGAACCTTCTGGTCCTCGACCATCCACCTGTTAATGACTCAGTCACTGAAGAAAACAAAAAATTAAGTGTTCTGCTTCCCAGATAATCCTCTCTCTCTCTCCACTCGAGAGAGAAAACTGATCATTCTGGCACTGCTATGGATGAAACACTCCCAGTACTCCAAGTTTTTTAGAGAATTACCTCACAAAGCACAATCTGAGTATAAAGCTTCCCTTTTATAGTGACTGTCACGGCTTGCAACTGCCAAAACAACCTTATTCTCAAGAGCTAACCGCACAGACTTGGATTTTTTTTCTTTTTTTATAGCATTCATTAGGAAAGGAGAGGAAGGAGGAGGAAGACCATTGGTTTCCCTTTAAGATGCAGTTTGAGCCCAGGTGGCTGGAGCACAGCTGTACTCCCAGGGCGAGACGGATGTGCTGTGGGCAGGAGCAACCTGGAGCTCCAGTTCCAGGCCAGTGCTGAGTTTCTGTCTCGCATCACCCCGGTGAGGTGAAAGCTGCACGCTGATAATGCTCTTGTCTGCTTGAGCGCAGCATTAACAACATGAAATACTTTCAGTTCCACTTTGCAGGAGGAGCAAATATCGCTGTTTTTAGGAGGTGGTGCCTACGGGGGAAAGCAGCTGTGATAAGAGAAGGAAGCATCACATCTGTGCAGGTACTTTGGGCAGGGAGAGGCTTGGAGAGTTCAGTTTGAAATACACATGTCAGTGCAGAGCCTGCACGGGGCTGGGGGCTGCACTACTGCTCAGGACCTTTTTACTGACAAATACCAAGAGCTACCAAAAGGCTTTCCTGATTCTTCCAGAGGATTTCTGAGATGAGAACTTGTTTCAAGGCATTGACGCTATTAGAGATACCCTGAGTGACTTCTGTAATTTTTTTTAACCTCCATTTCCTGTATAGTATGCAATTACTAGAAGGGTGGAAACTCCTGAACTCCCTGGGAGAGTTTGCTGTGTCTCTCATTTCAGCTTAATAAAATATAATCTGAATTGCAGCATCTGCAAGACAGAGTTGTTCCTTATCCAGCTGTTCTAACTCAGGTTATTCACAGGATGATAAAGAAAGGAGATTTGCTGGAGCGATGCTGGATTCATTTGATATGAATAGCACAGCTAAGTCTTTTTAATATTTTAGGAAGTTTCCCCTTGTCAAAGAGTTAAATTAGAAGGATTTGCCACTATTGTGCTGATCCAATTTATCTTTTTTCAACTGTCTGTATTTTTACATGAATTCTGACTTTTCACTGACACAGTCTCTGTGTTCATCGGCTTTCCAGGCTACCTCAGGACTTCCATGTTCCTGGAAAGAGGGTGGCTTCTGGAGCAGCACAGCCACCAGTCAGAGCACTCATTAGAAAAGTTTATTACCAGGAGGCAAAGTGGGACAATGCACTCTTCCTCTTGCCTGTACTGAACCCTTTTACCTCCTCAAAAGAGAGAAGCTTCATAGAGACTGAACAAAAAAAATCATGAGAGCTGTCCAGGTAATTAACAGGTTCACTTAATTAGACCTTTTAACGTGAAAGAAAGGGCAAAACCAGGGACACAAAAGTAGGGAAATCAGAGGAAGTCTGAACGAAGTGATTGTTCATCTCGGAGTTCTCCTCTTGCCAGTTAACTCTCCCAAATGATCTGCTGTTGATCACTGACATGAAGGAAGCTGATCTAGCCCTGCACAGAGACACTCCAAGATTAGCCCATTGTGAAGAGCTGAAGTTCAACTGCAAGACTTTTTTAATGATAAATTCCAGCTCCCTATCAGATATCTCAAACCAGGGCTGAACAGACACTTTATTTTTTTTTTTTTTCCTTAGAGTGAAACACTAGAGGTATCTTCCTTTTTGGCTAACAGCTCCGCAAAAGGGAAGTGAAACCTCACTGATTCCCTCTGAACTTGTACAGCGAAACGTCTCTTAATTCTCACCCTTAAAAATCCACTTGAGATCCTAAAAAGAATGAAAGGGGGAAAAAAAAGAAAAAGAAAAGAACTAAGGAACTAAATCCAGCATGACAGATTTTCACAGGGATATATTTGACCAAAGAGATTTTCCTGGGAGTTATTCTAGTAAGAGCAAAACCAAACTCTGAAACTCTGAATAATTAGAGTGCAAATGCCTACTCAAACCTTGCCTCTGTTCAACATTTGCTTTTTTTAAGTGCTTTGGTAAGCTGCAGAAATTTACTTTGCCTACAACAAATAGAAATAAATTAATTAATATTCATCTGGCACACAATATATTTTCTGGAAAAAATACTTGATGGGATAGGAGAGTTATGTATTTGCATGTCTGAAACGACGTGAAAATCAGCTCCTAGGAAACACCTTCTTCATTGCTGATCATCCCACTTTTGTCTAAACCAGATTGAGTACATTTAGGAAATGTGCAGCATTTATGAGTTTTCTTTATGTTTACTTACACCTTCAGCCTTCTCCACTCCCCAGTTTCACAGCTGCACGTTAAATGTGCTCCTACAGCGTGCCACAGTGAGCTCTATTTCCCTGCTGCTCCAGGCTGGTACAAGCGCATCAGTCCCTGAGCAGCCTTTGCACTCAGGAAATGTCCCTCAACTGCACAGGGTAAAAGAAAGGGCTTCGGGCAACAGAGAAATGGCTGTGGACTTGGAGACAGAGATTCCTTTCTTTATTTCCTGCTGTACACTTCCTAAAGGCATTTGCTGACAAGGAATTTGCAAATCTTGTCTTGTTAAGGACCGTAATGCTGCTTGGTATTACTGAGATACAATCACCCGTGTACCTGTCCAAATAGAGCTCAGCGCCTGCCAGGCCGTGGAGCTGAGAGCTCCCCTCTCTGTTCAGCAGCGATCAAATATCAGAGTTGGCCTGCAGTGACCTTCTCCCCAGAATCCTTGCAGATGTTGGCCGCCCCCTCCTCGCGAAGGTTGTCCTGGAGAGAACACGGAGTTCCAGGGTGACTCATACCCACACACGATCCCTTACTCCCTCCCCTAGTTCGCTAAAGGCATGGGCTGCAGCAGATATCTCCCGTTTCGCTGGGAGCCTGTTCCAGCGCTCTCCGCTCTGGGATGGTCAGACAGACCAGCACAGGGCACCTCCACGGGTGAAGGACGGAGCCCAGCAGGGACGCTTCTGGGGAGAAAGAGCCTGGTTCTCTACAGCACCCCTCATTCAGAGCATTCACATGAGTTCATTGCTTTCTACACCACAGAGCCAGTGCAAAGATCCACAGCCCCTGCTCCCCAGCACGGCTGACATTTGCTATTTTGCTTATTTAACATTTAAATTCTTCTTAAAAAACTCCAAAACTTCACGTATCTCCCCCACTTCCCTCTCTTGGAGAACACAGGTGAGTGCAGAGAACACTTGAGCTCCCCAGCTGAGGAGATGTATTACCAAAATGATAACCCAGATTTTAACACAGTTTTAAATGGTTTGGAAATTAGAGGCTTTACTTCCCATGCTTCAGTTCCCTGAGAAGTGCAAAGTGGCCCTACTTCTCAGGGGATAAAATGCAAACTCACGGAATGTAAAGGGTGTAAAAAGAGCTGAGGAAACAGCCAGCAAGCACTGAAACTCCTGTGCTCCCAAAGCTGGCTGGGAAATGTCACAGAAGAGGAAAATTCCAAGAGCAAGGAAGGAAAGGGAATTAGATAGAATGGTGGCCAGCCTGGTGAAAGAGAATTCAAGGTGTCTGCACAAGAGCTGGGCAGAGACCACCACTATCATCTGGGGAGAGAGGTCCAGTGGCTCCAGGGCAAGGGATTGAGGCAACAAAGCCAAGGGTGATTCTCAGTGCTGGCACTGTGAAACAGTGTAAAGCCAACACACCAAGCAGATTCGTACTTTTTTGGGGCTTATTTCTCTGCAAAAATGAGTCAGGAAATGCAAGAGCACATTTTAATCAACTGCTGGGAAACGCACGTGGAGTTGCCAGGAGGATCTTTGCATCGAGGATCCCATAAGAGTCACACTGGTGTACTCAGGAGAGGGAAGTACAGGACATCCAGCCCTGCAGGCAGGCAGTTCTTCAAGCATGATTTTATAGAAATCACAAAAGAACAGCTAATATTGGTGGCAGTTATCAGATAACTCTAAAATAAAGAAGAAAATATCATAGAAAAGGTGATCTGCTGAGAATTTCGCGCTTGCCAACATCCAGAGTGCTGCAAGATCCACAGTCACTCACAAGAAGTCAGGCCTAAAAATATTCCTTTCCCAGAGTAAACCTGCCATACCAGTGCTGACAATGCAGGCTCCTCTGCACTTACAGCCAGAGCTGCAAGAGCTTATTTTTGTGCCTGGCTGTTATTCAGACATCTGGATACAGTGTTTGAAGGCATCTGAAAAGTAAAATAGCAATTCTTTTCTAAGCCTGGAAGTGTTAATTTCCCAATAAGCCTGTTTGATTAACTAAGCAAACCCAGAGGACACGCTGACTTTGTCTTGTTTCCCTTCCCCCAAGCGCATTTTTACAAAACTCCAGCGGAGTCTTAACCAAAACAATGTGCTGATAGGAGAAGCTGTCTGCATTCCTCTTTTGCAATTCACCTTACACTCTACATGCTGCTCGAAGATAAGCTCTTCTAGATGCCAAAAAACTCCAGCAAGAGGTGAAGGCTTCTCTGCAGCGGGTAGAGAGCTCTGCACGGTTTTGTCAAGTTATTCACTGCATTCTTGCCCGTGCATCCCCACCCTGAGCGTAATCCCTGCACCCTCTCCTCTTCCCAGTGACCCCTGCAATCCTCAGGGGTGGGAAGAGCCCATTTCAAATTTGACTATCAGCTAATCAACATTAGGCACTGTTTTAACTTCCTTATATTCACACTCATGGCTCTGGATGGAAAGCAGCAGCATATTTAACTCGGCACCTGCGAGGGGCCTGCTCCTCTTCTGCAGGAAGGAATATCCGTGGGGCTGGACTCATTTCCAGGGAAGGACCTGCACCTTCTGGGATTTTTTGAGTGGGCAAGGGAGGAGGAGGAATAAGGCTTGTATTTGTATTATTTCAGCTTCGCTCTAGAGAGGTGCTCTCCATAAATAGCAAATAAAAATATTTTAAGAAGAGTAGAAGAGGAATGGTCTTTCCTGCACACATTTCTGTGCGCACACACGCACACAGCCTCAAAGAAAGGCAGAGATGCACTGAAGTCTGCACTTCCAAATAGGTGCAAAAATGCAACAAATGCTGTAAACACCTAAAGCAGCTAGAGATGAGATGAAAATAGAGAAAACTGGTGTTTTCTGACACAATTCAACCTCCTCTTTTGGCATGCACATTGTATGACTTTCGTACGTAGAAGGCAGGTTCCCATCATCTCCCTATTTTCAGAGCTGCTGAGATAACAAACCAGAATTCAGCTTCCAGAAATGGTGTCAGCTAGAATCCTCAAACTCAGGACTAGCAGAAGAGAAGAAAGCGATGAATGTCAGAAAGAAATCTGAAAAACCATTGGAAGGACAACTTCTATTCAGTCCTAAAGCACCTCTCGGATATCCCTGAAAGAAGGTCCCCTGGAACTCGGGTGAAGATGAAAAATGCAGTTACTTAGGCCCTTCTGAAACTTCCACCTCAGGCAATATTGTGAGTTTTTAAGGGAAGGATGACAATATGTAAATGTAGCGCACAGTAGGATCCCGAGCCTTTTCTGGAGCATACTGCAATGTTATTAATAAATATCTCTAGTGGAATTACCTGTGCTTCTCTCAAGTGTTCCTCTGACCTGAGAAACAGGTCTGGTGCTCTGTACTCAGAAAGAGCAATCAGCAAAACAAACAGATTTGAGGAAGAAGGTAAAGATGAGGTAAAAACACATCAGGATGAAAGCAGAGCAAAGAATTGGATGGACAAGACTGTCCTGTGAAATGCAAGTCCTTGGTTTGCTGATATGAAATGGAATAATATTCCATTTTATATTAGTGTTCAATAATATTCCTTTTCTGCCTTTTTTCAGTGAACTTGCATAACTGACATGGCTTGCAGACCACACCGCCTCCAAAGGAGCCATCTGATTCTGAATCATAACCTGCTTCAGTTACTCACCTGAGAAAGATTGGAGTCATTAACTGACAATTAACTTGTGCAAATTTTCAGGCACGTGAAAATAGAACAGGTACATGGAAACTAAATTCAATTAAGTGTTAAAGCTCTTTAAATCTATCACGATTTCTTCTACCCACTTCAAACCAACATTAACTCATAAAAAGAGCCCTGTCCCCAAAAACCAGCCTCTTCTGCAGTGAAATCTAAAAGCTGCTAAGGAAACGAAGCAACTCTGCAAATCAGTTTTTCTTTTTTCCCAGAAGTGCTGATTTTTTATCCACCTATTCAGTTGTTTCCTCTAGGAAAAGACTAAAATTTCTCCAAACCACTTTAATATTGGAAAACAACTGTAAATCAAATAATTTCTGTTGGGTCGGTTCAAGGGCTGCTCCAGGAGAGCTGGGCAGCAGAGTCTGAAACTGAATTTGCTCATTTCCTCCTTTATTAACTCATGAAGTCAGCTTAAAAATATTACAAGTTCTGTGTTAGCAGAGTTTAATATCCCCTCCTTTTCACGTGTGCATGTGTTCCAAGAGTGTACAAAGCTTCTAATTAATAAATATTTAAAAATTTATACTACATAAGAGAACTATATCTATATTTCTGAAAGTTTTGCTGCACAAGCTAACATTTTCCCTGTATTACTTGGGAACATAGAGCTGTTGAAAGCAGTATAACTAAAGTCCCAAGGATAAAAAATGCAAATATTTACTAGATAAAGAGAATGAATGTCACACTTTTTTAATGCAAGAAGCAATGTGACATTGCTCATTTAATCTGGGCTCTGCTAATTGGTCTATTACACAAAGAAAAAATCTTTGGGAGTCCTTCTGGGAATGTCTCACATCATTCCCTATCAGCTGTTGACATACAAATACTCTGGTAATGAAAATATTTTCATTCCTTCATAACAGCATTCCCTGTCCTGTTTAATCTTATTTTCTCTCTTTCTAAAAACAAGCTTCTGTGTGGGGTTTCTGAACTAACAGACCTGATGCCATATATCAAAAATATCCCGTGCTCCTGTCAAACTTGCTAGGAGTCCACCCAAAAGAGAGCAAAAGGGAAAAAACCCAAGGTTTTATAGCAATAACTTAGGATTTTAAGCACCATTTGAAATTCATCTCTGTTCTGCATCGTTCCAAAGGGCTGTGACTGCAACTGGGCTATAACCCAGCAGCTGGAGCTGCCACCACTGGCCATGGAATACCCAGCACAGGATCCAGGGATGTGCTGGAAAGGAGCAGGTTCACAAATTTCCAGGAACGTTGCAAAGCAGAATATTTTAGGCATTTGTCACAATTCTGTCACTGTAATGAAAAAGGCCACCGAGGAACAAAGAGCTGGAAAATGAGGGTGCCTTCCTGGCCTCCAACCACGCTCTTCTGAAGCCTGGCTTCAGCCCCGCTAACCATGAGGACTTCAGGGACCTGGTGCTGGAGATGGATAAAGTGGTGCTGAAAAAACTTCCAGCAGCCCCTTCCATGCACTCTCCCCTCTCCCTGAGGGGGTTTCAGCACCCCCACGGCAGAGCCCTCTGCAGAGGCTGCACTGCTCTCCAGTCTCACAGCAAATCCTGCTTGGGACAGTTTGTGCCCTCAATATCCTCCTTCTGACCATTCAGATCCCCACTCTGTGCTCGGGCAATTAACTTGGGAGATCAGGTCACATTCTGCTGCGCGTGAAATCCTCGCAGCAGAGTCAGCGCTACGGTCTCAGAGCAATTGCTTTTGGAAATGAAGCTGTTTCGAAAGTTGCTGCATTCACACAGTGCAGGTCAATACCTCTCTTCCCCAGTAAACACCATACCTAAAAACTGCTCTCGAATTATTTGTCTTCAATACACCAAATTCTTCCAAATTCAAGGTTTGAAATACGATTCAAGCTCCTGCTTCTTCCTCCCCCATCCAGCTCCCCCCTTGGGACTCGAGCCTCCACCCACATCCTGCTGCCCAGGTTGTAGCATTCCTTTCTGCACCCTATCAGTGTCGCACTCCCTCCTGGAAACAGGTGCAAGAAGATTAAAAACCCACTCATTCAGCTGGGGTTTTCATCTGTTTGCACCTTCCTCTCTGCCACTCCTGTGTGTCAACATCTCGTGAGCGCACGGTGGTGGGAAGGCGCTGGCTCTGCCAGTTCTCACTGCTGTTTACAGGGAGAAGCAGGAGTTTCCATCTCAGGGACAGCTATATCAGGACACAGGAGAAAACTTAAGATACAAAGGCTTTACTTCAATTAGGTTGGTATTTTTTTCCTTAAAAAACACATGTGTTTTGTTAAAACCTAAGGTCAATTTAAATGTCGGTGTTAACTGGACCTAAGAGGGTTGTTTTAATGAATTTTTGAAAAATACATTACTTCTGTGTTATTCTTTCTAATTCCTAAATTGTTCGTGAGATGAGGATTGAAATATTGTACCACTTTTCATTTTAGTCATTAAATCATTTTATATCATGCTGTCATTGCAATACAAACAAAAGAGTTTGACCTAGAAGGAAGATCATTCCATGTAATTGGTAACTACACTTAATATTGTAAAACCAAAGATAGTGCAGTGACTGAAACCTTCTTCCACAGTGCTTCTGTATCCCAGCAGCTGAAGCTGGGAAACAGCGATACAATCTTTGCATCACATTTGAAAAAATCCAGAAACATTTCCACAGATGTCTTTTTTTCCTGAAAGTCCCTAAAACTGAGGAATGTTTTGTGTCCTGTCTCTACGGCATTATTCCCTGCCCTCCCTTTCCATGCTGGATTAAAGCAGCCTATATCCTCTCATCCATATTTTGAATTGACAAGAGCTTCTGGTTTGTTTTTTCTTTATTCCCCAAGCACCTGCACTCTTTGCACTTGTGGTCTGTGCTACAGAGACATTCACCTTTTTGGGAGCTCTGTTTTCTGTGCAGCAGGAGCTCTCTGGAATACCCGGGGAGGAGAGGCCTCACAGGATAAGGACCAGTCTGTGTGCAGATATTTCCCAGAATGGGCATTCCAGAAGAGTCCCTGGTGTGCCACCTGCAATCAGCACCCACGCGAGGGCTTCCAGCAGGTGAGCCATGCCTGCACAGCTCTGCAGGGGCAGGCAGACCTTCAAGGTCACATCCCCACACCAGTTAAACTGGTGACAACTGCTGGTTTCCCTCTCTGCCCTAGCAAAGTGCGGGCTGCAGAAACGCACCCAACCGGAACTGAGCCCCCAGGGGCAGCAGCGGAGAGCAAGGATCTGGGTCACGTCCTCAGCTCTGTAACTGGATCTCTCTGGCGAGAGCAGTCAGTGCACCCCGGAGCTGGGACACTTCCCTCGCTGGCTGCCCCAGGAGAAGCGTGGCACACAGGCGGCTCAGCCAGCACCGGCTCTCACGATGGAAAGGGGATGTGCACTCCTGCATCACCTTGAAGGGGTTGCCGGGGAGGAAAGTGAGCAAGAACAGCCGTAGAGACCAGACCCAATTTCCCAAAGATATTCTGTTAATTTTTTTTGTAGGGAGGAACTAATTCCTGACGTGATACTTTGGATAAAAATGCACGGGTGACCACACAGCTGAAAACCGGAAGCCAAATATGCTTTTTAGAGCTTTTCGGTCACACGCACACAAAGATTTCTAGTGGATGAAATCATTCCCACCTCCTTCCTTCGGTGTATTCCTCATGCATTCACAGGGCTCCTACTCGCGGAAAAGGCAAAAGGCTAATGATGAGCGAGCCAACACAACGGCAATCGGGCACGTTCCCCCAGCACACCCGGCAGCGCTCAAACCCCGCTCGCTGTCCCGTGCCGAAGGAGGATTTTCCCCTGATATGAGGCGAGGAGGGCAGAAGGGGGCATCAGTGAAACGGCGAGCGATGGAGACGGCGAGAGAGGAGCGACCGCAGAGCCCAGCATCGGGGCGAGGTGTGAGCGAGGCGCTTCTGTACGAGCCCGAACATTCCCGGGGCTTCCCGAGCAACTTCCAGTCCATAAAAAATACGGAAAGCGCCAAGAAAACCCTTAACAGAAGTATAGCAGTTTCTGTCCCGAACAGGACAAGGATCTAGAAAAATCTGTTAGCATGCAACAGAAAGAAATAATACGCTCGTAATGCCTAGAAAGATTTGGCATGGCTGTGTTTATGCATGTAGGAATGTAGCCACTGGTTTGGGAAACAGGGTGTGTTATTTCCCCTGTCTAATCTTATACGCCAGGAAAAAAAGTAGTTTAAATTTCTAGTTAAAAAAGAAATTATTATTTCAAGATTTAGTCTTTCAAAAGTAAGCCAAGAAATTTGGGAAGTGCAAAATATTGATCCTAGCAGATATCAATGCACAAGAAGTTCTGGCTTTGTTAGAAAGGAGAGAATGAGAAAACACAGTGGATGGGTGTCCACTGGCATGTGCACACATTAAAAATAACATCACTGTAAACAATCCAGTGGTGCTACCAAATGAGTCACTTTGAAGTCTCCAAAGCCACTCTCAACATTTCTTAAACACAGCAAGGAAAACACTAAGTCAAGGAAAATCTGCACTACTGGTACATTTGCAGCTCTTGCTGTGGAGGGGAGCTCTTGCAGCAAGGGAATGTTTCCACATGGGTGTTGGCAAACGTTTGTTGTGCTCCTTGCCTCAGGTACTGCTGGGCACCACGGCCTGGCCAGGAGGCGCTGACCACGTCCTTGCCCTTGCTCTTTGGAGTCTCTCTCTCAGTGTCTGGACTGGACTGGAGCAAACCGCAGAGCTCCCTCTCTGTTACAATCAATTCCTGCCTCCACCCCCACCTCCTCCTCCACTTTCGTCTTGTGTGTCCTCTCCTTTATGCCCTCCACGTTGAAAAGCCATATGAGGGCCACAGCAGTCACTGGGGCTGCCCTGCAGGCACAGATTCCCCGGTCTAAGGAATTTTTCCACCTGCAGCCTCAGGTTGCATCTCTTCACATCCCCCAGCTTAAACATGAGCAAAACACAACCCTCACCCCAACCCAGGAGCCAGCACAGGGGTACCTGTGTGTCACCAACTCGGGCACAAAGGAAGCAGGAGACATTTCCCTTTTTCTCATGTACAGGGCCCTTAATCTGTTTATTAACTCGGTATTACAGCAGAGCTACCCGTATCCTCAGAGCCAAAGCTTTTAAGAGGTTGGGTGGTACTTTAGGATATAAAACCACAATAGTTTGAGTAAAAGGTGTGTGTCACTCAGGCTTCCACAGTCAGAAAATCTACTCCTGCTTAAAATGTCACATTTTCCCTTTAAAGGAAAGAGGAAAAAAAGTTTGCCCTTCACAATCCTTAGATATTTTTACTGATCTTTCGTTGACCATTTTGTGAACTCAGAAGTCTGATGTCAGTTACTCTATAGAAAGGATACAGGCTGTTCTGCCATATCTGGAATTATTTTTAAACACTTCCCCCTCACAAACTAAATCCTTGGAGGCTAAGGGGGAAGGCAGACCAATGGGTTTATATTGAGAAGAGAATATCTTACAAGAATTTAGTTCAGGAAAAAATAAGGAAAGTGTGGTGAAGAAACACAGGTTATACAAAGCCGTGCTGGAGGTATTTTGACACTGTCAGGGGATAAAATCAACAACTTATTCCTGGATACAAAAGCTCAGGTCAGACATGTCAATCAGTGAGCACGTGTGTATATTTGTGTCCCAGGCAAACTGCTGGCAGATTGATACACCCTCATTATTATGAATAATTATGTCTCTGATGGAGTTTCCACAGCTATTTGAAATAACCACTCCAACCCTTGCCAGCAGAAGTGTCACCCCTTTACACATATACAAAGCTTTCCTTTGCTTTGAAATTCCAGACGGAGCATCTCAGGAAGAAAACAAAATAAGAACAAGCAAACAAATCTTCCCCTGCTTGAGTAGCTCAGCAATAACAAATAACAGCGGAGAAAATTTACTGGAATGACTGGGGAAAAATCATAAAGGGTGCACGATCTGTAACTTCTGAACAGCATATACATGGAAGCATATAAAACCAACAGAAACAGGCTTGGTAAGATTTAATTTTAATTGAAAAACATTGATATTTTAGCTGCTTTCCCTCTCAGCTTGCAGATTCTAATTTCAAATATTTTTCAGCCTCTTGCATTGAGATGAGAGGTGACCACAGGCCTGTGTGTAGGGGCTACTGGGAGAAACAGCTAAAACTGAGCAGAATTCATGATCACTGATAACAGTACCAGAAACAACAAAATAATAATGCTGTCCTTTAACTCACTTTCAAAATAGCCAGAACGAAAGCCTAACAACAAACCAAACTGCCCAGTATTTGCAACCAGCTGTATTCTTGGGGCAGGCTGCAGGTATTTATTTGTAAAGAGGTGTTAGACATTCCCTCCCTTGTCCCCTCTGCAGCTCTCCCGAGGGGCACAGTCGGAGCAGTGACCTGGAATTGGTTGTTACAGCACCGGTGGCCAAGCAGGGCTCCTGCAGCACCCGTGTGCACCCTGTGCCCTCTTTTCCACCTCCTCCTGCCAGCTCACTGCAGCCACCACTGCAAGGATTGCCTCACAGTTCCAGTCTTACTAAAGAATACCAGGCTGAACTCTACTAAAAACTAATTTTTTCTTTGTTTTTCCAATTTCTGGTACTTTTGAGAAAGTCTCCGCTCTTGGAGCCACAGAAGACCGCGATTTCTATGTTGCAAACAATCAAGTATTTCACTTAAAGGTGAGGTTCTTGGCTCTTGTTAGAAGTAGAAAATGAAAAAAAAAAAAGCAGTAAAATATATTGCACTGAGATGCATTTTAGGTGAACGTCATGATTTTAGGGACTTTTAAAAAACTGGTGGGTAATTACAGAATAGAAATGCAGATGTACGAGACTACTACAATAAACACACTTATCCTGGAAAGCAGAAAGAGAGCAAAATGTAACAATATGTGCTACACCTCTGGCCTACCAAGCTTCTTCTTCAGATTTTAAAGAACACAAATCTGTAATCCCTCCGTGCTGTCAAGTAATCAGTTAGCAAAATTCAAATAGAACCTAAGTGTTCTGTGCTGCCCACTGCAGCACAAAGAAGTTAACTGCCAGTAGAGACAAAGTTGCACACTCATGATTTTAATCAAGTCATCTGACATTTGTTAAAGACCTCAATAAAACCGAACTCGTCACTGTACCTGACAGGGGCCCTGGGTCACTGGAATCGGGCCATCTACCAGATGTCACATCTTGCAGAACTTTGTCACATCCTTCCTCAGGACCCTTCTGAAAGGTTGTGCTTTCCGAGAGGTTTCTCAGCAGTGCGGAGGATGTCTGCTCCAGAAACAAACACACACTTCTGTCAGAAAACAAATGCCAGCTCTGTAGCAAATGATTTGTCCTCAGTTATTGAATAATACAATTTATGTACTCAGAAGCACAGCAGAGTTTATATTTCTTTCCCTTAACAGTGCAGATTTAGTCAGCACCAGTTTTAATATGAAATCCTATCTAGCGAGTATTTTTTTAAATACACTATGCTTTTTGTGCAGCTCTTCAGTAGGATCGTTTAAAAAGTATTAAACGCTTGAAATTTACCATGGGCTTTTGATAAAATTTATGCTTCCCATTCATCCACTCAAATCAATAAAATGATATTTTTACACAACTTTAAACGAGTATACACATTCTTTAGTGAATTCATAAGCATATTTCAAATTTACTGGTACTAAGACCTGACAAACAACTCTGGAGATAAAAAGCATCAGTAAGATAAATGTAAGTGCCTGATGCCTTTCAGCCGTGTCCAGGGCAGACTCCGGACTGTGAGGCCCCCACCGTCCCGGGTGTGTGGGTGCAGACACTGTGCTCCAGTCAGTGCCAGAGTGAAGCACGGAGCAGGTAGCTGGAGGGGCTGCCCAGCTGCTGGCACGGAGCACAAGGAAGTTATGCAGATTTTCACTGCCTGAAACTGAACTCGGGCATGCACTGCTCAGCCCCTGGCACTCACACACGGAGTGAATTTCTTGGCGTTCACCTTGGTGTCTTGAGGATTAAAAGGAATAAAGGCCTTGTATTCACAGACCAAAGTAATAAAGCTAAGTTTTGATACTAAATGGTGTAAAACAGGACAAAGATACAGCAATCTCCATTATATTTTTTAGATACATTGCAAAATAGGCTTCACTTGAGCTTAGTTTGTCATTGAGTGTCTGAGAGGTCCCAAATGGCCCCGAGGTTCCGATGCAGCCCCTCTGCACAGAGCTAATCCCACAGTCACAGCCTTGAAAGCACTTCCATTACATCAACGTGCAACTGCAAGGAAACATCCAACTCATTCATCCTTTAAAAGCATTGATAAGTTTTAGGGGTCCAGCTGAGAGGAAGGTGAAATCCATGGGGATGTGGTCAGTTTGGGCAGATCTCCACCGTCAGAGGAGCACACGTAAGGACACTGGGGCTGGTGGTCAGGCCCACTGAACTGGCTCCTCTTTTTAGTTTAGTAATTATATAGGGACTAACTAGAACAGGAAACTTCTCCCTCCCCCCAGCTTATTAAATGATTTCCTGTCAGTCCTTAGAAAAATCAACTCATTGCTCAAAGCCTTAAGAAGTTGTGAGTGGCTCACACCCAGACTGGGAACAACAGGAAGGGAAGGATAAGCAGAGCTAATTGGCCTTTTTGCACTTTGCCAGGGTAGCCAGCACGTCGCAGATAAGCTTTCTCCACCAGAGATACCCCATAGGTCCCTTCCCCTCTTTCAGTTTGCTTTGCCTTTAAACATGACCGTGTCAGATGTGATCCTGGCCAACACCCACGGGTGACTTCATGACCTTCTCTGCATACCAGCACTCAGGGAAGCCACATTTCAATCTGCTCACTCCACCATTTCCCATGCACAATAGAAATGAGCCATTTCTCCAGCGGCCTCGTTCACACAATTTAAAAAACCAGACCAGCACGAGTAGGATCACCTAGCGTGGATTTCTGGAAAGACACACTTCTCAAAGTGATCTTTCTAAAACTATGCCAAGTGTTTACATATTTGTGCTGAAACAAGTACCACCAGCAGTTTGGTAAGACAATCCCACAGACCAATGGTTTGGCATGCAGACCACAGAGAAGCTGCTGCTCTACTCCACATTAGGTCCCAGCCAGGGTATGTCCTCACAGCCTCGATGCTTAGGCGCATTTTTTCTGGAGTTGGCCCTAAAGGATCCTCCAAAGAATTAAGGACAGTCCTCTGACCACAGCTGCACAGCAAATATTCCTTCCTGTTTCCAAGTTCTGCTGCCAACATGCAAGCATTAAAAAAGTGCATAAATTATATTAACACACATCTGATTTACTAATAAATCTGCATGTTTAAAATTCTAGGCAGAACCCACTTTAAAAAAAACCCCTCACTTTTATCAGATTCTAGGAATTACTCGCAACAAGTCAACGAGCATCATTACAGTGACTTAGGCCTCGAGTGACATTTCCAGGCCTCTAAAATCCTCAGTGCCCAACCCTGAATCAGCCCCGTCGGTGCCCATGCTCTGTGAAATGCCAGGTCCAGGACACACCACGCCTGATGCTTCCCAGCGCTGCTGGGGTGAGCTGGCTGTTCCCAGGCTCACCAGTAAGCCCCGGTGTTCCAGTGGGGCTCAGGCCTTTCTGTCCAGGACAGGACACACCACGCCTGATGCTTCCCAGCGCTGCTGGGGTGAGCTGGCTGTTCCCAGGCTCACCAGTAAGCCCCGGTGTTCCAGTGGGGCTCAGGCCTTTCTGTCCAGGACAGGACACACCACGCCTGATGCTTCCCAGCGCTGCTGGGGTGAGCTGGCTGTTCCCAGGCTCACCAGTAAGCCCCGGTGTTCCAGTGGGGCTCAGGCCTTTCTTTCCAGCAGCGGGATCGAGTCAAGGCACGCTCACCGAGGCCTGGTTCTCAATTAGTCACTGACCACTGCTTCTTTACACAACAGGTTACTCCTGGTCAGGGTGCCACCTCACACTCATCCTCCTCAACCAAAATCCTGTCATCTGCACATTTCAACCACACTCTTTCATCTTGCAGCCGTGTTTTGGACGGCTGAGCCATAGCCAGGATCCCTGAAATCCCACCCGATATATCCATCCATCCATTTGAAGGTGAATTGCTGGTAACTGCTGGAACAGGTTTCCCCTGCGCTTCTCACACGTGTGCTTTGGCAGTTCCATAAAGATCTGAATTTTCTAGACTTTCTAGCCTAGAAAAACAGCCTGAGTATACTTTAAAAAATGAAAAAAAACCCCAAAATCACACCAGTTTTTTTCTCTATTGATTTGGCCTCTTACTTTTTCTTGAGGAAGAAGCAAGGCCAACCTGGGCAGCAAAACTGAAGATCTAGTTGCAGCCCATCCTCTTCCACTGCTTTTGCTTGGATTGAGCATTTATACTTCCTGTTCTGCACTGCATTTAGAGCAAAAGTTCATGGTACATCCTGGAAATACGTACTCTTGGAGGGGTTGAAAACACTACCATCATTTATGGCAAATAAAAAGATCTCAGCAGAATTTAAAAAACCCTGCCATTACTTTTACATGCAGAGTATAAAAATAAAGATGAACACACTGATTTTTTTTTTTTTTTTACCTTTGACACATCTCACTTCTATCTCTAGTTATTTTAAAAATATGTTTGTTGTCCACCCTGAAGAAACACTCTGTGCAATGTGTACGACTGGAAGGATGAGAGGGAAACAAACAGAAAAATCCACATTTTTCTATTGATAATCAAACTTTTCAAGTAAAATGGTCCAATGGTTTTACTTCATCTAACAGTTAAAGATGTTTCATTCTGCATAAAAGACAAGCACTTTTTTTTGTCTCCTAAAATATGTTTCTAATTTAAGTTTGAAAAAATATTTCCATTGTGCCATATATGCGGTAACTCAAAACCAAAATGAAAGGATTAAAATCAGGGCTGCGCAGAATGGTTTAAATTAAATTCAGGTAGTGGGGAAGACTGCCGTATCTGGCAAGCTCCCACTCCCTGAGCTTTCTGGCCAAGAGGCAAGATGAAGCATAACAACTCTTACCTGCCAACTCTACAGCAATTTTGAGGGTTTTATTCATCTCTTAAAATAAAATGTTAATGCTCTTGGAAGCTTGCCTAGCCATACAGTAGATCTCACCTGTCTTTCCCTTCTCCTCACACAAATGTACCTTGGGACGCTTCAGTAAGGACTGAAAATGTTTGCAGTCTTTTTTTTTCCTTTTTCTGAACACATGGTATTTAAACTTCTCGCCCATCACACCTCAGTGGAAGCCGTGACTAAAGCCCGCAGCAATTTTGAAAATCTCAGCTAATACGTTACAAACACTTGATGAAGAGCTGAAATCTGCACTGTGGAATGTCCTGTTCTGTCACTTCCACACCTATAAAACCTCTGCAGTCTCCCCACAGTCTTCCTGATTAAATCTGCCCCCGCCAAGTGGTTCTGCTTATGCTAAATCAGTTTGCACTAGTTAAGATCCATATTATTACTGCAGCCACACCGAAACGAGCCCCAAGGCTTCCCCAAACACAGCTATGTCCCTCCATAGATTACTCTTGGCTAAGCAAAGAAAGGATAAGCAGAGCTCTGCCTTTCAGAAAAGGCAGCAAAGTTGAAGAATTAAAGTTTTCATAGGCTTCTTAGGAGATTACTCAAAACAGTAACATTAAATTATTTTTACAATCATTTGGGAAGAAATGAAAATACAGAAATAATACGTAGATCTCTCTGGAGCTTTCTCCCAGTCTTGTATGAGGTTTAAAGACTTTCAGATGGCACCAGCAACAGAACAATTTAGTACCAGCCTGGCCTGCTAAGGCCACAGTTAATCTGTACAGACCATCTACCTTCAGGGAATTCTTTATTCCAAGCCAGGGAGTTCCCAACCTTTTTTCTGCCGCATGTACAACCATCAGTAACTGCAAACACCTCCACTGGCAGCATCAGTCCTGTTTGTTTGCGGGCTCTGGGCCATTTTGAAGTGGTTGATGCCCCTCCCAGCAGTACGTTCATCACGTTACCTAAGCTGTTGCCTTCTGCAGCAATATCTATAAACCATTATTTGCTGGAAAACCCAAAAACTTGAAGCAACTGCACACCAAGTCACAGACACGGCTGATTTGAGAAACTGCCGCCAAATTCAGTGTTTTAACAATATTTTTCATCTCCATTGAGAGGATTTTTTTAGGATACCTTGACTTGGAAATTTTGACAACTTTGTCAAAAAACCCAAGTTTCTCATTTTTCTTTTTGGGACCAGAGGCATCGTAACACACCTAAACCAAAGGAATTCTTGTATTACATATCAAGATCATGTCTTATGAAGAGCTGTGAGTTCTGAGCACCTCGGGGTTGACTGACAGCAAGTAATGGAACTACTCCTTGCACTATGCGTTCTGCAAAACAGAAATGAAAGGAAAAAAAAATCATAGAATCATTCGGGCTGGAAAAAACCTTAAAGATCACCCAGTCAGTTTTGTTCTTCATAATTTGTCAGGAAAAAAAGAAAGGCATGACTAAGCAAGGTTGTAATAGAAGAAATTATTACCAAAACCAGCCTTTTTCTTGAACCACATTTCATGAAATGGGTTAGTAATTCTTGGAAACGAACACGCACCACTCGCCACTGAAAGAAAAGGAGGCCAGGATGCCCCCAGGGAAAGAGGTGGTGCCCAGCTTGCCCTTCGGCAGCCTGCTCTCAGGTTGATGGGATCCAAAGGGTGCAGAGCTCCCTGCTGAGGTCCTGCAGAGCCGGATCTGCCCGATTCACTCTGCAGAACTGAGGAGTTAATACTAAACTTGGCACCTCTGACCAGGGCTGGGAGACCAGGGGAAGAAAACTGCACTGTCAAACACGAGGTAACTTTTCACTTCTGCTTAAACTCATGTCCCAAGTGACTTATTTCATGATGATTTCAACTGCCACATCAGTGACCTCTGTGTTCAGAATGTGTTTCCAGTACTGGCGCATGCAGAAAGCTTTCTTCTTAAATTACAGAGAGTTCAAATAAGTATAATCCTAAATGGGATCTCAGCTTCAGAACAGAATCAGAGTCATTCGTGCCATTATCAGATCATCTTCTCAGACAACCCGAGGTCAGGCCAACCTAGGCAATTATTTATAGTCATTTGTGTGGAACTCATGGCATTCGAAAGCCTCGTGAAAACTCATCAGGCTGCACAAACTCCAGAGGTCATTTCTGTTCCTTCTCATTACACCAGCTCTTAGCAGCGAGGGGATTAGAAAAACTCCTTCAATTCTGGATGGCAATATTTGGCTTATTAAGGAAAACCAATCTGGCAGAGCCTACACTGAAGAGGAGATTGAGACTCCTGCCTGAACTCTTGTGGCAAGGCTGATCTGTGCCATGGGACATTTCAGGGAGAGCAGCATCTCCACAGGATCCCAGCGCGGCCAGGGAACCCCTCTGCAGAGGCACAGGCTGTGACAGAGCACATGGCGCCCCTGTGGCAAGGGCACAAAGCCCAGAGGCTTCCAGCTTGCCCACATTAATGGATCTGGAAGGCCTTGGCAGTGACATTGACTTTCGGTGTCATGAACAGCACAGACATGGCACTGCTGGAGCACCACCACGCAGAACTGGGCTCCTGCACGTGCCAGAATCTGACACTCGGGGTGCACAGCCCCAGCTGGATGTGCCTCTGGAAGCTCTGCTGAAAAGCTGGGACTTTGCACTACTGTTCTGTCTCTCAGCAATTCTGTTTTGTTTTCCCAGACCTTGCTCTGGTTTGTAAGGAAACCCACAGAAATCAGATAAAGACAATCACAGTTCATTTGGGAAGTCCATAGACCCCACCTCCCATTTACCAAAATACCACTAATTATTCTGAAACAAAGATACCAAAAGGCATCCACGGAAGCAAAAGATATCCTTCACATTAAACAGAGGCAAAAGCACTACTGAACTCATTACAAAAAAGAAATTTAGGTAAATTTAAGCAACCTCCTCTTTTAGCAAGTACCATGAACTGGATGCAATGTTTTTTTCCCTGTTGGCAAGAAAAAAAATAAATTAAAACCGGAGCTGTTTTATTGCCAGACGGCTGGCATGCCATTCCTCGGCAAGGAGACACAGCCCTTCAACTCAAAGCCGATTCTGGCCACTTCAGCACAAAAGCTACAGCTGGGCAGAGCCCCACGGTCAGGCAGTGGCCCCATGGCCGGGCAGAGCTCCACGGCCGGGCAGAGCTCCACGGTCGGGCAGTGGCCCCATGGCTGGGCAGAGCTCCACGGTCGGGCAGTGGCCCCATGGCCGGGCAGTGGCCCACGGTCAGGCAGTGGCCCCATGGCTGGGCAGAGCCCCACGGTCAGGCAGTGGCCCCACGGGCGGGCAGTGGCCCCATGGCTGGGCAGTGGCCGTGCACCTGCTAAGAGACAGCAGCAGGGGAGCAGTGGTAGCACACAAGGGAAACTCCACAGGAGCACAAGGAGCTGGTCCTGCCCCGTGTCCAATGTCCATACTGGTTTGGAGTTGTCACAGGAAATAGAAGTGCCATATTTTCCACATCCACTCATATATATATATATATTTACATCAAAACAATGTAAAGAAGAGTTCAGTTCTATTCGGCAGCCACCTTTCTACCCCGCTATCCTGTTGCTGGGGACCATCCTCCACTGCTGAATAGACTTGATTTTTCATTTGTCTTCTGCATTTTATCACTCAGTTCCCTGAAAATCATTCCAATTATTCAGGTGTGTGTGTTCATTCTGTCAGGCTACTGCTCTTAATTATTACACTGGTGCTGTGTAAAAGAAGAAATAATCAGCATGATATCTCCACTCTCCTCTGCCCTGAATTTAGAGAGAGCTAATATTAACTTTTGTTTATACAGCTAAGCCTCTGACAGTGGAGTAGCTGCTTTACCATTTTCATTTTGAGATATCTCTTAGAAACCAATTGTTGCATTCCCTGCTCTAATATTGTTTTGCTTGAGCATTTATCAATATGCTAAAAGAAAAATACGAAGTAGGACAGTGTGCATCGCTAAAACAACATGTGCAACGTGTAGTTGTACACTGGAATTCATTATAGAGGGAAGGAAGGAAGGAAGGAGTAGCAAAAAATTCTGCCTGACCTGGTTTATTATTGTTCTACCTTGCGCGTGCACTGCCTTGACAAGCACGATGTATAAAACTGTGGTGGCTGTCCTTGTCAAAGAAGAGAGCCTGGAGATATCACGGGCTGAAAGCCATCTCCTGGTGCAGGTGGCGTGGGAGGGGATTGATTTGCCCAAAGTGCAGAGCACAATACACTCACCTACTACTTAGAAATTGAAAAAAAAAAAAAAAAGATCAGATATTCCCACCTATATATCTATCTCTCGAATATTTTACTGGACCAAGAGAAATCTATTCAGGGCCAGGGAGCATTTTCTATCTAACATTACCACTGATTTCAGCAGCATAATTTTCCCCATGGCAAAGCACGCAATCTGCAGCCCCCACCTGGATCTTCAGCATCCTGCTGACAAGTTCCCTTTCTGCCCTGTATTTATTAAAGTTTAAACAGAAGTCTCATTTGGCCTACCATATCAAGAGAGGTTTTCTTCTCCAGGGGCTGTCAGTTCTGTTCCTGGAGCAGGAAGCAGCGGGGTTTTTCCCTGCTCAGGAGCAATGTCTGTGTTGGATTGCCACCACCTCCACAAGGCGTTCACTGAGTCTGCGCCTCCGTGTCCTTGTACAACACCCAGTGCAAAACTCCCCCCAGGACACACAGCGCCTCAGGGCACTGCTCCACTCTGCATCCTCATCCACCTGTCCCAGCACAGGTGTTGCCACAGCAGTCTCAGGGGACACAGGGACCTCTCTCTTCTGGTGACAATATGCCCTGAGATCCCTTTCCACTGACCTTCACCCTGCAGGGACAGCTGTCACTCTCCTTGGACAGCTCACATCAGTGTTTTGGAGTACCAGGTTTTAGTCTCCTCCAGGGTGTGATCAGCACATCAATAGGTGAGGATTGGAAGCAGAAAACTGACATGGGGCTTCCAAATAGATCCGTACAGGGCTGTTGCTTGTAGATAACAAAAAAAATTGTCACCCTCTCAGGTGATAGGTAAACAGGTTGTGAGAAACCGAATTCCACATGTAGGAAAGGAATCGATTTACGAACCACTGAATACCTCTACCTGCAGAGTTCACTTCTCCACAACATGAATGTATCAGCAGGTGGACTGGTATATTACAGTTGGGTTTTTTTAGGATCCCAAAAGGTCACAGTTTCCCTTCTGTCTGTCTGGGACTGTGAGCTGTGAAGGTGACCTCACAAATTTCACTATGACCCACAAGTCAGTCTCAGCAAAGAAGGTGCTTGCTGGGGTGTGTTCCTCACCCTCCGAAACAAAGGGAGTGAGTATGTCTGCAGTGAGGTACAAAACTGACTCCTCCACACACAGCTTAGGTTTTGAAGCCAACTGGAGAGGTCAAAGCCACATGGAAATGACCCATTTATAAACAAACATGCATTAGAGAGTGGTCTTCCCAGGGCTGGAGCCTGGGCAAGTAGAAGGTAAGGGAGAATTAGAAATTTGTGATGCAGTTCAACTTTACAGAGCGGCAGACGTTTGGCTCGGGCTCAGCCAGGCAGCTGAGGGAAACTGGGAGAGAGATGGACACAGTGCCCCTCTCCTGCCACACTCACAACGTGCAGAGGCTGCAGAGCTCTGCGGAGCTGCTGGCAGAGCAGCATCCCTTCCCTCAGTGGGTCAGGCAGGAGTTCAGAGCCCTTGCAGCAGTAACTTCCTTGAAAAATGCTGAAGCCATTGGGTATGTGCCTTTAAACCCAGCTGTCTGCTATTAGGATTTCATTACTGCACACTGCTCATGATTTTGGCAAGGCTCTGTGACAATTAACATGAATTCTTCTGGGAGGGATGCAGCGCATGACATCATGTAGTAAATTTTCTGATATTAGAACCTTTCATTTGTGCCCTACTGTACTTGTTAGGGTAACAAATTCAAAATGAAAATGTAATTACCCAACAGATCTTTCAATTGTATCATATATTAACTTCTAATACTCCAAGTATTCATTCTCAAATCCAAATCTGGCACAAAACACTTTGGAAGATGAAACTTGACAGATCTAATCAGGCACTAATCCGATTCTTTGACAGACACTGATTTAGGAGCATTTCATAATGGGAAATCTCAAGCAAGATAATAGCAACAGTTGAAGAGCAATTACCCTTGTCTGCCTTAGTGCTGGACTCTGAGGACTCACATGCTAACAAATGCTAAGCAAAATGCACAACCAACTAAAACTCTTGGAGCGAGCAGCATTTTGCAGATAAATATTTCTGGGAATGGCTTTCTGAAAATATTAATAATATTGGGAACCAGAGGTTTTCAAATCTTAATTTGTGCTCAAAAGCCCCCTTGGATAAAATGATTCTAAGTTTACAGGTAAGTAGTTTAGACAAAGATTAATAACTTGTTTTTCAAGAATGATCACCAAATGTCTAAAAGGGCAGGATAGGATAGAGTCTGTAACTTGATCAATGAAACAAAAGTGAACACGTCTAGTATTTACAGATATTTATGACAAACTCCACCTTAATCCTGTCTCTGCTCTATTAGTGCAGTGAATTACTTGACAGGAAAAACAAACTATTTTTCTGTACTTTTAGGCTAAGTTACTGGGTTTTGGGACTTCATGGGCTTTTACCAGAAGACTCATCATAGCGGAAGATCTGAACAAGCACAGGCCAGGCCTCCCCACCACTCTGAATCACACTGGGATTAACTACCCCTTCTTTGTGATCTCTGACTTCTGCTTAACTGAGTAAACAAGACTGCTCATGTCCAGCTTTTATTTCCTCCTCAGGCTTTGTACTAATTGCTGTAGCTAGGACAGGTCCCGGTGGCAGACTCGTGTGCATTTAATTTCACCAGCACCAGCAAAGTACAGTGTTCGTCCTGAAAGCTCTGATGCTGTCCCATCACAAATACTGGCTTCTCTGTTGAGATGCACTTTCCTCAGACACCACGCAAGAACATTACCCCACAGCATTCCAAAGATTTACTTTTCTGGGCAATTATAGGGGAATATTCAAAATTCAAGAGAAAAGCTGAGCACTGCTGGTATAAATGGTTCAAGCTTCAATAATTTCAACAGCGTGAAGACTGAGTACATCCTCAGACAGCCTAGGACAGATCCCTTACCAGAATCCTGATGCAATACTATTTTCTTTCCTAGGCAAAGATACAAACTTTCAAAGCAAATTTGAGACCTATAGTCTTCTGATGTTAAGACACTTTCCTATCCTTTCACTGAAATTTTATTCTACTTATTAAGATACAATACAACATTGTCCTAGAATTAGCAGCAATGAGAAAAATTGAAAGCATACTTACTTTTTCTTTGTTAATTAATTCAACAGGAGACAAAGCTGTTTTAAAGAGGTTCAGCCCAGTGTGTTGGTTTCTGAACAATTTCACCGCTAGTTTGCAACAAAAGCAGAAAATAACTGGAATTTCCATGAAGATTGAGAGGGCATCTTGTTTTAACTTCTCTGTATTCTGCCAACATTATCTCTACCATCACAGGAGAATAAAAGCCAAAAAGACCCAAACAACCTACATAAAATATTGAAAGCAAAGCTGTAAAATAGATCAAGGGGACTCCAAAGTATCCCAACCACAGAAGTGAGGAGTCAGCATGTGGTGTAGAACTATAAAGAAGGAGGCCTCAGAATGCTCACAGCATTGTATTTGTGTTGTTATACTAAACCCACAAGATTTGACTAAATGATCTTCCATATCTCTTTCATTTTCCCCCATAACCTCATCTTTTACTTTGCAGTCTTTTCTTCTGCTCTCGTTTGCTTGGTTTCCTCGGAGCACACGCATCTTCCAGCTCCAAGGCAAGGATAAATGAGATCCATGTCAGTGCTTGTCTCCAAAGTTATCTTTTGATACTCGCCTCAAAACACCCTCATCTTAAAGCCAAGGAGATGGCTGCTTGCCTGTGATAACTTCTCACAAATGGAAACAGAAAATAGCAGTTCCAGTCCATAACTGGATCCACCTCTGCTGCATATCTTGCAATAGAACTCTTTTGTCAACAGCAGACTACACCTTTAAAAAACCCCTTTATTTACATCTGCTCTTCTTGTAAAAACAACAGTTACTCGAGCTGCCTATAAATATCTAATATTGAAAACTCTGTGTTCCGATGATTAAAAACTTTTCCAAAAAAATTTGCTTCCCAGCATTTTACATTATCATCACAGTCAACATTAGCTAGAGGCCTTCACTCTGTAAGATTCAAGTGCTCTAATTATTTTCATCAACATAGCCTGAACTACACCATAAACCCAATATTCTTCAGGTGCAGAGGTTCAGAGCCAGAACTGCAGCACGAAGCAGATGTTCCTCAGGTGCACAGAGGGGCGCATCCCATTCCCAGTAATGGACTGCACTGTGTAGCTGCTTCTGCAGTGGAAATAAATTCCAGTCTCCACACACTAAATGCAGAAAGCACCTTGGCAATGACTACCCAAACTGATGAGACTTGGCCAGTATAATTTACTAGAAAAGGGAGTAGCACTCACTTTAAACAAAGGGCAGAAACCGGGCTCACTCTGGAGCAGAGGCTGTACTCCACTCGCCTGCCTTAGGGACTGATCACACATGACACGAAGAACCTCGGCCCAGGACATTGCAACACGAGTCCTTCATACGCTGTAGTGAGGAAAACCTTTTGCTTTGCACTACAACTGTCCTGAAGTTGCCTAAAAGCAGCACTGGTTGTAGCAGTCAACCTTTAAGTTTCCAGTTCTGGTTTTATCCCTTATTTTCTCCCGCAAGGGAGAAACTGAGATCAAGTCTCTGAAATTATCTCCCTGTCCATACTACGTTAAGAACCAGGATAATTTTCCTACCAAGTGTTATTCACAAGCAGGAAGCCCATAAAAGCTAAGTTTAAATAAAAATAAAGTTTTCATTAGAATATTATGGGATTAGCAGCTGCATCCATTAATTTCCTCCCTCTAGCTACAGAAAGTTACCAGAGAATTTCCAGAACAGGCTACTGCAAGCTTATGCTTCTTTCACGCACTGGAAGAGCTGCTGCTATAGCAAACCAGGAGATTAAACTCTTCATTTTCATTTCGGAGACAGCTGTTGATAAAGAGGCAAGTTATAAAACAACCCACACTTTTGTGGGGTAAACTCTCCAGCCTGTGGCTCTCTATTCAGGAAAATCAAGTAACTGCTGTGGTGCTGTTGTATGATGTGACCTGAGCTCATTCCAGGGATCTGGCATTCTCTACCTACCAACATCAGTTCTCCCAGCCTTCCAAGCTTTATTCAAGGATCAGATCCTTCCCTATCCAGTACCATCTGCTCTCCTAGCTTACACTTTAAACCTTTTAAAAGGGTTAAAATATCTATTACAAGACTCAGGCTCTGGAGTTTCAAGTGTACCTATGGCTGGTTAAACACTCTGAGACCTGTGTCCAGGTGATGACTTAGTGCTTCTGTCCATCTGAACAAGCTTTTAATGCTGTCTGTCAGCTGTAGGGTGGTCACACCAGAGGCTGAGTTGTCAGCTGAAACACAGCATCACGCAGAGATCTTGGCTCAAGTGGGAAGCAGAAAGTTCCATGCTTTTCTTTTTGGGGGGCTTAGCACCCTCCAAATGCAGCAGGACTACTCCTGCAGCCTCTCATCCCTGCACTTCCCAGCACTGGGAAGCTCAGTGGAAGTTTGCTCTGAGCTCTCCTGTTCACAGCCTGAGCACTGCTCAGTGCACTGCTCAGTGAGAATCCCCACAGAAATCTCCTACCCCACTGTCCTCTGGATCCACGGTGGCCTGGGCACTTTGTCACAGATTTATGTTGTTAATACCAGCACGTTCCTCACCATTAGTAAAGCAAAGAGTTATAGAAAAACGTGTTCTACAGCAGCAAACATATGTGGGTTTTAAAAATGTCCTGAAGTTGATAGTGAAATACTGACTTTCTGTCTCCTTCCCCAGTAAAAGTCAATGGAATGCACTGACTGAAGCAAGAAATTCTGCAGGCCAGCTCAATGCGCGATTGTGACACTGAAGGCTTCCACGATGTGCAAACACAGGGACTAGAATGCAGGTTATTTGGAATGTGAACCCTTGGCTGTAATGCCTTCGCATTTCCTGTTACCCCTGAGCTCTATCTGCCCTTGCAAGTTTTGCTGAACAAGGGGAACAGGTCCGCAGGGTGCAGAAGCTGATGCAGAGGCTCTGCCAACACTGCACTCCTCGGAGCGTGCTACTTCAGACTGGCTGTAATCTGGTCCCCACAGCTGAACACCCAGTTATGGCTGGAGCATTGTAATTGCATTTCTGAAGCACATTTTTCTATGTTTGTTTGTCAGCTCCAAGACTGGCCTGCGAATCGAATCAACGCAGGGTGAGCAGGGATGATGCAAAACTGACTTCAGAAATGCATTTCTGATCGCACTGAAACACGTGTGGACACCTCGTTCTGTGCCCAGCAGAGCAGCTCTGTGCAGGGCTATCCCCCAGCCGTGTGCAGAACGCATCTGAGGGAGATGCTACTCGACATTTGTGGAGATGCTACTCGACGTTTGTGGAGATGCCAGAATGTGGCTTCCTATTAGGATTGCTCCCTTAAAAATGCACTCCTGGGGGAGACACCAAACTTCAGTACTTAACTGAGTCAGTCTGTGGAACCGCTACAGGACGAGTTTTAAGGCATGGAAGGAGCAGGTATACATCTGTTATGGGTGATTTTTTTATATGAAGAATGTAATAAGTTAAATTAGGTAACTTTATTTAAAATGAAGTATATGTAGCCCTACAGCTTCTGAAATGTCTGTCTCAGAAGAAATGTACCTAATATGAGGTTTAGTTTATGCACCTTGTCATAATTGTTGCTATCTGGAATTATTGTACTATGAACCAATTGTTATTTATGTTACCACTGGATACAAGGATTTTGTTAGTGGAATTTAGTTTCCAGATTCATTTCATAATCCCTATGCCTATTACTCAGAGAGAAGAAAAAAGCACAAATCAAGATGACATTTAAAAAAAAGAGGAGCCTAGGCTGGTCTTGTAGGAACATCTAAATCCTTTCCCATATTAAATACCTTATCTCAGCAGCAGTGCACCAGCCATTTAGGAAAATTAAAGAGGGAGATAGCAAAAAAGAGACAGCAGATGCTAAAGCAGAGCAGTTTCTAGTCACGTAGATAATGAAGGGACTCGGCACATGGCCTTTCAGTTTATCCCTGCTTCAGCTTATCCTTCATCTGCTTAAATTCAAATGGATCAGGCATTATTAAAATGATTTTGAAATCAGCTGCTCCAGTTTCATGTGACTTTTTGGTGTATCCTCTAAAACTTAGTAACTCTTTGGGAAGACGGGTGCTGTACACTTTTGCCATTTTAATTCCGTTTGGAACGTGATTTCTAAGCAGCAACTGGTAGCTAATGCTTAAATAAAACTGAATTTTACTCACTAATGCACACTGTGAGCCTTTTATCCCTTCCAGTGAGTTAACACATAAAAAAATACAGACTTCTTTGCTGAAAAACACCAAATATTTCGTGCAAGGTGCTGTGGGCTTACAATTCTAAGAGATACTGGACCCTGAAAGTATATTTTTGACTCATTTTCTTTTCTTTATTATAAATAAATACTCTTCTGCCACCCTTGGAACCTTCTACTTGCTAATTCTGAGAAACACTAGGACTGTATGCATGAAGCAACGCTCAGCCACCCTTTCAAACATTTAAAATCTACTTCAAACATCTGCTGGATCTCATGCAGTTGTAGACACTGACCAGCCTCACGCTGGCATCTCCTGGCACTGCCCCAAGCCCTGCGCATGGCGTGGCTCCCCATGCTCGTGTTGGCCTCCCCAGGGACAGAAGTTATTGAGAATTCTGCATTCCCACTGATTGCTATAGCACAAACACTTTAATAGCAAACGCTGCACGTCACCATATACAGAGGGACTCTTCACGCTATTTACCCGAGTGGTTCATCATCTTTGTGCCATCCTACAACATTCCACTGGCCAAATTCCCCATGGTCATCCATCTCCTTCTCCCCCTTCCTCCTACCCAATTTAAAATCTGTCAACGGGGACCATTTAGAGTTCTGCCAACCTCAAGCACTTGAAGAAAACAGTGATGCTTCTTACCTTCCCATTTGGCAACACAGCACTATTGTAATTCTCCTTTTATGCCTCCTGGGATATTAATAAGTCACGTGCAGCATGAGCACACCATTTTGAAGCAGCTGACTGCTACCAGCTCCTATCAGAAGGTGGTTTATGACTGCACTGCCTTTTGGCTGTCAGTAGTTCCTCAATGAGCAGCAGCTCCTAAATGAGCTGTTCTGCAGAGAGCTGCACTGCCACGTGGTTTCCCTGGCACCACCTTGCTGCGCTCTCGTAACACAATCCACAAGAATCAAGGTTCTTGAACTATATTCTGTCTTGAAACTCGTGCCATTGAAGTCAATGACAGAGTTCTGCATCTTTAATTTTTAAAGCAAAATCGTGCTACTTCAGTTTGAAAAGGCTTACAGACTACAGAATGTATACAAAGACAGTAGGAGTCTTAAAATCCTGGACTTGGATTTGATTTGGGAAATGAATTAACACATCTCCACCATGCAGGCTGTAAAAACATTTGCAAAAATTAGCTTTGTAGCCGAGTTAACTCAAGTGCAGCTTTGCCTTTCATCAGGCAGAGCGCCCCTTTGTTATTCTTTGCACCAAGATGAAATGGATAGCTTAAACATCAAAACAACACAGCCTTACATTCTGCTTACACACCTCTAACAATACTTCTTCCCACCTGTAGGTCACCAGGTCAGAGGTGAACAGGTCATTTCTGTCAGTTCTTCAAACCTAAGACTAGAAATCCTGGGTGCTTAAAGGTTTTTTAGATCAGCTTCTTTGAGTCAGAGCTCCCCACCACAGGTGCGTGCCTCTATTGTCACTAATTGCTGTAAAGACATGGATTTCTTCTTCAAGTGACAGTCTTTGAAGCTGGCTCTGGCACTTTCCTGCTACCTTCCTGCAAGTATATACTGAGGATTAAATAGTGACAACAGTGCTCCAGCGAACTCCCTGTACCAATTCATCCAGCAGATGCAAAGAGAAGAACAGCAGAAGTCACTGTGAACAATCACTGCCTAAAGCACTCCGTAATAAAAATGAAATTTCAGGAATTCTCTGTTTTTGAAGGAAAAAACTACGAAGGATATTATTCCCCTGTTAATTAGAAATGTGTACACTTCAGAAATATTTTTAAATTTTTACGTAGTCCTAGGCTGAACAAAATTTTTTTAAGGCACTTGATTAGAATAGGAGGTGTTACCTTACTGGAGATTATAAAAGGTTCAAAGCTCTTCTACTGCAGGCTGACACTGAGCACTTCTGCTCAGCCTTGTGTAAGGGGGGGTACCCAAATGCTGTGGCCCAGAAGGAGCCTTGGGAAAGAGCTGTGACTCTGCCAATGCCTTCCTGATTTCCAGGGAAAGCAAGATGGAGCCACCGTTTGCAAGTGACTGCATAGTGATGTAACAGGACAATGGTGAGACTAAGCTTTGCCACAAGGACCTTACACTGGGATTGCCCAAGAGCAGCTGCTACAAATTATTAGTTTAAATAGGAGAGTATTTTCCTATTTTTCCTTACAGTTTTCTCTCTAGTGAAGTTGTCAGTGAGTACAGTAAATACACTTCAGCTCCACGAAGAGTTAAGAGCCAGTGTTTACACTTCTGTCTCCAGACTTCCCAGTGACAGGTCTGCACCTGACAGACCCTGAGACACTTTTAGTAACACCAACGGCTCCATCCACCCTGTGCTCCTTCCTGTCTTCTCTTTCACCCACTGCACCAGGAGGCTTAGTGCCCTCAGCACAGAGCAAATGACTTCACAGGCATCACTTGAGATGAATGGAACTGTATTATATTACAGCCCAAACAATGTGCTTTACAGATAGAGTGATAGCAAAACGCAATATCACCTTTGGAACTGCATTTCAAAATTAGTAAGTCGAGGTCAGATTCTGCCACCTTTCAGTTGTCTGTTTCTCTAGGCTGTTCCAAGTCTTTCAAAAGGAATTATCTCAGGAGTACAGTATTTATAAAAAGAAGTTACTATTTATGTAACAGCTGTACCTTCAATACCGAATCAGAGGGAGCTTTAACATGTCTAGACATACATCAGTGGGCTCCAGCTATGGCAGGCTTCAAACAGCTCTTCCCAGTAGCTTCTGACACTGCCTTGCACAGCAAGCTGGGCTCTGGCAACACCAGCGATGTTGGCTTTTATCAGCAGAGGATGTGTTCCCATCTCTTTAAATCAAACAGTCATATTACTGTTATTCTTCCTCTGACACTTTCAAGACTGTAGTTGGAGATGCTATCGGCTCTCTTAAGCGCTGCAATTAACTCCTTAAGCTGTATGCTAATAAGAGCATGATCCTTATCTACCCTGTGGACACAGGCTCCACTTCACCCTGGCAGAGAAGCAGCTTGTGCCGTTGGTATCCACTTTCCCCACCACAAATGACAAGCTTTGTGTGCTTAGCCTTTAAGATTGATACACAGAATACCAGGTGGATTTTTTTTACTCTCAAAGACAGGTTTCAAGCAGCTACAGTAATTAAGTATGGTACATTATTATATACCCGGAAAGTCTCCTCATAGTAAAGTAGTTGGCCATAATACTTTTCATACAAAAATTACTCAATATTTGAACAAAATAGTGTTTGTAGGATTCCCAAAGGGGTGTTTCAAACCGAGGCACTGAGGTATAGATTGAGCCTTCAGTGACTCACTGACCTGTCTGCTGGGTCAAGCAAGCTCCTACCCGTATGGATGGAGGGAAATAGGTTAAAAATAGGCCTTCTTTTCAACAGCAATGCCACCAGAACTCATCCTTCAATTCAGCTGGGATGTTATCGCCTCTTATCTTCACTTCACTATAAGCAAGGAATTTGTGTTCCATTTGTGCAGTCTTTTCCAAAACCGGTTACGCTAAGAATCAGTAGGAACTTTTATGCAATATAAAACACTCATTCATCCAACCCAGTATGAAATACTAAGGGACATTTCTCAGGAGAAGATGGAAGGGCTGGATGGAGGCAGCACAGCAGGGAGCACTCATCTTCACAGGTGACAGGGACCTGCTACAGCCCACAGCTCCTGACTGCTCCTTTGGGAGACTGAGCTTCAATTCCAGTCAGCATCTGCGTTTTAAAACTCCAACTGGGATTGGAGTAACATGAAAAGAGAGAACAAAAAAGACTCCCAAAGCAATTTATTGCCTTCGTTCCTAATCCCTCCCTTCAGAAGGGGGGAACTGAGGCTGCAGTTCCACCGCAAAGTCAAAGTGGCTGCGATGGCACCTTGGCTCACAGAGTCAATCCCACCGAACCTCCTGACACAAATCAGGTTAGAACTGCCTCCCGACTTCACCACTTCATTAAAATGGACTTTTTCTGTAAATATCATTGCAAGACTCAAGCTCTCCACCAAAACTGTCATTTTGTAGCTCTTTTGTTCAACCGATGCTTTGGAACGAAGACCCAGTCCTTCTAATAAACACTGCCTCACAGATTCAGCACTTCAACCTGCCTGTGTTTGAAGCACAATTCCCAGTAAAATGCTCAGTACCAATATTGAGAACTCGAATGTACAAGTTACGCTGCTACTGTCTTCACCGTCTTTTGAACTTTTATACTATAGAATGTAAGTGAAAATTTTGATTCTAACCAGCTGAAAAGATTTGAATTTCAAAGTTATGAATAAACTCCTAAGAAATTTAGAATGAATTCTGAAAATTTTTTTCCTCATTTGGAATCTAGTTATGGAATAGCTTGATTCCATGATGTTCAAATCACAATCAATATTTCTAACAACGTACACAGTGAGAAAAAGTGAAACACCTTTTCGTTGTGACAGCACAATGATTAGGACACATAAGGGAAGAGAGAACAACAGCTCCTCCTGCACAAAACCTGAGTGAATGAAATACGAATTCTTCACAACGCAAGCGCTCAACTGAATATTCAGAGTGAATAAAAATGATTGAAAAGCCAAAGTACGGATCGCAGAAACAAACACACTTGGATGCAAATCTGTCCTGCATTCAAACTGTATCGAAAACAATTCCTCATCCTACATCTTGGAGTAATGCCAACACTGCCCAACACTGCCACTTTTTAGGAAATGTGAAACCATTAATTGCCTTATCTGACGAACTAGAGTCCTGCTAATGACTTATCAATTATCACAAAGCTTATCTTTCAGCTTCTTATTAACCAAAGATGTTCTGCAACAGACTATCCTTGGAATTGCTTAACATACGGAGACCAGACTACTGGGGGGGAAACAAAACATTTTGTGTTCAAAACACCCAAACACCACAGCATTAACATTCCAGGAAAAAAAGAAAGCCAAAGTGGATATATTTTAGCCACATCAGAATCACTTTTGTACTTAATTCTGCATACAACCTTCACTTCTGGGATAACTGCTGATAAGTGTGATTTGATACAGGAAAACAGGCCAGATTTGCAGGAATGGATGGTCCCTTGTTAGCCCAGCCAATGGCTCTGGAACAAACTGAGGGGCTCGGTAAAATGCAGATCCCTCTCCAGCAAAAGCTCCCAAGGAAAATTTGTACTCACTGTGGAGCGGGGCAGCGGCAGGTGCTTTGAAACACCTCCAATTTGACATTAGGTGGTTACTACCTCACACCAAGGAAGGCAAGAGTGTTGGAATATTGGTTTCACCTACAAGCAAGTGCAGAAAGTCTCCATCAGGTGGATGGGCAGGCAATTCATGCAGCTGTTAGGCACACACCTAAAATTGCTTTGAGGAAAAGTAAGGTAACACAAGGAGATAAAAAAATAACTCTAAAAGAAAGTTTTGATGTTAAATCTTGGATTTATCATGCCAAGCACTGGTAAATTAGACACCAAAAAAGGTCCATGCCCTGTCAGGAAGATGATCTGGCTGTTAGAGCAATTAATACATCTGAAATCCCTGGCTTTGCCCACTGCTGAGGCAGGTGCTGGGAAAACCGTGGTGCCACCAAGAGACACTTCAGCTCTTCACGCTGCTGTTTTCACCAAGAAGACTGCATAGATGGGTAGGTGCACAGGCAAGATTAACAATAATAGAAGGCCTTATTAGACTCTTGAAATTTAAGGTATTCATAGATTAATCTCTAATTCAGTAAACTATTGAGCACGTAGCTATGCTTATTTAGACCCTATGGTCCTCAGGAAGTATTTGAGGACACTCAGAAGACCTTTACCTATTCTGGGTGGCCCATAACAATACTTTTTTCTCACAAGCATTTTCTCTTTGCAAAAAAAAAAAAATAAAAAATACCCCAAACAAAAACCCCACCCCCTAAAATTCCAGACCACCGTTGCGATCTTTCGGATCACAGCTGATGGCTACATAAAAAATCAGAAATCCTTTGTCAAAGCTCTCCTTGCGCCCTTGCAGGCCGCTAATCCTGTGACATTTAATCTAAACCAAAGGCACACTGTGAGCTGGGGATATTTTCCCCAGCCAGTGCTCCAAATGTAATAATGGTTTTCAGAATGTGCGGGTCTGGCTCACTTCAGGCGGTTTTGCTCCTTCCTTGACTCCAGCTGCAAACTACTAAACACATACTTTTTTAGGTCGTTATGGCCTAATGTCTGTGGCATTACATTATTTCAGTGACATATCTTTGAACATACCGTAATTCCAAAAACTGCAGGTCATCTTTTAGGCTAACTGGAGAGCAGGATTTTATATTAACTCCATCCTTTGTCTCCGCCTCCCTTTTTTAAAAAAGGCAAACAAAAAAATCCCAGTGAAATTTCCTTTCACATTATTCCCTTCATGGCAATGAGCCTTATAAACTTGCCCTATTAGGAAAAACCATTGCTAGTGGCAAAAAGCACACCACCACTGGGAACATCCTCCATCCCGAGAAATCCTGGCCCAGAACCAGGCACCAGGATAACTAAAGCACAACATTCCTAATCAGAGATTCTCAGACAAAGAAACCTTGCCAAAGCAGACTCCTCCCCTTAAAAAACAAACAAAAAACTCCACACATGCACCCAGGCCAATAGAAGAAGACAGCTGTCTTGAGAGTGATGCTTTTTATGGTCCTTTTCAAAAGCAATCAAGGAACCAATTTTTCATTTAATACCCTCAGGTTAGTCCACTGTTCTTAGATACATGTTTATCTACTTAAACTCTAATTAGCTATCAAATAAAATTTCTTTGGGTGGTTTCTGTTTGAGAAAGGAATTCTCAGAAGAGCAAAACTCCTCTAAATCAGGTGCAGATTCTGTCAGGGCTGGGACAGAACTCCATGAGTTGTCAGACTCAGCATCCCAGCTCTAAGTGACAAATTTAGTAGGAGTGCACGCACTCAGACGTAACTCCAGGCACAATCTCTGAGTTAAGGTGTGTCAGTTGTTCCACTGGGCCAGTTTCACCTCAATGGAAAATGGGAATTCAGATATTTTGTCAACAAAAGCTCCGTGAGGTACCATTTCCTATGAGCCGAGCTCTCTCACGAGCAGAAATCACTGGTATTTTGCACTGGCAGCAGAATAAAGCATCATTTGAACTATGCAAGCACAAGACATTGAAGGATTCATTTTAATTCTGTATTCCTCCTGCAGGAAGGATTTTTTCCAGCAGAAAGCAAGCAAGCATAACATGGGGAGTTTTGTCTCCACATCAGCTTTTCATACCCCCCAGTTTTCACCATGCCCAACCACAGTCAGATTCTCCCAGACACAAAACTGAACCTTCCTAATTTTAGTAAGGGGAAGGACATCAGCACTTTTCACATTCTCACGCACCCAGCAAGGAGAAAAAACAGAGCCATCGAACCAGATTAGGGAAGACCCTAATCTGGGCAGGACTGGAAGGTAAAGAAAATTCCAGATTTCGTTACCTTCCATCCCTCTTCCATGCCCCTGTGCACATACACACGTCTGAAAGGAAACTGAGGGAAAACACACAAAAAACTTTCATGCTATTCCAAAGGGGAAATTTCGGTGTTGCCACCAAAGCCCAAAGTCCTGCAGGAGCTTCGGGGCACAGGAGAGCCAGGCCTGCAGCAGGAGAGGAGGACATGCCAGAGGTGGGCAGTGGCCGCAGGAGGATGTGCCAGAGGTGGGCAGTGGCCGCAGGAGGATGTCCCAGTGGCCCCAGGAGGATGTCCCAGAGGTGGGCAGTGGCCCCAGGAGGATGTCCCAGAGGTGGGCAGTGGCCTCACAGAGCCTCCTGCATGGCAGCAGAGTTGGAGTCTAACTGTTCTCTTTACGCCAGCGCTGTGAGAAGCTGAGCTCTCTCCCGAGGACACTTGCTTGTTCCAAAACGCCTCTGCCCCCCAGCTGCTGGTTCCTTTTCCAGCAGCCTGGCTGCTCCGGCACTTTTGGCTCCCCGGCAGTGGCCGGGCCTGACAGAGCTGCTCATTCCTCAGCAAGCCCCTGGTGCAGGCTGAGGAGCTTTGGCAAACACGCAGGCTCTGGATGTGTATCCAAACCAAAGCCAAACATCTTGAGGTTCTTCCTTCACTAACTCCAAACACATTTGATATGCTTAAACATGTATTGTATTCTGTCAGGAACCAAACGACTATTTTGCTGTTCCAAATAATCAGATCTATTTTGCTGGATGATTAACAGAAATATTGCTCACCCAAAGCAATCAAACTTTCATTTACATGTTTGAGAGCCTGATCTACAGTCCCTGGAGTCTCTGGGACTATTTCCAGTCACTTTGACAGACCTTGGACCTGGCTTTGAGCAATTTTTTCCCCTAGATATATTCATCCATTGAAGACTGAGCTCAGCACTGATTTTTTCACACTGTAGCTAAAGAATGAATAGACTTAAAGCTTCTTGTAAGGCCGGATATCGCTAGGTAAATTGAACACAGAGGCTTGTTTTCCTTACATTTGGTTTTGATGTTCTCTTCACTGAGCCTATGACTGCAAAGGTTATGGATGATGCAATTTATTTTCCTTTTGCTTTTTACCAGTAGAATACTGCTCCTCTTCCTAGATTAAACACAGGCTTTATTGCACATTTATCTCAAAATACATGTCTTTGAAAGGTCCAAAATCTAACAGCATGTTTCACATTTGCTAGTAGTCTCATTTTTATGCTGGTTTTCTAAGGAGTCTGCTTCCAAACCAGTTTTGCCCTTCTAATATCAGTGGTGTGTTAATCCAGACTTTCACAGAACGAGATGCCGATCCTAAAACCTTTGGAAGGATCCTGTTCCTCCAATAAGCACTGCAGACATCACCATTCCAGCACAAACACGAAATTAAAGACATGGCAACTATGTAAGATAATGAACCCTCCCAGTTTACAGCTGATTTTACTTTGTTTCTATTCAAACTGAAGTTATGTACACTGGTCGTTTCCAGGGTTTATTTTATAACTACCTGGACGCACAAAACTGCTCCTTTTCTACTGACAATTGCAGTGTTGCATTAGCTGCAGAATGCTGATCACAACATTGTGTGCTGTGCTTGATTACATGGGCATCATCCTAAAAACACAGTCACGCTGCTCCCGAAGTGTATTGGACAACACGGACCCATACAAACTGCACATCCTCATCTTCCCAGTGCTTTTTGTGCCTTTCCTTTCTAGAAATACAAAACTGAAATCCAGCTCGTGCTGACAATAGCTGGGTAACCAGCAGTTTGCCTACGTGTTTTGTGAACCAGACTTTTTTTGGTTTTATATTCACCAAATAGTTTCCTTTTAAAAAGAGACTATTATACCTCACGTATTTTTTTCAGGGAAACTGCGATCTAGCCAGAAATTGGTGAGTTTATATAATTTTGACAATCAAATGCAGTAGGATCTGCTTTAGGAAATCTAATTGACACTGCTTTTACCTCAGAAGCTTTCCAGTTCCATGATTTGACCTCAATTAGTGTCTAAAACTGAAGGTAGATCTCATTCATGGGTGTCACGTTGCAAGGCTGTTTTACAGTATTGCTCTGACACTAGCCAATTACATGGACTAATTGAGAGCAAAACATTCCTGCAGCGCTCCTGTGTTAGCCAGCTCTTCTGTACCTTCCAGAGGTCTGTTCTGAATACATGCCTGAATGCTACCCAGCGCCCACGGGCTTTTAGCCAATTATCTTCCTTTTAATTGGCTACAGTTAGACGCTGAGCACCTATTTAGAAGTAAAATTTTAACTTGTATATTCAGCATATATTTATCAAATTTTTCACTTCCTCATCAAGAGAATAGAGTTAATTGTAAGCAATACAACACCCTAAAATAAGTTGTAAACTTTCAAATAACGGAAGTAAATGTGACACTCTTGTTCTAAGTACTGTTCATCCAATGCATAGGACACTATAGCTAGAACAGGTTCTTTTTCTGAAAAAAAAGAAGGAAAATAATGGTAGGCAGTGTTCTAAATTTTTAATTACTCTTCCTGTTTTGAAAAAGCAGCAATGAAAACAGTTACTGATGTGCTCCCCCTCTTGCTCAATATACCGCTCAGAACCCCACGACTCAGTTATCACCTCCAAGACTTCACACTTTGATTATTTTCACAACTGCTGCAAAGCAAAGCTTGTTTACAAGTTCACCATTTCCATGTAAGCAAGAAACGAATACTCAGATGTTCAAAGAGGCTGGGACAGAGCAAGCTTTTCACAGCCTTTCCACCTTGACAACAATTAAGCATTTCCAGTGGTTTTGATGAGACACTCAACCAGGATCTTCTCAGTTCAGCCTCATACATGATCAAGATTTGAAAGTCCTTTAGGTTCAGAGGAGGTGAAAACACAGGGCTTGATTCAGTTCCTAAAGGAAGCGATGGAAAGGATCTCCTGAACCTAACACTGCCTGATAAGCTCCTGAACTTTAGTCAAGCACTGTACAGAAACATTTAAATCTCTAGAAACGGATGAAATAATCAAGAGTTAACACTAACATAACACAATTTTTATGACATTCAAAATGGAAATTAGTATGTCTGAAATCTATTATTTCTATTTATCAAGGAAGAAAAAGAATAAAAGCCTTAAACTATGGAAACACTTAGACGTGCTTTCAAAACTAGAGTTGAGGACAACGGGCAGTATCAGATCCTATGCAAGATGTAACACATCAATTGCTTCTCCCACTGAAAACGAGTGAGACGTTGTTTCAAAATTATTTTCACAAGCAGGGAGAGACATGAATTCAGCTGAACCACTTAATAACCTTTAAAAATTCACAGATGAATACTTAAAGCTTAGGAAAATTCAGATCCTTAAGGTGCTTTCCATAGAACATTGATAAATACACACATTTTACTGCCAATACTTTTGAAACACCTGCAAATTTTTATAGAAAGGACAATTACCAGCAATAACCTTTCAAGGAATCGCTGTCATATGTAAACAATATGTAATGAAGCTCAATTTAGCCCTCAGTGAAGTCTCAGTGAGAATTTATTGAGCAGACATGATCATCTGCTTTCCACTGCAGCTGATTAGCAAAGGATCAACTCCTCACAATCAGAGTGAAAGACACCACTTGTTCTCTGGGAGGAGCTGAGGAGGGAAAGTGGGCGAGGGAAAGAAAATAAGCTGCAGCCTCACTGCTCTCTCTGAGACCACTGCCCTCCCATGCAGACAGGGGACAAATTCCAGAGTAACCAAAACATTTGGCTGCTTTCTCTCTGCACTGCTCTCTTAGTAAATATTATCCTAAGTACCTCTTTAGTAAACACTCTGTAAATAGCCACCTGTTCACTGCAGTGACACTGGAAAAACCGAGTACCAGCTCACCTCCTTCAGTGGAACTTATATCGTCTTCAAACCAGTAAAATAGGCTTGACCCAAGCTGCTTTGGCAAAGCTTCCTTTGCTAAAACATGGATCCGTGAAGTGCTAGACCTAAACAAAATTTACATCCTGATCACCATTGAGGTTGCATTTTGTTAAATGCCTGTCTACATCTTACTCCTGTATTTAAGAATGTCTGCTTTTTTTTTTTGGGTGTTTTTGTCCAAGGGGACAGGGATGTCACTAGCGCCAATCCTGACAAGAAGAGCAGCCAAAAGTTACTACAAGCGTCGAGGTCTGTGCTCTGTAAGGAAACATTCCAGGTTTAAGTTTTAGATGCATATTTTATGACAAAGAGCTCAAGGTGCCTTCTGTTCCACCCAATTCATCTCAATTAAGTAGAAACACCAAGACAGGGACTCCCGCGGTACAAAAATGAGCTAATGCATTCAGCAAGCTGTGAGAAAAGTGGCTCGAAGTTATTACAAACACCAGACTAACACCACCACCCAGCCAGTAACCATACACAATATACGAACATCCTCTCCTGGAGAGGAAAATGTATCAGTTCAGAGGAAGGCTCTCAGACAAAGCCCAGCATGCAGCCCTTTCTGGGCACCACAGCTCGATCACCACACGCATCTCCCCGAGCAGTGCAAGTGCTGCAGCGCGTTCACCGAGCGCTCTCGGGACATCACTCGATGAAAGAGGCTACTGCTGCTCACAGCAGCTTCCAGGGAATCCCCAGAGCAGCATTGCTGAGGGAACATCCAGGTGTTGCTGAGCTTGAACAGGAGAAGGGGCTGGGAATGAGAGGAATTCTGCTCCCCTGCCCACCCCTTTTGTTTCTCTACTTTTCTCTCAACTACAACCGCATCCCACTTCTGAAGAAGTGACAGACAGCTCCCAAAACTCGACCACCTGGCCTTTATCAATGGGCATAACCATAAAGCCCCCAGGACCCGGGCCAGATGGAAAGAAATACTGAGCAACATTGGCAAACAAAAGCACTTACACACTAAAACCTTGCTGTTTCTCGGTGAAGTTGAGCGTTGTTTATTGACAGGTCAGCACTAAGAGTAAATCATCTCCTCTAGGAACTGGTGTCAACGCGTCTCTGAGCACTGCTAATTGTTACTCTGTATTTATGTCACCTACAGACACCTCCACGGGAAAACACAGCCAGTAAATTTCTCCACCTTCATGCAGCAAACCAGCACCTGCAAACTCAGCATTTCAGCAGTGCACACAAGGTGCTGCTCACAAGCAAGCCTGAAAACACTCAAATAAAAACTGTATTTACTTCACGATTAAGTAAGAACAAAGTTTGGGAGCTTTTCTGTTTGTTTTTGCATCTCAGCCATGCCAGTTGCTAACTCTGACAGGAAACATTCAGAAACACTAAAATGTTTCCACTGAATTTTGTCACTTTTCGTTTGCCAGTCTCCCAAGACACAAAGATTTCCTTTTCACCAAATGCTACTTACAGCTTTTTGATTATATGATAAAAACTTTTAAATGCTGCTTGCAAACACAATGTGTTAACAAACACTTTGTTTGGTTGAAAGGGGGCTTGCAAAGCCATTTTCAAAGCCCCTAAAAGGAATATAACTCCAGTGATTCGCAGGGGACCCAGGAGCAGGATGGCAGGAGATGGCAGCAAGGACAGAAGTCCAGGAAGAGCCCTTCATATTAGTGCTCGTTCATTAAATACAGCAAAAGTACAGAAATGTGAAAGATTTGCAGGTTCCAGCATCTGTGAGAGAGATGGCCTCAGTCAGCAGAAATAGGAAATGCTGTTCTTTACTTAAAAAGCTTTAAAATATCAGTGGGAGATATTTTATTTTAATCAAGCCCAGGAAATTCAGGTTCCAAGTCAGCACACATTCCTGTCCTTAATTTTTTTGTTTAAATTAAAAAAGGCATGGCCTCAGGAAGAATATTTTGCACTTAAAATTAACCTAATGTGTAACTGCTTAACTTTTTCCCCAAAATATTAGTTTAGGAAAGAGTATGAAACAGCGATCATATGCATCTTAAAAATAAGTATTTGCAGAATATATAATAAATTAACAGTTAAAATATTTGTGCTTTAGAAATGAAAACAAATTTAGAATACATTCTTCAAAAGTGTTGATGCTCGCTAACCAGACAGGTAATCTTTATGCTACATGTAATTTCAGACCCCAGAAATATTTCTCAGTAACAAAGGACCAATCTAGACGTTATTCATGTGGTTTCAACAGGAATTTCATAAGGCCACACCATACCTCCATGAAGAGATAAAAGTGGATCATGTAAAAGTACTCATACACTGGTAATCCCCAGCACCGAGGACAACAATCTAGCCTTGACAACTTTCACTCTCAAAAATGTCATGAGACCTAAAAAAGAACCCAAACCAGCTTAGTGTGAAACTGGCTTTTCTTATTTCTGACGATGCAGTTTTCCATTGCTGGAAGCTTTTGTTTCTCACCATGAAAGCTATGAAGTTATTAATCCTGAGGTTCTCTTACTAATCTTAGTGTAGGACCAGTAAACTTCACTTTAAAGAGGAGGAGAAATTCCAATAAATCCCAGGCTTAGCATGAATTCAGTATCTGATGGTGCCATATTAGAACCCCTTGTTGAGCTGTGACAGAGAAGGGCTGAACAAATCCTGAGCCTTGCTGGCAGGGTACCCAGACTAAACAGCTTTTCTGCCTGCATTCTATTGCCCCTCCTGTGGAAAATAGAGGCACACACCCAGAACCTTGAGACTGCTTGGTGGAGTTGGATCTGTGACTACGAGAGGTCACAAACTGTTCGCCACCTCCCAGACCACGTTTTTATCTGTGTCTGTCTCTCCCTTTGTACAGCACCTCCAGAGTAAGGAATTCAGCATCATGAAAGCAGCAACAGCTTTGCGTGGCATGGAGGGACTGTTTGGGAACAGAGTTAGTCTCGGGGACACGGATGATCCCCAGACATGGAGAGCAGAACCCTGTGTCAATAGCAGGACAGCCTCACAGATTCACTGAAGCACCTTCTTGCCTCAAAAACAGGTAAAAAGCACACATAAGGACAGATCTTTATTTCAAGCTCATCACTGGCTTGAAAAGTTGCATTAAACTTTCATTTTAACTTTGTGTAGTAGCAGGAGCATTAGTATAAAACTGAAGCGTAGGCCTTTTCACTAGAAACACTACAATCATTTTAAGTTGTTATAAAATCATTTCCACATTCTTTAGCACTCAGCCTAGCTGAAATTTGTTTTTTTGAGATCAGCGTAGGTAACAATTGCCTGCTTTAGACAGATATAATGATGTGACAGCCTCTTTTGTTTCCATTGTTTCAAAATATAGCACTTCAACTTAGGTTATAGTGAGAGAAGCAAATCTTCCCTACTACCTGAAAAACAAGTGTTATGAACACACAGAATTTTGCTAGTGTATTAAAGGTATAACCACAATAATAAAATAACTCTACATACCTGGAAAGGTGTCTTGAATGCTTATTAGCGTTGCTTCCACATTGTAAGGTGGGAAAACTCCCCAAACTATTTTTGTATTTTAGAACGTTTTCACTTTGACAAGGGATAAATATTCGGATACGTAAGCAGGACTAACTCCAAAAATTAAAATGTCACCCTAAAACTTTAGTTCACTCATTGTAAGGTAAACAATAACTATTAACTAAGAACCTCTGAGCTCCCAGCTAGCCAGACTAGGAACTGACCGCATTGCTCAGGCAAGGCACACTTCCAGCCTTGGTCGGGGCTGTGATGACACTAATTGGCCTTAATGGCACTCACCTGCCTCACCTCGTACCTCTCCCATTCCTGCAGAGACTCGCTGTAAACTCAGGCTGAAACCGGGGGGCTGCTGTGGTGTCACTACAGAACTGCCCCCGAGGAGCCGGGGGACACGTGGGTCTCGGGAGAAAACAGGATTTCAGCTCTCCAGTAACAGACTCGCTCTCTCCTGCCAGCCAAGGATTCTGGTGGTTCTGTTACTGGGGCCTGCCGTGTGCAGGATCTGCAGTGAACTCTGGTTCCTCCCAAAACCCAGGCTTTGCCTCAGTGTACTTTAATAAAAGTATTTTTCCCTCCATGGTCTGGGATACTGAAGGTGCCACTGCCCCTCCTCTGCCTCTCTGTCCCTGAGAGATATCACAGAGCTCAATACATTTTTACTTCAGCTCGCAAGTCCCGTTTCTACTTTTCTTTTCACTCCTGTGTCAAGTTAAATATGTTCCACGTTGAAAGACACTGATAACACTGACAGACTGTGCTCTGCTGTTCTGCCCGACAAAAGCTTTGTCTCGAAACGAACCTTTCCCTCAGCAGGCAAAAGTGAAGGGCACTAATAGCAAATGGAAACATGGAGCTCTGTTTATTAGGGCTGCTGGTCTGAATGCCAAGTTCTCTGCACAGGATTAAGTGCATTTTGTATGCAGCTGGAGTATGTCATAGATACATTTAGCTCTTTGAATTTTAACGCTCCCAGGTGATTTTTTTTTTTCCTTCTGTCTTAGCCTTTAGCACAGAAAGAACTCTGGATACATTTTAAGTCCTCCCACTGCGAAAAAAATATTGTTATTAAAATTAATGCAGTATTATTGAAAATAACATCTATTTTCAAATTGAATTATTATGAAGCAATATCAGCAAAAGAAATGCTAAAAATTTCAGATTTTATGTACTTTTTTTGAATGAAAGCATTTTGTCTCTAATATCTCTTTATCTATTCTCAGTACAATATTTGGTCTTGGGACTATTTAAAGCAGTGCTGAAGTTTTTGAATGATTTTACTCATATCTGCCCAGTTCTTCACATGTAAAATGAGTAGAAAACTTCACCACTGCTTTACAGATTTGCAAATTTTCTAAACAAAGAGGCAGCCATCTTCTTCCACATGCTTTTGAAACAATACATTTGTTCCACACAACGAAAGCAGGATTTCCGCCTGCTGTAAATAACTGATGTGTTTTATAAAATATATTTCTCACTTATGGCCTGATGTAAATCCTAGTGAATCATAAAAATATTCCCATTGATTTCTGGGGACTCTGGATGGAGTCCTTGGGCAAAATAATTTCTTACAGTTTTGTCAAAGTATCCACTTGGGAATCGTGATGTTCTGCATGTTAACATCAAGGTTTCTTTTATATGTATTCTGATTAGGTTGGTTTCAGCTTTGTTTATTAAATAATATGAATAATGGTCATATAGGAATTTATTTTGAGTGGTAAAATTAAGAGATATATCCAAAACTTTTATAGAAATACAAACAAAAAAGAACTGAATAAATGAATTGGATGTTTCATACATATAAACAATTCCTAGGACCATCCTCAGGCCTGCCACCACTCGAGTCCAGCATGCTTTTATCAGCTATGTTTTTGTAAGAGATTAATATATTTGGGAAGTTGATGAAGATACTCGTTAGCATTTGATCATCATTATTGTGTCTGAGAACTCATTTATTCAAAGAAATGCCCTGCATACCCTTTTCCTTTATATGCACCCTTGCCTTAGGATTTTTAGGCAGGAATGGTGGCTCGTTGTGCTCCTTCTCAGTGTGGAGCTGGTCAAGAAATGGAGGCCTGTGTGCTGATAAGGCCCTTACCAGAGTTCCTTATGTCTCTGACACGTCCATGCTGTTTTACTGCGCTGGCCGCTATTTGAAGTCCGCCTTGAAGACCACCCAGAAGTACCAGCCGGGGCAGAGCTCTGCTGCTCACATTCTGAGCAGAAAGGAGCTGCTATCACCATAAAACAAACTGTGCTCAGTGTTTTGCTCTGCCTATCTTGTGCTTGGTGCTACAGCAGTGTGCAAGTTGTCCTGGGGAAGGCTGGGTCGTTTGGCAGCCGACTGCTTGGAGCTGCCTCTCCTCCTGCTCCATCAGGGCTTGCTTCTCTCCGGCTCTTTGATAAAACCTTTAGGACCAGAGGCAAGCCACACTGAGGGAAAGATCAAACTCTTCCCCTCTGGCAGTTTGTCAGCACAAGAGCTCGGTAGGGCATAGTGCACATTTGTTATGGCAGGTTTTTAATTACATCTTTGATAGAGCAGTGATAGGATTCCATATGTGAGAGTAAGGCAGCTCGTGAGCTGGTACATCAGACTTGAAACAAATTCAGGTCAGATCCTCACCTGATGTAAATTAACTGTTTCACAGACTCCAAGGGGACCGTGTGTATTTCTCACAGCTGAGAGTCTGATTCCTGGTGAGATTTTACTAAAATGTTTAAGCCATAAAAATTACAAAACCAAGAGTTATTTTACATAAGTGTACTTTTCTCTCTCCTAACCCCGGAGCTCACGATGTTACTAAACTGTTGGTGAACTTTCAGGAGAAGCAGACCAGGTGACCTGTGTAAAACACATGAAACCTTGAAAATATTAGAAGGTTGTGGACTTTGGAACGGTGACCCTCAGCTGGAACTTCCTGCCGCCCGCTCTCGCGGTTAGGAGGCATCGGGTCGAGTTTTGTGCTGTGCGGCGAGCAGCACGGCTGATCACAACTGACAGACTGCTCCCACAGCACACAGCAAGGATGAACGCCCCATCTGCTCCAGAGCAGGGCTGCAAAAAGCTTTCTGACTCAGGGAAGCTAACAAAAAAAGGCCCATAAGGGTAAGATGATTTGTTTATAATATAATGTTTATAATTTATTAGCCATAAATGACAACAAATTCGTGTGCATGTGTGTGTCTGTAAATTTTGGGAAACTGATCAGTTCAATTTCAGTAAGAGCATCATTGAAAACAATTTAAGTTTCTAAGTAGTGTTCTGTACCGGTCTTTAATTATATAAATTGTGCGCTCTTCATATTATGCACTTGTTTATATTCAGTAAGTACCAATTGAATTTTATCTAGATAAAATGTTAATAATAAGGCCATCCCCCTGCAGCCTGCTCCCTGCAAAGCTTGGGGTCACACCACAGCTCCACACTGAGCTCCTGGGACTCAGCCCAGCTGTGCACGGCTTCCACAGCTTCTAAAGACCGGTGCTCACGAGTTTAAAAGCCAGTGCTCACCAGTTTGGGCTCTCACTGCTAATTTTAGGCTACAGAATGACCTGAGAGAAGGAGATCTTTACTTTGAATGTCCCTTGTAGTTCTCCTCTCCTCTTTCTCTACCCCTCTCCCTTCCCATTATCTAAAGGTCGAATATTGAGGCTCTTTTCCAGTCATGCTGAACAAGATGTTACTTTACTAATTGCACCGTTGTCAGTGTAAAACCAGAAGTGTAACTGGGGCAGATGGAAGCGGTAGAAACCAAAGTAAGAGCTCTAAGTATTATTGCCACTGACTTTGGTAGGTCCCAGCCTGGGAACAATGACGTGTATGCCAAAGTATCCTTAAAGCAGTGGGCTCCATGAAAAAGTGATTGTAAATTAGGATTCCATGAGAAGAATAAAATAATAGGAATGAGTTTCAGCCGCTACATTAAATCCCTCTCTGCAACAAGATTCTACAGGTATGGGCCTTTTTCAGTTCCCGCTCCCATAGGAGCTGAGGGATCAGCCTTACCGTGGAAGGGAGCACGACTCCACAGGACTGTGCCAGCGTGGAGAACAGGGACACAACTCTGCCTTGCTCTGACCTCACTTTGGTTTGAACCCTTTGGTTTTATCCACGGGGGATAAAATGCCTCTAGTAAGTGACATAGTCGTGCATCTCTCTCCTCTGGATGTCCAAATCTGGATAGGACCACGGCCAGAAGTTTGGAACAGATGGAGGGAGGGACGATGGCAAAGTGTGTTCGGCTGGTTTTGCTTCTCTGACACTATCAAATATGGGAATTAGGGGTGGCATCTGAACCTCAACAGTTTTTGAGGGACTAACCTCAGTCTTCTGTAGAGGCCTGGAAGGGAACAAAATACCTGATGTGTGTCGGTCTTTTGAAGGATGAACCAGCACACAAAAGCAGTGGACGCACGTGTGTGACAAGACAGGTAGACAGAGGAGACAGCATGCCTGACTATCAGATTCATCCTCTCATTCTTCATCTGTGAGCTCAGGCCACAGCTTGGACGCCTGAAAACGTGCTGAGATTTTAGCCCAAGGGAAGACAATGACGAGGCATTGACCCAAAAAGGGAATGTTCAAGTCTTATGAATACTTTTGTCCTGTTTATCAAACAGAATCTTCAGCTTTTCCAAACAGAGTATTTTCATTTCATGCTTCCATTTTCTATATCACACGCATAGAAAAAACAACTGAAAATGTCCTAGAAGGATCAACAGTATATTGCAGTAGAGAAACAATTCACTTTTCATGCCCTGGTTTCCAGCAGCGTCCCTCAGGTTTGCAGGGACAGCCAGTACCTGGGGCCTCACGGTGCTGTTACCGTGAGCACGAGGAATTGGTGACACAAGTTGCTTCATAGCTATCCTGCATTATTTTCCCACTGCAGTTCCTCAGGTAATTTTGCTGTGGTGATTAAAGCCTGTCCCCCTCAGATTTACCACAGGCAGGCTCTAGGAGGGAGAAGAAAACAGCTGGGAAGAAGGTAACTGTCACACACACAACAGAGTATGAGCTGTAAACTTTCAGAAAGCAATAGAACCCTTGGATTTTTATCTTCTGAAGAGCAGGTGAATCTGAACAGAAGCTGCTGCTCAAACAACACCACCACATTTAGTCAGTTTCCACTGTAAATTGGGCCTGAGGAGGAAGGGATGAGAATTTCACAGAGTAACGAGCAAAGAGAAACAGTATTGCTTCTTTTAGCTCCTCTGGAAGTGGCAGCTACATGGACCCGAACTCCATGAGCAAACTCTCACAAACAGGGACACAAAGAAAAAACTGTTTCCTGAAATGGAGACAGAGTAACCTACAGTGACTTGTCCAAAAAAGCCCCAATTTGGGACTATGCAGAGCTAATGCCAGCCCTGGAGCTGTCTAATGCATACCTGTCATGATGTACATGTAAATTGTACCTCTTTGTCCTCTCTGTGGTGGTAGGAGCCGGCCACTCCTCATCTTCCACTCATCTTTTCTGTGCTGCTCACCTGTGCAAAACATCTCTTTATAAGGTTTTGTCGTCCTTTCCCTCCAAAGGAAGAGCCTGATCCAAGTGCTACTGAATCAGTGGCAAATGTCCCCCTGCATGGAGTTGGACTAAGCCTTTAATGTGTGTGAGCAGTTCCATAAGAGGGCAGAAGAGACAGTAAAATACACTTTTCCAAAACATCTGTGAATTTTGCTAAGATCACAGGTGAAGGAGCACAAATTTTTAAAAGTATAAATAACATACCAAGTAACTTCAAAGTTATAACTTGCCATGTATAATTCACAATGTTTCTAAACCATATAAATAAATTTCCAGCTTTCACAACTTCAACGAAGAGAGAAATCCCCAGAAAAGACACAGTACAGAAACATTACAAGCCACAGGAGAGGGAATAAAAGTGTCTTCAAGCTGATGGCCCAATGAGCACCATGGTAGTCAGGATGCAGGAGGGGAAGGGATATCCACCTCCATTAAATTAGTGGGGCTTTTTCTCTGTCCTTATTTCATTAGAGGCTATCAACTTAATATCTGGCCAATAAACACGATGATAATGATTATTCATCAGACTACAAGGCCTCTCATGTGGATTTCATACTGTGAGAGAACGTGCCTTATTTCACAGCTTGTCAGCACAAAAATATGACCAAAAAAGGCTTATCCCAGCATCCTCTGAAGTATTCCATACTTTTTCCCACTATTTGCAATAACTGTCATGTTGGCTTCTCAGCGGAAAAATTCTCAAGTGACTTACAGTTTGAAATCCACGTGGAATGAATAATACCATTACTGTTATTATCAATACTGGCAATGTTAGAAATAATGTAATAATAAAGTAATAAATAAATAAACACATATTTGTGCAAAATTTGATCCTGTATATCTAAAACCTGGTAATGAAACACCCTATCATTTGAAATTGAATGTGCTGTAAGATTGCCACGCTGAATAAAACAAGGATTGCTGAAGTAATACTGATTTATTGGCTTAAATGTGTGTTTTCTTATCCCCAGTGCCACGATGATACACAAGCAGCAGCTCAGCATAAAAGGAGTCTGATTCCTCTGTGGCATAATAGAAGTGAAGTTAGGAGGTAGAAAGGATTAAATGAGATAAAAAACTGTTACCTGCAAGCAGCAACACTTGTCATTGTAGAAGAGATGAGGGCTACAAATGGGGCCTGTACTTGCCTCCAGATTAAAGGCTGCACACTTTAAAGGCTCTCCTTTCGGTCTGTAGGAAGGAAACAGGAGAAGGAGCCAGTCTTCATCTTCAATATTATCTCAGACAGGAAACACAGCCTCTACAGAAAAGTTAAGGAACCTCTCATCAAAGCTTAGCTGAAGACATAAAATAAATAAATAAAAAGTCATTCCTTTGCTAGGGTCCCTGTGAAAGGGCACCGAGCTCTTGCAGCAAGGTCTCTTCTTCCTTTGTTCTTAAAAGGGCTCAAACTGTCCCGGTCAGTCCCCAGGGACAGGGCTGTGCTGGATGCAGTCTCATGTGTTTGAAATGGTTAAAATGGCATTTTGTTCCTCCAAGCAGATCCCGGATTGCCAAACGTGTTCCTGCTGTGCTTCCCTCCCCTCATGGCAAGAGCTGTGCTGCCTGAGAGGCGGCCATGCTCATCCTCCTCTGATTTAGACTTGCAGGTCCTTGCCCTCAAGGTCAGAGGAAAAAGAAGAGGCTCCAGCAGCTCCTTTCCTTGCCTTCTGTGATGCTGGGCCACAAGGAACAGCTGGAGCTCCAACCCAAAGGGCATTTGCACCCCTAAGGGAGATGAAACTCACACCACGATAAAGCCCCTTTGCTGGCACAACTTTTCCAGTGCTGGGAATTAAATAACCTATGACAACAAACCGGTTTTAGTCTTCTTGTCAGCACTGCTTTGTTAAGCAGAGGAGGGAAGGATCAACATCATGAACTGGGGGTAACTCCCAGGAAGTGCCTCTGAATTACCCCAACTTCAGCAAATAACTGGTGCTTGCATTCTGAAGATCAACAACCACCCTTGTGACAGAAACGTAGCTGCTTATATCCTGTGCATGACGAATAAATTACTCAAATGACAAATTTTAGATGACATTCCTCCAACACAGATTTCTCAGATTACGTAACTAGACACGTTCCCCAAATTTTCACCAATGGCAGTTCCTAATCTAACCCTCCAGTCCTCAGTAATATCTCCGTATTAAATATTCCCAGTATGTAAAGCACACCCAAAGAGCTCAAAGAATTTTTACTCCAGTTCATAATGTCTCCCTAGTATATACTGATCAGGTGAAAGCATACTAGGGAAGATAATCCTCTGGATTAAATATTTCAAAATAAGCCACCAAAATGTTTTCAAGACTCATTGGTAGGAGAAGAAACAAAATTGAAAGAGAGGTAAAGCAAATGTCTGTAGTAACTCAGCAGTAAAGCTAAATATAGAAATGCTGAGCAAAACAGCTTGAAATCAAAGTTCCCAGGAGATCATGACCTTTGCCTCCTGTGATTTATCAAAATAGTAAGTCTTTAATGGAATTATCACAGAAGACATGAATTTGCCCCACCGGCTCACAGCATTAAACACAGCAATCACACTGGCAAGCCCCCAGCCTCCTCAGAGCCAGTTTATGCCTCATGTACTCAAGAAAATCAACTACAGGTTCTTGGGAGCAAGTTGGTCTTTTTATTCCTAATATCTTAAAAACTCTCTTCACAGAATTCACTCGGCACCTGAATGCTGTGGCTGTCCTGATTCAAGTTTAGATTTTCCCTAAATAATCATAAATTAATAATAAATATTACTGGGAAGTTCTATAATTTTGTCTTAGACCAAAACCTCCTTTCTGGACCTTACAAGGATAAGATCAGCACAGTCCCTGTGTCAGACTCAGATCTCCTCCTGTCTCTGGCCAGGGCATCCTCAGAGGAAGCTTCTGTGGCTTTTGCCACACAGTTCATTTACTCTGCAGCAGAGCTCCATGTACCTGACACACAGAGCTGTTAAGCTAGGCAGGAACACTGTGACTGGAAAAATGACAGGGAAATAACTTCTTCCCTATTTATTCGCCTTTATTCAGCCAAAGATACCCAGCAAAAGACCAAAAAAAAATATAAGTTTGCATGCAGACTGTGCTAAACCTGAGCTTTCTTTGATTTCTTTGCTAATTTGCAGTGCCTATGTTAAAGTTTCTGTGAAGATCCAAATTATTTCACTGTAGCATGCTCCTGGTATTCCTTTCAGATGTTCTTAATTTCTCTTCTTTCTTAGGCTGGGATCTTCAATGGTTTTGCCTTTTCTCTGCTCACAGACTCCAGTTTAGGCATCAGAAGCTCCTGCTGGCTTGGTTAGACCCAGTTCCCCAGGCACATCAGCATCATTTATGATGTGATCAATTCATTGCCATGCTTTGCTTTCTCCTTCCCAGCCTTTCCTAATGTGACTCTATAAAGCTGACCAGGATAACATCACCTAAGTAAAATGAGAGGCATGTAATATTTACTAAAAAAATGTAAAGCCCCAAACCTGCAGACATTTTCATTTCCTCACTAATAAATGGAATTTAAAAGGTCACTAGCTGAGAACAGTTTTTAAAAAAAAATGACAGATAAAATGACAGGACCTTGTCAGGTAAAATGACAGGGTCCTACAAAATTTCTGTATTTCTTAATTTTTATTTAGCTATGAAAGCAAAGCTCAAAAGGAGCCAAGAGGGTTCAGAAAAGCAATCCTCCTTTGAAGAAGAAGCTGAAAGAGGGACAAGTTTTTAGGAATGAGCAGAGAGAATGATTTCCCAGATACAGAAGATGTGATGTTATCTTTTCCACGCTTTAAAGCGCGGAGGGAGAAAAAGAAGCTTTCAGTACTCTTGGGAGGTCTGGCAGATTTACATTTCTGGCTCCGATGAGATTTGAACTTCCCAGTGACACATTGATATTGGATAGACCACAACCACACAGAACTATTTTGCTTCCTCTAATACTAGATGGCATGTGAGGGTGGAAAGTAATCATGATGGCAGAAGTTGGTTGCCTGAAAGATTCACACCAGATGACCACATTTAAATGTGCTCCAGCTTGTTTCTTTTCTTGTTTGGAGGGAATATGGATTGCACAAGATAGAAACACAGTGTAATTAAATACAAATATATTTTAGCTTCTAAAAATAGATATTCCTCATATTTCTCCTCATTCTCTATGTTGTTTCTCAGTTATTTCTCTCATTCTAAACAGCCTGGTGGCTATAACACCTTGTGCTGTTGTCTGGATATTTGTGTAGTAATAAGAAATTGAGCCATCACAGATAGGATATGCTGAATCTGGCCTACAGGGAAAGAACATGGAAATAGAAGTAAATTGAAACAGATGCATTTCACAGCATCTGAAGATGTTCAGAAAGCAAATCTAGGTGGTTTTTATGTCTATACAAACCGGGTACATCAGTTTAATAACCTGAAATTGCTTGCTAGCATTTACTTAGGGAGTCGAAGACAGCTCCAAATGATTATAACTGTAGACACAGCTCTTGGAGCAGGTGTGCAGTCCAGGGAAGAATTATCCATGGATTAATAAACTGTAGGATGTGTGCAGACAGCAGTTTGCAGTCACACTGGTAAATCAAACTCGTGTCTATGTTTTGCCTCACAAACATCAAGCGATGCCACGAAGTTTTATTTCCTGATTTGCATCCTGTCAGAGGCTATCTCAAAAGTTCTCGTAAGAGACCAGAAACCAACTCCAGCTAAGGGATCTTGCCTGTTTCATGCATTTCAAATGCATTTCTTAAGTAATTTTTTCCAGTCACACTGCACAAAGGACTCTAATACTCTTCTGCAACAAAACTAACCTGTTCAAACACAATAGATTCAAAGATAATCTAATTGTGCCTATGTTAGAACTCTTTTAAATACTCTGATGGAGAGTAAGCAAGGTCTTGCAGAATGTACATATTCTGATTTATTTCTATTTCTATTATAGTTCCTTATTTCTTCACTATAAGCCAAGCCAGTATTATCTGAAATGAACAGAAAAGCTTCCACTGTGAGATGGGCTTAGTACTCTGATTTTTTCTAGGTCACTGCTTGATATTATTAATATACATAGAAGCACACATTTCCTTCATGTCTTTCACAAAACTCTTAACTGGAAGGAAAACGTAGATATACATCCTAAAAGAGAATGTTTACTCTCTATTTAAGAGCTCATGTCCATACTTAGTCACCTAAAGAACTGCTAGACTTCAACAAGCTCCCAAAGCCTGTTTTTAAACTCTGAGTACCTTCAGATGTGATTTGGCAGTGTCTCAGAAAACAAGAGAATCAGTTTCACAGAAAACAAGAGAAGCAACCACAAAAGTTGCTTCCATTGATTTTCTCCTTTTTTTCCAAAACAGCTTCCACATTGATAGCTGTTTTCCTACTCAGTCCTTGCATCTGTATTAAGAATTCTGGGACTAGATAAGACTTTTGACTTCATTTGAGAGTATCATAAGGCTCCTGTATTTAATTTATTGTGATAATTTTGACAAGACACAAGATACCACATAAGTAGATTCACGAATCTAGAAAGTAACTCCTGGAGATTATCACTGTCAGCAATGCACACAAATTTTAAACGCTGTACAACTGCCAACAGGATGAAGTTGAGGGATGGGATCGGACTTTTTTGTTATTGTAGACTCTCACTATCTTATGCACAAGTGATTAATTCTGTCCGTGAACCGGGGATACGCATGCCAGCTGAACCAGAGTCTGCTCAGATCAGAGAGAAGAGGTTCAATCAGCTGCAATCCCATCGATGTCCTGTGCCTTTGGCTCAAGAAGTGTCTTGCAAAAGATACGGAAGATAAACAAAGATACAGAAGATAAATATGGACTTGCTGCCTTCTCATCCTGTGGCCTGGGATTCCCGTAGTATTTAAGACAGAGAAGCGGGCTGATCTATAGTCCACGTGGGAGGTGGCCCACGAATGAGAAAAGGGGGATCACCTTTCACATGTTTTCTATAACGAGTCCTAGAAAAATGGGTCCTGTGGCATTGCCACTTTCCCTCTTCTTGGAGTGAACCAACACCTCCAACAGCTCAGACATGAATGAATACTGAAACCTTTGTGAACCTTGGTTCCCCTGACACTATCTGAGTCCAGGCAGCCTGAAGCTTTCTGTTTTACCTCTCCTATGCAATGACAGTCATTGTGTCACCTGCTGTGGAGAGATTCTCCGTGGAATGGGTTTCAGGGCTGCTTTTAGCTATTGACTGGGAAACTTTGAAACCGTCCACGTGCAGTGGTGTCCTGCAGAGGGCTATTTAAGGACAATAGGCTTTGGATCCATGTAAGGGCACATTGGGTAGGATGTTTGTTTGCCTTCTTATGCTTTGCCAGTGACTTCCATTCTTTCTCTGTCATTTCTCAGCAGTGAGGCATTTTCTGATGAAGGCAAAACACTAGAGGATCCAGAGGCACTCAATAACCATGCAGTATGTAAGAATAAAAAGAGAATTATTTCAATAACAATTACATGAAATATCCACTTTGCCTGGCAGAGCAAGGAAAACAGGAAAAGGAAAGAAATGACATCTCTGGTACAGGATAAAGAGAGGAATTAGTGATATACTGGAATTTTAGATTTCTGTTCATCATGCTTGTATATAAACAAACCACTGCTGTTATTAACTGGTGATTTGTTTATGGGATTGATTGACTTCTATAAAGTCTGTGCTTTAGTTTCCACATCATAAAAATTTTGCTTATTTTTTGGACTAAATTCAAAAAGGTTTATCAAGTAAGGAACATCTTCTGGAGGAGATGCCCATCTTCCCCAGATAACACTTCCCTGTTTACAAGGTTCAGTTCCAGCTCTGCAGCCTTGCTAAGTCACACGTGGGAGTGACATGCCACTTGAAAGTCCTCCTTGAATTCAGTGGGGCTGGCAATGACCCCGATGGCTGGGATGGCAGGAGTCACTTTTGTGGCCACCACGGGACACAACAGGTCAGTGCTTGTCCTTGATGTACCCTCTCCAAGGCTCTGCATCTGCTCAGGGCCTCCAGCTGACTGCACAGCCACTGTTCCTCCCAGGCAGAACTCTTATAATCCAACAGGGATTATAGTAACGCTGGGTGCTGCTTTGGGAGAGACATTTCTATACCCATCACCCAGTCCTTACTCACTTTCCCAGTGAGAGATTTCTGTTGTCCTGTTGGAACAATTGGAGACTGAGCATGGTCAGAAAAACATCACTCCTGTCTGTCTGAGCCTTGAAGGCAGCTGCCTGTACCTCCCAAATCTTCAGTCTAAGAGGCTGAACAGATCCTGAAGAGGTATTTGTGCTAGCAAGGAAGTTATTTGCTCCAGGAAAGTTTCATTATTGATAAGAACGATAATGGTATCCTAAAGCCAACTGTTTAAGGTAAACTCTGATTCATGTGTGGTATATGCATTGAGTGAAATGAAAATTGCATAAATATTTATGTTAGTTAATTGTGTTTATGTTAAAAGTTACAGTGTTTGTTTAACGTCTTTGCAAAATCTGTAAACTTGGCTTCTGGATAGAGACCTTCACAACACTGTTTAGGGTTACAGCCACGTGCTCCTGTCACTCACTGTAGCACTTCTGCAAAAACCCCGGGCCTGTTCCATTCTCAGGTATCCAGTGAAGTGAATCCTGGCTGTCCTGAAATAGCCACTGAAACATTGCACGCACTGACACAGAAAACACAAACACGGGGGCAGCTTTCCTTCCCTGTGACTGAGAGCAGCATTTGGGTTCTGAACCTGAGGGTCTTTTATCCTGGCTTTATTTCTGTATCTCCCCAAAGGGCTTTTTCTATTGAAATGAACCAGAAATGTTATTTTACTCTGATTCATGAGCGCTCTCCCTGGGCTCAGCTCTGATGAAGTAAAGGTCAGCTCTAACACACTTGCTGAATAAAATTTTTAGTTAGAGTTAGAGAGTCATGAGCACAGCTCTGTTGGTTTGTATCATCAGAGAGTTTGGCCTTCAGTGTGGGGCACAGAGTGCATTCAGACACCTTTGCTCACTGTTGGCTTCCAGTGAAACCCTGGATTTAAAGAGAGCTGGTTCAGACACACTCCCTGCAGTTGGCACCACGAACAACAAACACGGCTTCTCCTCAGGTCCCTAGAAATATCCCAAATAGATATACCCTAGAAATAGCTCTGGAGAGATTTTACTTGTATCTTAGGAATAATCACTTCCTTTTTAGCTCAAAACCTATCTATGTGCAGTTCTCATGAGACTCAGAACTGTGTGAGTAAAAATATTTCATAAGATCAGCTGTTCTCATAAGGCAGCCTCAGCCTGGACCTTCCAGCTTCTGTTTCTTGCTGATATCCACCATTAAAATATTACAAATCTCTGCTCCGAAGCAGCTAAAGACATTTGAGCATTCCCAGCAATGTTTTGCTTTGCCATCAGAAATGTCCCAGTAAAAGCACCTCTCTGCAAAGCGCAGGTGAAAGCTGGGCTGGCCCTGGACAGACTGTGACTCCCCGTGAACCGTCTGTACTTTAATGTGGCGTCAGAGCTCAGCATGCGCTGATTTCTCAGCAGAGCAGGTTTCTGCCCGGTGCTTGGCTGCTGCAGAGCACCTGAGCATGTGTTCAGGATGGAGCAGTCAGCTCAGTGCTAAAATAACCCTGCTCTTCAGAGCGTTTTTGAAGGACCACTGCCTTTTCCCATCTGCCCAGATCTTGCTGGCACCAAGTAAATTGTGCATTAATCACTGCCACCAAGTCACCACACTTGGTATCAAGGAGGATTTGATGTGAATATGCAAGCTCAAATACTTTCTGTATTAAAACTTCATATTGTTTTTCTCTCTATTTTTTTTCACAATGTGAGAACATGCTGACATTGTTGAGGCTTGTCCTTAACGTGCAAGATAAATTTCAAATTTGTTCTATCAGTTGTTTTTAATAAGAAATGTAAACAAGTAGGATCCCGCTGCAGTGTCCTCGAGCAGGATCTCCTGTTAACAGTGATAGGGTGCCTGGGATTTACACTGCTGGGAAATCACAAGTGCTTTCCCACCAGGCACTGCCATTTTCAGTGAAACTTACAACAGCTTAGGAAAGTTAATTTAATTTGTACTTTAGTGTCACTGATATTTAATTAAATTTTACCCATAACAGAATACCTAAAAAAAAAAAAGAGAAAATAGTATTCGAAGGCTCCAATCTTTTGGCATTTTGGCTGACCAGACTGTGTTAAGTATAGAGCTACAGTTATTAATACCAAAACTGGTACAGAGAACCACGAAGGAGAGACTGGCTTTCAGTTCAGTGTTTTAGAAAGTCGGTGAAGATATCAGGTATAAGTGCTTTAATGCTTGAAGATCCTTTTAAGTTTCAGGTTTCTAAGTACAGACATGCACCCAAAGAAATCTGTAGCATCCTTTGGTTTTTCCTATGAACTTGCAAAGAAAGATTAACCGCTGGTGATTTTTCTAAATACAAATGCAGGAGGGCATATTCTACACACCGCTCCTGGCATGCCCGGTGCACGCCGTCACAGGGAGTCCCAGTGCCCTCTCAGGGTCTGGCTGGCTCCAGAACACACAATTCCAGCAGCTCAGCACAACCCTGGCTGTGCAGAGCACTCGGCTGTTTCCGTGGAAGGTGGTGAATTTGGATTGCTGACTGCATGCATGTGCTGTAAACAGAAAATGTAAACTCCAGCCTTTAGGGTTCACGATCCCTTCAGCATCACACCTAGCGATGGTTTATTGGCAAGGTTCGACTCAGGCTCACCTTGGCTGCTACAAACCAAACCAGGAGTGCCGGTTCCAAAGGTTTCCTGTCCTGGATGGGCGTCTCCAGCAGGATGCTGAATGAGGCGGGTGTTTCTCACCCACCCCCGAGCTCACAGTAACACCCACTCGGTGCCCACGTGTCCTCTGTAACCCCGGCCATTCACATCCACTCCTAAAAGGGGACCCACAGCCCAAGTGAGGCAAATTCCATCTTGCTGACACAACTCACTTCAGCTGTTCCTATGGCAAAAATGTTATTATGCTGTAATTAATCTTGTCTGAGACTTAAGAATGTCATTAAAGTGGGTTTCTGTCACTTCTAAACACTGCATCAATCTATAATAGAGCACAAAAGCAGAGCAAAATTAAAATCAAATGCAGTGACATCAAATGCAGCTTCCAAACATGAAAAAGTCTTATAAACATCAATAATGCAGTATTAGTATACTATAAAGCCAAACAAGTGCGTTAAGAGAAGGACTTGGCTTTCTGCATTCTGTGCAAAATTTAAGGTGGTGCTAGGAGAAAACCCCTATTGGCAAAGTTAACCATAGCGCATCAGAATTAAAAAATAAAGTACTCCAAAATTAAAAGATAAAGGCTAAATGCCTGCAGAACCCCAGAATGATTATCAGAGCCAACTAAATATGCAGCAGTTTTGTCAAAATTCTTCATGTAAAAGGTTAAAAGACTTCTCAAGCAGCCTTTTGGCTATTTGTTGGGAAAAGATAACGAAGTAACAATACTTGCAGAATTCAGGGGGTTTGAAGGATCTTGCACATCAGGACTGAACTCCACATCTGTCTGTCAGAAAAGCATTGCAGCTGCCTTAGGAAAAAAAATCATATTTTGGTGCAATGGAAAGCATTTTTGCTAAAACAATAGAAATTAAAATTCTCCTTTAGGATGAATCAATTTATTATTACAGAGGGGGAAAAAACCACCCATAAACCATCTCCCTCCACACCACATGACTGAAAGTGTTGTCCAAGATGCCCACAGAGGCCAGGGGTTCAGGAGTGCTCAGCAGCGTGTGAAGGGCTGAGCTCTGTCCATCTGGTCAGATGCACCACTGGAGCATGGAAAAAAGAGGATTCAGACTCCCCTTCCATGGGCAATATTTGCTGGAGCACGGAAAAGGAGAGACCTGGACTCCCCTTTCATGGGGAATATGTGCCACCACAACTGGAGCATGGAAATGAAGAGACCTGGACTCCCCTTTTAAAGAGAACATTTGTCACCACAACTGGAGCATGGAAAAGAAGAGATCTGGACTCCCCTTTTAAAAAGAACATTTGCCACCACAACTACATCTCACCTGTCAATATCACAGTTATTACTGAATACAATGCTTTTATCAACTGAGTGGCTTCCCGAGGCCCTCAGAAAAATCACCTTAGTATCAAAATAGCTTACAGAAAACAAAACCTTGACGAAGGATCAAAGGGCACAACTGTTTTTCAACTCTCATACAACAGAAGGGTTTGGGAAGGCCCAGGAGCAGGACCGTGGCTGAGTTTGAGCAGGGCTCGGTGCCTCGGTGCAGCTTCCCACGGCACAGGGACACAGCCCCAGAGGGGTGGGGACAGGCAGAGCCCTCAGGGCTCCCAGATGTGCTCCCATCCCAGCAGCCCGAGGCAGAACAGGCAGAACTGATCTGTGCTCCCGATAGCAGGCAGAACTGATCTGTGCTCCCGATAGCAGGCGCTTCAGTGCTAATCAAGAGGAGCGAGCTGGCTATTAGCTAATTGCATTAAAGAAGCATGAGAGGACCCGAGCTGAAGGATATGAAGAAAAACAAAGAAATGTAGAAAAAGACAGGGATAAAAGACTTTGCTAATCATACTTTAAGAAGCCAATTATGGGCAAGGGATGAGTCCTTGACAAAAGATCTGATAATTATTGAAATTCAGGGCAAAATTTTGGAAAGGGGTATAAGAAAATCCAGAAATGAACATTTTCCAAATAGTGAAATTCACGCTGTTCAAGAATGGAGTTTATGGAAGCAGCCAGCTCTGATACAGTATCTCCTGAACAAAATTCGAAATATTTTAAGAAAAGAGACAGAATACGGAGAGAAATCATGAAAGCTCACCCAAACACGTCAACAGCATTGCAGCAATCATCTCAAAGTAAGGCAACAACCGGCAGTAGGAAAAGAAGACTGAGGAAATTCAGCAGATCACATCATTTCAGAAATGCTCCTCAGCCGCAGCAGAGGGTGTGCTACTTAGGTGGAAAGGAGAAAAGCAAACCGGCTTCTTTGGAGTAAAGGAAAACACTGTCAGTGAGTGAGACCTCGCCCCAGGAGCACACGAAACACTGTTTCCATCTAACTGGATAGTAGAGATTATAGCTCTGTTTCATCAGAAAAGAAACAAAGCAAGTATCAATAAATAGAAACAAAAGGCTCTACAAATAAATCAGGTGGTACATATTTTTAGATATAATTTAAATCAGGATGAAGAAGTAGCATCCAATGGATACCTTTGTATATCTTCAGTCTTCTCTTTGGGAGACATAACACCCTTTTCACGTCATGTCAGTTCTGTTCAGTACCAGAAAGGAGACACTTGAAAACATACTAGAACTGTAAAAGGCCTAAAATATAGTTATAGTTTAACCCACAGGGCAGAGGATGATAGAAGTGTGAGACCAGAAAACGCTGCCAAAATAACCAATTGCCTAAATAGAGCACTGAGAAGATCTGCACATGGTTCTATCAAATCGTAAAGAGCAGGGTGATATCGCCTGTCACCCGCTCATGCTTTGCTCACAAGGAAAAGTGAGAACCAAAATAGCAGCATGTATGAAAAAGATACTAAATCACGAAGGACTGGCCACCCACAGTTAACAGGAAAACATGGAAATAGTCTGCCTGATTTGAGGTTCTGAGATACTCCACCATCTCTTGTAAATGTCGCTCTGTTTCCCCATGGCTAGAAACAGGCTGGGAATGGAGACGGTAACCTCAGGATTTGCTCACTGCGGTCTGAGCCCTGAAGACCAGCTACGACAGAGGAAAAGCTCACACAGATGCCAGAAAAGAGAAGATTAAAAGGGACGTGGTGCTTCCGGTGCTTTGCTGAGTGCCTTGGGAAAGAATCAATCTCCAAAGGCTGAGATCACAGTGGGTGAGGACATGAAACACCCACATCAGCAGGGCCCACAGTCTGGTAGCGCCAGTGTTCAAACGAGCTCTGGGCTAAGAACTGCTCAGCACACCCCAAACACTGAATGGACACTCCCAGTGAACCGTGAGCATTCTGAATTCTGTCTCGTGTTATTATTAGCACTTCTGTTTGGCAGTGAATGTGGTACTGGAGCCAGGGACATTAAAGGATGCATTTTCCATGAACCAAATCCAGGTGGGGTGCACAGCCAAAAGGAACAAGGTGCAGGATAAATTAGATCTCTTAAAAATGCATTCAAGACCAAATGCAACAGAACTTCTAAAGTATGGTTGGGATGAGAGGAAGGATAATGGCAGTGGCCACTCCAGTAGCGGTAGGAGGGATGCACATCCATGACAAGACTGCCTGGAGTACAGCCTTGCGGAGGTGCCAGGAGCAAGGCCTTGAGGAAAGCCAGAAGCTGAGACTGTGATCCAGTGTGATCCAGTGCAACTTCCCACCATCCAGAAATCCATGGATAAAGAGCTTCTAGAGGTTAAGTCAGCACTTTGATTAGATGCCACTCATGACTACCCTCCTCAAACTTTTATAGTTCCATTTTGAGACCCTGTTTTACTCCCAAACATCTGATGGTTACAAATTTTACTGTACAGTTACTAACTTCATGAAAAAAGGGGTTTTTTTTGTTTCAAATCTATTGTCAAATTCACTTGGCAGTATATAAGTCTGCTTTAGGGAGAAACAATGAATAAACTTTTCTAACTCTCCTCATTCATAGTATTTACTTGATATTATTACAAATTTTCTATGAACTTCTGTCATATCTAACATCTGTCCACAGATTATCTCTTTCAAGAGAGATTCCTGCTCTGTTCAGCTCCCTTGAGGAGACAGGTCTTATACCTTTGGTTATCGTTGTTGGACTATTCCACATCTTTTCTGAATCTACTACACATTTTGGAGCTGGAATGACCAAACCTGCATGCACAGTTTAAGAAGGGACCTTATCAGATTGGTGAAATTTCTCTCTTTTGGTCATTATTTCCTTGCTTGTTTTGCAGTGGTCTCCGAAACCTCAGCTGAGCACTGAGTTTTCCATGAGATGCAAGGATTTAAAGAAGTGCCAGAAGGAGCCCCACAAAGGGGGTGGCATGAACGTTCTCTTCCTCTTCCTTGTTCCTCTAAGGTGCACAGCAAGCACTGGACATTCTGAGTTCCTTGGCCACGGGATGGGATCAGCTGCCCTGGTGGTTTCCAGGCTGCCCTGCCCTGGGGAGTGCAGGTCCTGCAGTGCCGTGGCTGCAATGTGCAACCGGAGGAGAATAATGGGAAATGCAGCAGAACTGGGAGACTGACTGACTTGGCAAGGTAAAGATCGATATAACAACTAAAACTGACTTACATGGATCCTGGGATGCAAGACTCAGTTATCCCATAGAAGACAAAGGGAGCTTTGCCTCTAATTTCAGCATTTCAATGAGACAAGAACACTTCAAGGATGGTCTTAGACACCTATAAATACCCGTCCATTGAGTTCCAGCCCAGGTCTCTACTATCTCTCTTTAGTAGATAAGCATATCCTCCTTTCTCTCTGTTCCCATGGCAGGACAAAGCCTTTAATGATGTTTACAAGTTAAAATGGTAATTGTATTTGCTACTTCAGTGCCCCAGCTCTCAAGATTATTCTAATACAATTTATAATGTCAAAGTGGGTGTAGAAGTAACAAATTACAGAATTGAAACAAAAATGTAGATGAAAGTAATGCTACTAAGGCTGAAAACCCCTCCTCTTTCCATAGGCAGGAAGTTTAGAAAATGTAGAGGGGCTTTGCTTCAGATTACTGTCTCTGCTACTCAAACTTTCCAGGACAGAAATTGGGAAAAGCAGTAAAATAAAGATGAAAGAAGAAAGTATCTTGGACACTATTGCTGTTGTTGGACTCACTGGCATAAAAGAGGGGCAAGGAAAAAATTGAAAATTCTGAAGATTTTAAAGACTAATCTTTTCTATTATAAAATAACATCAAAGAAAATTCAGTTGAGTTTCAACCTTCGTATAATAGAAACAGCTCTGCAATTTTAAAATGTTAGACTGAGTAACTATTTACTGGTTTTAAGCAGTTACACAGCTGAGGGTGTTAGATGAGAGCCTCTTGCCCCTCTTACTCTGAAAAAGTAGATGTAACGTGGCTAATAAAACACAAAATGGATGAAAAAATAACCACCTCTCACCCAAATAAATCATTCCTAATCCAATCTGAGCCATGGAATTCTTAAGTAATTCTAGGGAAGTCACTTAAACCACAGATTTCTCAGAGGATCTCTTGTTTATAGTCTTGCACAAACTCTGTGTGTTTGGCTCAAGACAACAGAACAGTTACTGGAACCTGCTTTTCTCAAACGGAATGTTTTTCTTCTTTCTTAGGTGCTTTTTAAGTTTTCAAAGGTTTGTAATTTCCTTCCGTTTTTCCTGGGCCTTTTAATCCAATCAGAGGGGAACAGTCATTGCAGGATTAACATCTTTACCTGCTTTTGAAGCCCAACTTTCTCCAATCTGATAGAGATATAAAATTTGTCACTGAATATGCATGGTTCAGTAGACTCGTGTATACATATTTAGTAGACTAATTCCTCCTTGACCAAAAATCATTTTAGATTTCTACTTCAAACAAACGAAAAAGAAGTAAATCTGTCATATTAATTCAGTACCCTGATCGATCCCTCAGAGAAAGGGCCAGCATTGCTTTTATTTTAAAAGCTCATAAGATGTGTTTAATTTGGTTCTGTAGTTATTTGTTCAGTATGCAGTGCAAATTTTTCTGGCTACAGACATGGGATATGGTAAACCTTTGCCTGGATCAATGTCCAACCTCTTTTAAGTCGGGGAGAAAGTTACTCTCTCATAAAGTTCAGACCTGCCAGACTCAATAACTCTGCAAAAATGTTCAGATGAAAATTGCTTCAAGCAATCCTAGTAGAAAGCCAGCACCTCACCCCTAGTTTAAAGTTATGATCCTTATCATAATTAATTCAATAAAGAAGTAATGTACTTCAACCTAGGCATAGAGAATAATTTTCTGTCCTGACTGGTATAAACTTTCAGCTAGGGACATTTAAACTCTGGACCTGATCTTTTAGAGCAGATAATAAATTACAGACCCAGAGCCTGAAGATTATAGCTGAAGTTGAACCATCACAAATATGTCACTCTAAGATAAAAAGGTACACTGCATAGGAGTGATAAAAACTATCATGCTATTTATAAATATAAGAAAGATGTTCCTTTACTGACAAATTAAACACGAATAATATTTTTGAGCTGTGAATGCATTGAAGAGTAGGAATTTCTATGGGATTCTTGTAAGCTGATATACCTTGCATCTTAAATTTATAATCAACATTTGTCTGCTGGTAAAATACAGAACTAATTCACCGTCAAACAAACCAAGATGTTTGAAAGACCCAACTCAAATGACTGAAGTATTTAACTTATGACTCCTCTTACTTTTGCTTAACGTTACTTCTCTGCTGTGCCACCTTTCCCTTGCACCCCTGTCAGAGGCAGAGCCTGCTGCAGAGAGGTGCTGAAACACCCTCAGCACACAGAGCAGCGAGCGGCCTTTCCCTGCCTGCCCATCCGAGCATTTCCATTCTTTATTCTGGAGAGGAACATGCACTGACCAGAGGTGCAGAGCTGAGTGAACACACCACTAACATCCTGCAATGTGTTCACTGCTATTTTCACACGTGCATTTAGCAGCAAGGAAGCGGAGGCTGGGTTTGGACGCTTACCTGAGTGTTTTTCCCTCATTTGCCGGGATATGTGAAAGCAAGTGGCCATTTGTTTGAACAGCACGGACGCCATGGCAAAGCTGAGCGTGTACTTCTTTAAATGTTAGCTTTTGTTTTATCAGCCCATCTCACATTCCATCTCGTTGCATTCAGTCGTGGCTGTGCTGCAGTGTGACACAACTTGCTGCACTGTTAACAGTTCCAAAACACGTAAATTGCTTTTCCAAGACAACTTGTCCAAAACAAATATCCCCTTCTCACTAATTCAGTTTGATAGATAGATAATCTTTATGAGACATATTTAAAATACACATACTACTTTTATCCCATGTAAGAAATGTATTTTTATCCCAGTATGCAAGGATTTGTCTGCTGTTTCTACTGTTTGTCCTTACTGTTACCTATATCTATTTATATCTCATTCTCTCAGTTCTTATTGTATAGAGATTAACCATCTCTCTACCTCCAAAATAATAAGAGATATGCAAATTGCAGAACTACCGGGAAGCATTTTTGACCTAAGATTTCAATTCTATTCAGGCACAGATACATTCTAAATTACAACTGCATGTGCAGTTACAACAACAGATTATGTGTGGTACCCTGGCTCGAAAATGATCATTGAGGTGAAAAATCCCAGTGATGAGGAGGATTCATTTTGTTTTACTGAATGAGGGAGGGTTTGCGGTGTTTTAACTCATAAAAACTCTCTTAATCATACCATTATATTAAAGCAAAAAAAGGAAACAGAAAATCTTTAAAAGATGCTTTGAGTAGAATTTAAATTAAATGTTTTTTCACATAGATTTTCTGACTCAAAACTGTTGCTGTGGGTCTGACAGGATAAAACAAAAGCACATTATTAAGCTTCAGGAGCTACATTTCTCACTTCAGTTCTCTGTTGCTAACAGTTGTGTTGTAAGTTACCCTTCCTCCACTGAGTAGCCTTTACACTGTGTAAGTAGTTTATGTCACAGGAATTACAACTCTCAAGCTTACTTGTGTGCATGATCAGGCTTAGATAATGTCAGTAGATGTTACTCTTTAGAAATATATTTGTACACTTTTCCTATTTTGAAAGTAACACCGTATGAGATTTCAGGTTCTTTTACGCTAAATTACCTCCACTTTGGAAGTGCCTTAAATAAATCCAAGCTCACATTGTGTACACAGAACCACATCTTCTACGAATTTAGCCAGCAATTAAAACCCTGAGAGCAGCTCAACTGATTGATCAGTCATTTACAGTGTGCACAAACCCAGAGCTAGGGGAAGTAAGTCAACACACCAGAGATTGGTTGCTGTTACAACAAATCCCTTTTTGCCAGAATGTTTGACCAACACTTGCAACCCTGCATCCCCACCCCCTTTGAGTCCCCCTTGGATTGATTAAATTGGCTCAAGATGACACCAATAATTGGCTCAAGATGCCGCTTTGACAGACCCAATGATCCATATCTTTGCATTCCCAAAAATCAGTCCTTTCAGCTCTGTGTTAGATTTAGGATGGTTTACATTGGCTCTGTCACAAACATTTTAATAAAGTCCCAGAGAAACCTCAAACTGGTGACATCATTGGATGGTGTTAAAAAAAAGTTCCACTTTGCTGGTTAGTTGTTAGCCTTTATAATCCGATCAGAACCTTTTTTTCCACTATATTTTGTCATTCCTTTATAACTCTCTGCAATTAGGACCATCGTATTAAAAAGAAAAGAAAAATTAATATTAGCTATAAGAAGAAAACAATTTTAAGTATTTTGACATCGAGTAGTAAAATGAAAAAAGCCAAGCTTAAACATTTACTGTATCTTAATGGCAGGAGTCCGAAACTGCTGGGTGTATTATTTTTGAACTATTAGATGAATTAATTACAATGAAAGTATTGGCTGTTCTCATGAGGCCGTTGTATAAAATAAATAATGTCATCAAGCCCACCGGAAAGGCTAACACTCATTAGAGTACTTCCAGAAAATAAGTCGCAAGTTCTTCAGCGTGCCCCAAGACTGTGCAGAAGCCTGGGTTCAGATAACAGGGCCTGACTCCTGTAGTTTATGTGCGTAGATAGGCAGAGATATCCCACCTGCACCAGAGGAGCAGCGCCAGTCTGAGGCCTGTGCCTGCTCGGAACCACGCCCATGCCAGTTCTCTGTTTTTTCCCGAACGCAGAGATTTTTAACAATTAGCATTTTCTATCATTAATTCCCATCCACCTCAAGAATGGAGTTGCTGCGGAGCTCCATCATGCAGCATTCCTGTTATCTGATATCCAGGCTCCTCGAGCTTTCCAGTTTTTTGAGTTTAAACAGATGACAGTCCTTGTGTCATCAGATGTTATTACTTAATTACTTCTAGCAGTGGACTTTATATAAAAAGGATACTCTGAGTATTTTTTTCCACAACACGCTGGAAAATTTGACGTGCTTTTCCTTTTCCAACTCAAAGGCTGATTTCATGTCTTGAATTTCCATACTATTGTCCTTAAAAAAATGAAAATCCCAAGTAAGTGAGAGCTCAAGCCTACACCCAGTTTAAAGCACAGGAACAGCCTGCCTTGCCAGGTGCCAGGGTTTCCTGTGATACCTTATTTATAAAGCAGCAGCACCCTGACGCTCCAGCACAGTCTGACAGCCACTGATGCTGAAGGCTGTGCTGACACGTGGATGGTGCTCCAAGCCCTCATCCCACCCTCCATAACTGGAACCCAAAACAGGGTAGGGCAGCAGAAGAGGGAGCAAAGAGATAGGAAATTACTTGTTTAAGGTCAGTAGAATAGGCAGCATTTGAACCCAGGTTTCTCCTCTTTACGGTGGTGGATTATCAGCAAATTTCCTGCCTTGCATGTGCCAGACCTGGCTGTCCCCTCACACGGGGCAGGGGACACTCAGCTGGTCCCAGGCACGGCGAGGAGCCCACAGGCACTCCCTGAGCTGCTTCCTCCTCCCAGTGGCTCCTGTCACACACAAGGTGCTGCAGAGCAGCAGCTCTGGGCTTTGCCTTGGTCCTTCCTAAAACAAAGCCCGTGTCCAGATGCTTGGCTGGTGGTCAGCACTTTATCATCCCCAATTTACACTCCTCACCCAGCACATCATCATCCCCACTTTACACTCCTCACCGAGGGAAAGGCAGCCTGCCTGATTCCTACAGTCACTCCGAGCTCCTTTCGAAAGTCAAACGCAAAGAAAGGGGCTTTGCTATCAAAACACAGAAATATTTGTTTTTAACACATTAGTTAAAAACCTGATGGCATGCTTTAGTCATCTAAAAAAATAAACTGGCTTTCAAAACTAAATCAGCTTGCTCAACAGATAGGATGCTTGCAACCAGTGTAAGACCATAATGATACTGTCACACAAATATTAGGTAAATATAATGTTTTTTCCAGCATTCTTTACAACACTGAGGTAAAATACAAATACTTTTTAAAAAAGCCTATTTTCTATAAATATTTCTAGCAAATCTTGAAAGCCTTACTCCTTTCTTCTTTTGGTTTTGCTGGTTTTTCTTCCCTTTTTTTTTTTTTTTTTGGTAAAAAAAACCCACACGAGGATAACTGCAAGCATATTTCCAAAATAAAACAAAAAAGGTGATTTTCCAGGTTTCAATATGTAACAGCTTTCTAAATTATCCAATACGCTGCCTTGACTCTGTACAAATGTTCCCTTCCTTCAAAGAGACAAAAAAGCATGTACTGCCAGATCTGATTGTATGTCGAGAGTGGATCTGATCCCCTTGTCACTAAGGTTACTAATCAAATTTCCATCCAATATGCTCATGCAGGATTTCCTGATCAAACACTTAAATCTGCCCCCTCTGCACCCCCATTAGCTAACATGTTTTATATGTAGCGGGGTCATCAAAAGTGTAATTCCCTTAAAGAAACCTAATCCTGCCCCCTTGTCAAGCGGCAGATAGCTAATAACGCTTTCTATCCTACAGTTCTGAACATCAAGAGCACACCAGAAATTAAAATCTTATTTTAATCTCACAACAGATGTTCAAAACAAAGGTACTGCATACGTGCGTTACATGTATTTAAAAACCATCAGGTGAAGAAATAAGGAAGTTCCACGTGAGATTAGCTGCCAGAAAAATACCAATAAATTGTTTCTGTTTGGGCTGGGTGAGTGTCCTGCAGAACCTCACAAAATAAGGTTCCACGGGATAATTTCGCTGCTGAAAGCATTCTGTGGGAGAGTGTGGATCTGCTCCAGTGCTCAGCCTCACACTTCCCTTTCCTGCATGGACCCCTACAACTTTCTGCTCTGAACACTCACTAGAGGTTTTAGCACTGCTTTTCTTTCACACGAGAAAAAAACCCCAACCTAAAGCAAACGAAAGAAACTCTCAAATCGATTCCACTGCAAACAAGATCGTCGTGTTAGCGAAGGTGGTTTTCATTCTCAAGACCACCTTTTAAATTTTTAATAATAAAATCAAACCTTGAAGACTCGGTTCCAGATTTTTCCTCTTGCTAATTCTTTTTTAACAGGTTGAATAAGAATTTGCACTAAAGAAATATAACTTCCATGACGACCCTTTTGGAAGCCAGCGTGTGGGTGTATTTTTTTGCTTTCTCTGTTCTTTTCTGAGCAATGGTCACAATCAGAGCAGCAGAAGTGGGTCAGGAAATTTAACCTGACTGGTCGAACTCTGGGCTGAATCTGTAAGGTCTGCAAGGCCCGGCTTTGTCAGAACTCTGTGGATTACATACATCTGAGTGGCAAAACAGATTTAAAATGCTGTCCATTTCAACTTAACATTTGCCCTAGACAGTGCTGAATTTCCACGAATACCAACCCCACTGCCTCAGCTTTCGCAGTCACCACCATTGGTATCTAAACGAAATTGTTAATTGCACATGTGGGAGTTAATTTTTTTTCTCTGACACACGGGCATTTAATAAATTTTTAATATGGAAAGAGAACAAGTGCAATGTAATCCTGCTGCTTTCAGTTTTAGTTAGTGGTATTTCATGAAGTCAATATACAACGCTGACAGATCTGAATAATACTTCACGTGGAATTCTGTGGGACCCTTCGGAAATATTTTAAGTGTAACTGAATCATTTCAACTACTGTATATGGTAAGAAAATGTATTTTAAGCATATAAATACCATTTTGAAAAATGTCTGTTCAGTTTCAGGATTTTATTGATTCTAAAATGACTTACTGAATAGAGTTAAAGAGAAAGAGCAGAAAGGGGTGATTTAATTTACTTCATATTTTTCTGCACAATGTCTCAAATGGAAAACAAGTGGATGGCTTATGCTTTAACTAGAACAAAATTTAATATAATAGCGTATGGTAACAAATTCAACAACAAAACTAGTGCTTTAAAAAATAAAACACTCATTATGCTTAAAATTAATTTTCTTTTTCCAAATGAGTTTTTTGCAGGTTCTTTCTCTGATATTGCAGAATTCTTTCTCTGATATGCATATTTTTAAACATTGATATGATAATAATTTTCTAAGTGTTGTTTAAAGATGTTTAAATGAACTGCTAAGATTTTAGTTCCAAAAACTTAACAAAAGATTCAGAAGAACTGATTTATTAGAACAAATTAAATAGTAAGAAAACAATGTGGACACTGTAAGTTCTTATTTCTATGTGTAGAAAAACCATTTGTTTACTTGTCGGCTTGGAATCCTCAATTAGTGTCCTAGCCTGAAATCTTCCATTTGATATGAATAACACTCTAATTTCACATCTACTCTGATCTTCAGCTTCTTTTTTATTCCCAGCATATTAGTATACTTCGAAGTTTACCAAATCAGCCCAGTCATTGAAAAGGAAAGAACAGAGTAACTTTCCAAACAGTAACATGAGTCTGAAGGAGAGATTTCAAATGAAAATAGCGATGAGTTATGCAAACGCAGCTGATATTGCATCATACTCCCAAATCCTCTCCAAATTACCTCTGTGTCAGAGGGCTCTGCTGAGAGAATGGCTTCTTGTGAAAGTGTGTCACATTAAAAAATGTTACAATAATATCACTTTACTGCAAAATCTAAGAGATCATTACATTTCATTGCAATGAGCAAAGTTTTTAAGTTCCTTTTTTGGTTGTTTCATTTTAAAGCTATAGCTCCATTTAATATATTACTTTAAAGAATTGTTGTCTCGATGCTTCCCAACACAGAACATTTTCTGATTTTAGTGCACCATGAGCTATAGATATAAGCAGACCTTGCCCAAGTGGCAGATATTTTGAGCAGTTCTTTAATATGAGCAGTGTCAGAATTTCTGAAGTGATTCAAGTTTCTGCACAGGGATGGAGAAGCACTCCAGGTAAACCTTGCATGTCACCAAGTGTGTCTGTAACTGAATGAAAATACATTAGAGGGAAACATCACAGACCTTTGACAGAACAAAATGCAACTCTTAGGGGTGTTCCTGGCCATAAACGATTGGAAACTATCCAAAAATTAAGTCCTCAGACTCAGTGGAAATTTTGGAATATGATTGTGCAGTAGAGAAGGCACCATCGGCCTAACGAAGCTCCACAGGATTTAATCAGTTGCCAACACAACAGACTATAAAAATCAGCCAAAATGATGAACATTAGCAAGAACTCAGTTATAATTCAGCTAGAGAACAGACCCAAAAGATGCAGAACAGAACTTTTTCTAGGGATTTATAGTTTATGTGACATGTTATAGATGGCTACAGCATTGCAGTGACTGAACTGAGGACCAGGAATGTGGCTTGGATGTAATTGATACACACACTGAGAGTATCAAATTAATATTAGAAATGTTGTGTGTACTTATGTATGTTTGGCTTACGTTTTAAAGTTTCTATAGATGAGTTTCATAGGAGAATAATGAATGTTAGTTTATACATGCTGCCTTTTAAATTATTTTGCAATAACAGAGACGTGTTAGTGCAATATCTAATTACATAAAATACATAATTTCAATGATCTTCAGGAAAGCTCGCTGGGTTATGCCCCACTAAGGTGATACCGTCAATGAGGGAAAAGGCAAGGTTCACACCTCTGTCTGAACATCACAACCATTTTTCTCATTCTACCTTTTCCCTGTATTTCTCTGTTAGTTTTGTTGTGATCATCACTCTGCAAGCCCAGATTACCGTTCAGCGTTTCTGCGTGTCAGCCTCACGTTGGGGCCTTGTGACTGAGTTTCACACATCCAGTGGCTGCTGAGCCAGACAGGAAGTTGTTAGTGACAAACTGAGAGGCAAAAGCCAAAGCTCAGCCGTCGCCACTTGCAAGCCTTCCTGTGGCAGGCAGACAGACAGACAGACACACAGACCGTGCTGTTCTGCTGTTTGTCTCTGTTAAATGCAGAAGCCCCCTTCTCTCCCCGAGGTGGGTTCCACCGAGCCCACGTTCCCCCTCAGCAGCGTGCTGACCCTGGGAAGGTGTGCGCTGCTCCCAGGCACTGCTCCAGGCAGGAGGGACACTCATCACCGCAAATCACAGCACAAGAAGGTCACTGTTACTCTCGTCTAAGCCTTTCCCCCCCTGCTCATCTTGGTCTTTTTAAAAAAATAAAAAAAAATCTCCAAACCTGTACCTGTAACTCATCCTTACAGGCAGAGCAACAAGAATTTATTCAGAAGAGCCATCTGGTTAAATGAAACTCAACCCAACTGTCAGGCTGCCTGAAAACTTAATTCAGAATTTTTTACTGCAGCCTAAAGTAAACTAAAAGTTGCAGCCTCTGACTTTTCTTGTGGCGTTGCTGTGTACATTTGTTCATTATTGGAGCTTTTCCACGCACCCAAACATGCACACCTATATCAGAAAAACCAGGTTACGGCAGAGGACACGGGACAGAAAGAGCAGGAAGGCCAGACCGTGGCTTTGTGTGTCATGGGAACACATTTCTCTTCGAAAGAGAACAGAAGCTATGAAAGAAAGGTGGCACTTACTGAGCACTTGCACCTTTCAGAGTTCCTCGCTCTCTTCTCTTGCACATTGAACATACACACGGCTTCCCAAACAAACTCCTGCCTGTGATTATTTAGATCCTGGCTGGCTGTTGCACAGCTGTGCTCTGTAGGTGTTGGAGATGCTGCAGTTTCACAGGGGTGTACAATCGAGAGGGGGAGTGCATCGGTGGCAGGGTGAGCGGGGATAGAAATGCAACTCCCAGACCAGCCTCAAAGAACAGGACCTTGTCCAAGGACCCCAAAGGAAAGGTGCTGGGGATCAGCAGTGCCCAGAGAGGTGGAGAGGAAGCCCAGAGTCCGTGACGTGCCCAAGGCCAGCCGGCACTGGGTGACAGGAATGGGACAGGCCAAGGTCGCTCCGATCCCGTAAACTTTATCCCAACACTGGGACACTGGCATGCAGGGACACGTCTGCCAGCAAATATTCAGCGTACAAATGTTTCAAACTATCCTTCCTCACACCCACAGGCTAAAAAATATACTGAAAATGCAAATGTTAAAGAGTGAAATGCAAAATGGTAAAGTGCAAAGATTTCTTGGGAAAGCTGTGCTGAACTCCGTGGCACAGTTCTGAATCTCCCATTCCAGGCTGAAAGGTAAATATTTCTTGTTTGTTGATTGTGTTTAAAGAACTGGAGGCTTCGTACCAGAAGTCTCACATGTTTGGTTTAGACAGGAATATTTTGATTGTGAAGAGGGAGGTTTTGGTACTCTCTGTTAATTGTTTAAAAACAGATATACTGTAGAGTAAGTAGAGAGTAAAAACAAAGGAAATTTTCTTCTCTAAACAAGCTCTCCTTTATTTTCTACTTGTTTCTTCCACTGCAAATAAGAGGATTTATAATAGATTTTTCTTTTCTTGTTTGACTGTATCTTGATCAGAAATAGCTGCCTGGCTAATAAATTTTGTATAAAATTTAAAAAAACCCCAACTTTAAGAAGCCTCCTATTTTATGTCTAAGGAAACAGACAATTTTTGCTGGTGTTTGTGGAGTAAGAATTTGAATATATTTGCTTAGACATTTTCCTCAAAATTTATAAAAAACAAAAATTACCAAAATACAAATACAGAAGAAAAAAGACAGAAACCTAATCCTGGAATCCCTAATCAAAGAATAACTTTTTTTTTTTGCATTGTGACACTCTGGCTTCAGGGAAATAACAATTTATGTTTTGTCAATTACTGTGTTTTCCCCACATTTGCTTTTTTAACGGTCGAAATTAAATTAGTCAAATTAGACATTATATTACTCCACAAGCAACAAGGTAGAAAGCAGTCTAGCTTCAGTTACAAAACACACAACCAAATCTACTTGTTCTGCCTCGTGTCATAAATATGGCCACAGGGCACTTCTAATGGGCTCTGTGATAAGAAGAAAAAATAGTAGAAATACTGAAAAAAGTGAGCCTGGAAAAATAATAATATTCATGTTCCTTCCCAGTAGAACTTTGATCGAAGTAAAATCTGTGAATTTCAGCCTTTGTTGCAGTCCTGCAGTATATGAACATTCAGAGCAAACTGAAAACTCTGATCCATAATATAATTATCAGAAAACTGACACTGAAATTAAAATGAAATGGAAACGTTTCAAAATCGAAATTAAAATGTTGAAATTGAAATGAAAATGTTTCAAAAGCATTTTAGAGCTGGATGATAGAGTGCGTATTTCTGATACAATGTTTAAACAGCATTGTTTTATCAAGACTTTCTTGTCGGTGCCGCGCTCAGGCACAGGCAGTGCAGCGAACGCTTCCGGGGGCTGCTCTGAGCTCTGCTCCCAGCTCTGCTCTGATGAAAGGCACAGCCTTGGGCAGCTCACCTGGCCTGCCTCCCCTCCTCCTCGCAAAGACTGCGCGCCACAGAGGAGAAACGTTTCATTGGAAGTGATGAAGTCACCTCCAAGCATGAGGAATATCCCCACGCTCCCCCTGGAGCAGGGCACCGTGGCTAATGAGAAACTGAATGTTCCCTCGATAAAATGCCTCCACCACGGTGTCAGGGTAATGCAAAAGAGAGGAGCTTCCACTGGAAAATTTGCCATGAAGCAAGGAGCACTTATGAAACTTAACACCGTCCTTCAACGCTTGGCAGGAATCATCTCTTGGAGAAAGACAGAAGGAGACAATTAAATATTTGCCTTTGAAAATCTGCCTCTGACAACTAAACCTCACTTTGCTCATTGCCTGGAGTGGAGGCAGGCACAGGGGTGGCTCCAGTTCTTTGTGGTGCACAGTGCAAGGGCTGAGCCTCACAGGTAGGCAGGGAAATTGCTCTAATTCTTTCACTGGCAACTGCTGGATCCTGAGCTTTGAAAATGGGACTCACTGCATGGACTCCTGTTACCAAAAGCACTAAATAGCTTCTGACTGATCCAATTTCGAGCGTTTATACAGACTGCTGCATGTGTGTTATATGCAACACCAATACATTGCACACAGAATGTGGGAGTTTTGCCAAATACAGTACTTTCCTGCCAAAAACTCTGACCCAGCAGTGGCAGAATGAAAATGAATAAACAAGTTACTGGAGAAAATTATTAATGTATGTGCTGCAGCTTCACTTCCAATCCAAATTCACTGAGTTTGGCAGACAGAGAGTTGAAGTTTGGCTCTTTGCTCCAGAAAGCCAATGTGCAACAAGCAGTGATCCTGTCACAAATGCCCAGAGATATTGCAAATACGCAGCAACTCTTTTTTGCTAATGATTCCATCTGTGCCAATGCCGAAATGAGCTTTAATTTCAGCACTGTAACTTCCCAGTTGCACTGAAAGTGTGATGTAGGAACATGCCCAGGTCACAAGGGTTGCTGAGATGCTGTGCAATGAGGGACGCTACACTCTTTTATTCGAAGTGCACCTCCCTGAGGCACACCCACCCTAAGAGGTGGGATTTCCATCATTATTTCTGCAGCAGCTGCTTAGCAGGAGCCCAGCTACAAGGCACTCCAAAGAGAGAACACTGCTGCCTGTGCAGTGCAGTAACTGCTCAAGCTAACAAAAGCTTGATCCACACAGCACCAGCCTCCAGGAATCGTTGCTGTGATTCCTTTAATTCCAACTGTAGACAAGCTCTTACTCAGTGAAGTCCAGGGGTCTCTCTTCTGTCTCTCATTTCACAGTCAGGGAGGTCCCTTCAATCTCTTCCATGAGCAGACTGCCAAGGAAGGGCTCAGCCATTTGCTAAAATGTTTGATTCAGTCGTCACTCCCTGCTTTTTGCTTTCCAAAAAGGATTTGGGAGAAAGAAGGGCAGTGGAATAAGAACAGATTGGAAAACAGAGGAGAACAGAGAACAATCACTGAGCAGTTCTAGCAGGAAAGTATTTCAAGAGATGGAACACCTGATGTGTGTTACTCTCTGAAACCAGCCATATGAGTGCTTTTAAATTGTATTTCTAGTCAAGGAGAGAAAAGTACATGAAGAAAAGCTGTCTGCCAATAGACACGCACTGAATTCCTCAGTGCAGAGGCTGCAAACCTTCTCCAGTGGATGGACAAGGGGCCAAACCCTGGGTATGAAAGTCCTAATTAGGACAACTTGGTCATTCCGCCTTGTGAGAGGTTGGAGCCTTTTCCAAGTCTGCTCTGAAAACCAAGTCTGATGTACAACATCAAAGCAGTAGGTGCAGAGGGCAGCAGTTCCGAGCGAGGAATGATCCTGCCCAATCTTGGTAAATGGACGTTGTCAGTTCTAATGCACATTACAGCAGTATCTTTGTAACAGCTATGAAAATCTATTTATTTACCAATCCTGGTAAATAGACATTGTCAGTTCTAATACGCATTACAGCAGTATCTTTTAATCAGCTATGAAAATCTATTTATTATTTGGTGCAGCCACAAAGAAACATGCAAATATCTTCCATGTGCCTGTATTAAATTTTATTTACTGCCTTTTTTTTCATTTAAGGCTTTGGTTTTGGTTTATGGCAGCTAACAGTATATTTTTCTTTTTGAAATGAGAACCACACCAGACAGAGTCACGCTGACCCTCAAAGACAATTTGCATACGCTATAAAAAGCAGAAATGTTTATTATTGATTAATCATAAACTTAATATTGTAGGTTTCTGCCTAAAAACCCAGAGATCAGAAGAAAAGCTGAAAAAAAAGAAAGTGTGGAAAAAAGGCATACATATATCTATGTATCTCTATATCTAGATATCTATCTATCTATCTGCCTCCCCAAAACCAGTTAGGAAATACAGTGGGTATTTAAAACCAATTGTCTTTTAGAAAGCCAAAAATTCATAATTCAGTAGAAAAGTCCAAAATGGATAACTGTTATGGGACCATACAACAGTATTTGATCAACAGCATTATCTCAAATAACACCATCCTGAAAATTTGAAAGAATTTTTATCTGGTCATTAACACCTCAGGTCAAGCCCTGCAAAAGCACCAGGTTACTAAAGGGCTCGTCCCATTTTGACACCAAGAAATTCTTGTAACCTGAGACACGTTCCTGGTTAATTCCTTAACAGGAACATTTCTGTGGAATGCCAGAACTGGGTCTGCTGAGCTCCCCACGCTGCCCCATCTGCCCACTAGATGCTGAAATACATTTTATAGGTAAATTGCACACCACATTGAGCCACATCTCACTCATGTTCTTTCACATGTCTAACTACTCTAGTGATGTTTCTTTCACACTTCAGCTGTAAGGCCTCTGGGACCAGGACCAGGGAACGCTTCACTCATAGCGATCCTGCGCAATGAATCATGAACGCTCTGCTCCTAAAAATAATTAGCATTTCCTGTAACAAATGCGAGATCTTCTCTTGCTTTCGGCAAAGCCTGTCTCTGCCTCTCTTCAGTCTCCCTCTGCGCTTCTGTCTGAATACCTGATTATTCTCCACACATCCCTCCCCACTGGTATTTCATGGTAGAAGAAAGAAACACAGATTTTCAAGCTAGGAATATGCAAATGAGAACAGCTTTGCCTCGGTCTGCTCAGATTTCTCCAACCTCCTTTTTTTGTGGCAGCCTGTATTGATATTTTTTTCTGAGAAGTGTAAAGCTGCAAAACCTCATTGCAGAACTATTGCAATAAAAACAAATAACGTGGCAATTGAGATAGCAATTGTGGCAACAATCTCTCCTGCTCCGTTAAGTGCAGAATTAAGCACTTTGTCCTGCAAGTGGGACAAGCTTTCAAAGGGGCAGATGGCAGAGAACCAAAATTATTCTTTCCTGCTTGACAAATTGTTTGCTTATATAGGCATAAGAAGTTATTCTGGAAGCTGTTTAATGGTAGTGTTGAACAAGTGTCTGCTGTTCATCAAAGGCTGAGCGAGGCTGCGTTCCACACCGGGAAGAAAGCATGTGAATGTGTTCTTTAGCCGAGCAGATAGGGACATTTCCAGGTCTGTAAGCTGTGGTTCCGAGAGAGGATTTACCCACAAAGAAGCCTGTGGTATTCAAGAGGATCTCTCAGTAACAAACAGCTGCATTCAAACGGGCTGAATTGCACTTCCACTTCCACCTTGGGGAGTTTTTCACTCATTGTGGTTGGCAATATCCAGATTCTCTGACAATCCTTTCCCATACTATGTTCGGGTAAGCTTTGTGTATAATCATAAAACGTCCTAGCAGAAACTAGTAAACTGAGGAAAATACACCTCTCTTCTCCACCTAGGAGATTTTTATTTCAGCTCTTACAGACATAAAGCAACTTGTAATTATTTACTGTATTTAGCCCATACGTTTCTTTAGTGAGGCAGCCAATATTTATATAATTGCTGAAGTCGTATTTCTATCAGTCACACATAAGAACAAGGGGATGTTTCCACAAACTGATATTTCAAATGGCCAGAACATGCATTTCTACTTCTAATAATCATGGGATTTCAGTTTGGCAATTCAATAGAAGTGGAAAAGACCCTCTTTCTCTGAATTAAGCCTCATATATCTACACGAACTCTCTACAGAAGTGCTCCTGTGACGAAAATTAAGCACACACAGCATGAGAAGCTGTTTACACATTTAGTAAATTTTGTTATGTGTTTATTTTGGGGTGGAATTCTAGACTGCACAGTCCAGAAGACAGAGAAGCAGAGGATGCTTATGTCCTCTGTTCGCTCAGCTGAATTAGCAAACAAGAATTTGGTTGTATCAAACTTAGCTCATCACAGACATGCTTAAATTTTTTATAATTATTATAATAAATTCTGCTATTAAAAGTTAGATTTGTATTATTACCTCAGTGAGTATGGAATTTGATTGAAAATACATGGCTGTCATTTTAATAGTCACCTTATCTGTGAGAGTTGGAGCAAAAAAACACATTATGTGTAGCTTAAGTCTCGTTTGTGAAGACACTCTAAGTCTTCAGGCCACTTGTGGTTGTCTGGGTGGATTAAAGCGACTTTAATCCCTGGTTCCCAACAGTGCTGAGAAATGTGGTCCAGGGAGGTCTCACTGTCACAGAGCAGCCAGCTGTGTTGGGCTGAATCCGAATTTATAATTGAAATCTAAGCAGTTTGTTTGGAAAATGGTCTTTAGAAAAGGGAGAACTTACAAGAGGGTTTGGTAGACAGCATTGTTCAGTATCCGATCAGAGATAGCCACTATCCAAAAATTTAGACTTTTGATTGTTTGCAATATAAAAAGGCATGGGAGGCCTGTGAAGAAGAAAAAAGTCTAAACTCCTCTCTGGAAATCCTACATCAACATCAGACCTGTGGGATGAGGAAAGACCTCTAATCTTCACCACACCCCACGGAGATGGGGAAGTTGAGGTGTGCATGGCCTTCATTAAGTCAATAGGAAAGGATTGCAAAATATTTGGTTTTTTCACTTTAAAAGTATATAAGAAAACCTCACACCAAAGGCTGCTGGTGGGAAAAAACAGATCCAGAGGTGCACATGCATTCCCGGTTTTCTGAAGCCAAGAAGGAACAGCATATTTCCTGGTCCAGCCCCTAAACAGCACAAGCATCAGTATGGGATCCTGTTCAAAAAGGCTGTTGGAGTCCAACAAACACGAAAGTGATGATTTCCCTCATGCCAGCAGAACAGTGCATTACAGACTCTCCTCAATGCAGACATCGCACAAATTCTGAGAACATCAAAATGGAATTCTCTGTCCACTGTTATGAAATGTGAGAATAGCAACAGTGAAGTGTTACATTTTTGTTGTGCAGTGCTTAAGTGGATGCTTATAAAATAAACCTCGTAGTTTCTACGATCACATGTCTGTATAGGAGCTTGTCATTTGCATAAGGTCTCTTGCCTGAAGTTTGTGACAAACTCTGCCTCTGATGCCACTTTAGGCATAAATAGGAATATTTTTATTAAATTGCTTTCATTGCTTCTCCCCCACATCTGCTGGAATACTTTCATGGACTCATGGCCGTGTAGTAATGAAAGGTCTTAAAGTTCTGTTATATTGTTTTTAACACTTTCGCTGTCAACATCATTATTGTAGCTGCACACCTGTGCAGCGTTCACTGCTGGCTTAAGGAGTGCTCTGTATACACACACAGAGACAAGTTTCTTTATCAGAAATGTGCAGGTTTTATAGATTTTTAAAATGTGGAAAAATATCCTTCCTCCACAAATATCCCAAGTTTACTCCTTAGCCAGAACAGGTCTGGAAATGAAGCAATCGTAATCAGGCATTTTCACCCTGAGGCAGGTACATGGAACAGATGAACCTCTCTGGGTATTTCTCTGCACTGGCTGTAGGAAAACCCCAGACATGAAAAGGAAGCACAGCCAAGGGATCAGACATCCACACGCCCCCTTCCTGAGTCCTCACACTGCTCAGATGAGCCCCAGCTGCCACATCACTACTCCCACCTTTCTTTGAGGTGCAGAACTCTGCATGAGATGGAGGTGGAGCTCAGCCAGCGCTCGCAGCACAGAGAGGCTGAGGGGCAGCCACCTGCAGTGTGCATTTACACATTACTGCAGAACAGGCCTTGAGATCCCCAAAGTTTGACTCCAAACACCTGTCCTGGCTTGGGCAGAGGCTTTGGGACATCTGCATTGCAGTGAATCTGAGATCATACTATTAATATGTTTTTAAGTGCTACAGGTATATGCAACTGGTCCCCATCCCTGAAGGATTTAAGATCAGATTCAGTTCTGCTGGAACTTTTTTGGAGTCTTTGCATTAATTAAAACAGGATTTTAAGCGGGGCACCAGCAAAACCATCCAAGACATTGCTTTTGTACTTTTTATGTACTAACATGTACATACAAAAAATCCATGTCTGAAAGAGCTGTAAATGATTTAAAAATCCATGCCCTCTGCAGTCCTTCCAGTCATATGCTCCTTTACACTAGGTGTTACACAGATTTAGAATTAAGACCTAGAAATAATTCAAAGTAAGAAAATTAAAAAAAAAAAAATCTGGAGAGAATGGCTCCACATCCCAAAGCAGTCTGTGCGGTCTTTGCTGTCAGAGAAGGTATTGCAGACACAACCACGTAGCCCAACACATTTCTGAATTACATGTTCCTGTGAATGCATTTTAAAAATATACATCAAAAAAAGCCACTCAGAATGATTCTCTTTTTCTCCTTCACAATAACTTTGCAAACAGGGGAAAGAAGTATTCATGACCAATTGTATTGCTAATTGTTTAGTGTCCAGCTGTTTATCTTTATTGCCCTTTGTTTCAGATCTAGTTAACTGCGTGTTTTACAAATGAGTGGGTGGATTAGATTCAAGCAAATATTTTAATGTCTTGTCACAGGTCATTTTTGCTCTCTCTTTTTTAAACCCACATCTATTACTTTCCACAAGAAATTCTTCACAGAAAGAAGAACTTCCTTATAATTAAAAAGGTTTCTTTTATTTACTACTTATTTTTTTATTTTGCATGGCAAGAACAGGAGATTTCTGTCCTCCAAGGAAGCCAGTTGGAGTTGTACATTCCAGTTCATGAGGCAATTATGGCTCAGTGAAGAGGAAGTTAATAGCAATGTTGTATTTGGGGTGGCTCCAAGCATGCTTTCACAGCTTTGATAGCTGACAGAGAGATGGTCATTTTATGCAAGACAAAATCCATTTACCACTGAAGTTCCCTTGCCAGATTTTTCACGCTGTCTCTGATAATAAGCGAACGTATAAATGAACACCATTATTAAACAATAAGCCCTGATTAAATCCATGTATTTAGTGGCTCCACTGTCCAACAGAAAGCACATCATTCTTGGCCTGTGCTGGCGCACCTGAGCCGGTGTCACCCCCAGGTGCCCTGTCAGGCAGAGCTGCTCCTTCCCACAGGTGCCTGGAACGCCCAGCCGAGCTGAGGGACAGCTCTGGGGGTGCTGCTGCCAGGACCAGCGCTCCGTCCAGCCACTCCAGCACATTTCAGTCAGACAGGGGGCACTTGCAATGAGGTACATAGTGGGATCAAAAAGACTTGTAACTTACAATACCTGAAAGGGTTGCAAGGCAATAGTCCCAGTGTTGGTTCCAGGGTCATTTTCACTGGGATGAAATCCCTTACTGCAGTGAATCGTTACGTATGGTTGTCTTTACTGCTCCCACTGATCCTCTTTCCCATGCACTCACTGACCTCTCTGACTTTCTGAATAAATCTAATAGTGGGACTCTCCAAAGATATCCTTGGAAACTTGCAATCGAGTGACACCAGAGGGATATGTTTCCAAATATTGAGACAGTTATCCCTAAGGATACTTCCTATTGCAGGCCTGGCAAGTGTGGAAGCTGCTGTGGTCTTGTTTTATGCTCAAAAAACAGCCAAGAATTGAAGGAACTGGTGCCAAAAATATGCCTTAAAATAAGAGGATGACAGAGCTAATAATAAGTTTTCAAGCTGGTGAAAAACCAGCTGAGATTCTGTTTCTCAGTGTGACAGTTGGAATGAAGGGTGGTGAATGCACAAGAAAATTTGAAAACACACCTGAAAGACTTTTCAATGTCCACCTAAATGCAGACTGTTGGTCACCAACAGAACTAAGTTTGACATACCAAGCATGAGAATTTCCCTTATTTTCTACATAAGTCTAACTGTAGAAAAAAGTAATTTTAACTGAGAAGTATACGCTGGACGCAAAGCAGTTTTGTTCTTCTTTTTCTAAGTTTCTAAATTTGCTCCAAACACAAGGTTTGGTGGATCAGTAGATGGAGAGGTGAAGGGAAAGTGAGGCACAGAGCAGGGATGTGATTTCTCATGAGGTCACAGGGAACCAGAGGCCAGTATTTGAACTGACCAGTTATCCACGTTATCGCTTAACCAGGAACATAATTTAAACTGATTTACTATGGAAAGTTATTTTCCAAAGTTAACATCTCTGGATTTGCATGACTTTTAACACCAGTGGGGCAAAAGATGTCAAACAAACTTGCAGCAAGATGTTGCAAGTTTAAAAGAGCGCACTGAAAAGTGACACAGGCTGTGATGTCTAATCTGATTTTTCAGGCAGCTTCAAAAAAAAACCCTTACAAAGACACAGAGCATTTGTCTCCGAGTTCCTGTCCTCTGAAATACCACCCTGGAGCCAAGAATATTAAAGAATTCCTAAGAACATGTCAAAAAGGATTGAGTTTTTGTGAAGGCGTATTTCTGTAATTTGCAAGAACAGGAGGAGGAGGAATCACTTTCTGACCAAAAATAAAGCTGAAGCTTTCCTAGATTTCCCCTTGGAGGAAAGCTGACTCGTGTGTGGGTGCAGTGCAGGATCCCTCGGACCGGTCAAGCGGCTCTTACCCTTCCCAGGCGTTCACCCCCGGGCCAGTACCTCTGGGTTTGCTCCCAAAGTTACCTGTGCACGAGGATGGTGTCCTCACACTGCGATGGGCAATCCCTAACACTGAGAAACCACTGTCCAGCTGGGCATCCTGAAGGTGTTATTTCTATGACAATGACATTCGGAATGCATCCACGCACTCAGTGCAACTCAGGTCCTGCTCCAGGGCAAAGAGTACCAAAAAGTCTGCATATGGATCCAGTACTCCCCTTAAATATAGTTTAAATGGCTCTGTTTCAGAGCAGGAACATGACATTTCTGCTGTGCAAAAGTAACCTCTAGTAACCATTTATCAGCTTTAGCCAGAGCCTGACCCATTATTTATTTCTAAAGTTCACACCACCACTCTTCATGTGATAGACCCTGCTTGGAATCTGGTCTGTGCTTAAACTGGTATTCAGGCTGAGTCAGAGCTCTGGGCTTTACCTAATCGGAACACTGCATAAATAAAATTTAAATAGGAGAAATTTAATTTTAAAAAAGGAAGAAAAAAATTGATCACTGTGATGTCCGTAGCACAAGAAAACATAATATTTAAGGAATATCTGGTACAATCTGTATTTTTAGTAACTTGACATATATAGTTTGGTCTAATAAGCCCACTCTTAAAGGGGCAAGCTATGCTTCCTCTGAAAATCAGAAAATTGAAACTACCTTGCAGAAGTTTATGAAAAATAGAAACTGTTTTGACTCTGTTTCACAAGAAAAGAATTCATTGCATGAAGCTGTCAGTCACTAACATTGAGCCACTCAACTTTCCTGCAAAAAAATGCACAAATGGCTTTCATTATATTTAGCTGCAGCTTTAAGAAAATTTAATCAACTTAAACTGTTTAGTCTTTTTCCCTGATGAGAATCATAAAGTCAAATTCACATTTAAACCTGTTTAAACTGAAGCTCCTGTCAGCACCTCTGTTTATATTAAATCTATCGGCATGAAATGCATTAAAATAAGAATAATGATATAATGTCTTAAGTGTATAATGTTAACATAGGTCCCAGACAGAAAAGTGGGACAGACAGGCTGAACATTGTAAATTAATTTTCAATGTGTTATATTTATAGCTGTCAACTTTTCTAAATAGTTGCTCTTGTAGCTTTTACACATTCTGCTTGTCCATCTGTCTCTGTTACTCAGTGTCTGTCCTCTACCATCGGTATTTCGGCAGAAAATTGCTCCTTCCACGTTTTCAGAACGGGTTGGCACACTGGATATCGAGCTCTCCTGGTGCTTGCTTTCGGAAACAGCAATAACAGTTATCCAGAATGGGATGATGTCCCAGGCCCCGAAAAGGCCAAGGCCAGTGCTCCTCCAGCTCTTCAGTAGCTATGGAATCTACAAGTACACGAGGTAATAAAAAGGGAAAAACTGCTAGAAAAATACTGGAATTTGTGTATAACCCATCTTCTTATGAGGCTCTGTCTGACTGATGTTATGAATTTCCATCTGATCAGGAACAAACTACCCCAGAATTAGTCTCAAAAACTCACTTAAAACTTGATTTTGTGTCCATATTTCATACTCCATTAAATTACCGTAAGATTAAAAACCAAAGTCCCAACAACTCTACCTTCCCAAACTCCCACTGGTAAGGTTAGGGCCCTTTTTTTGGGCATTCCAGTCCCATTTTCAACTCCTGAGTGGGCGGCTCAGCCCGTCTGGAGAGCTGCACACCTCTCAGGTACGATGGCTCGCCCAGCGGGTCCCAGGGTTAACACAATTCGTGCTGGTGTGAATATTGCACAGTGCTGCTTCTGGGCACTGGCTGAGGACTGGGCTTAGCATGTCGTACTAAGCAACCAAAAATGCCTCTTTGTGCTTGAAAAATGAGGACAGAACTATGGAAATCAATTGGCCAACTACTGCATTCCAGACATGTCCAGCTTTGGCAGTGACTTTGCAAAAAAATGTCTTGAAAGAGCAGGAAGCCAGTTTTATATCTATATTTACAGGATCACAGCAATGCCTTCTGGAATTTGCAGCCCTGAATGCTACCAAAGCTCAATATTTGATAAAGCTTGTGATAAATGAGGCTGTATATGATTTAAATAGTAGAGGTGCCCTGAAATCATGCTAAAGAAACCAAAAACCAATTTTCTCACTTGCTATACATAACAAGAAGGGTCAAACATCAGGACCCATGATTTAAACGTTCGTGATTCTCACACAGCCTATTTGTGGGAGCAAAAGATGCAATCAGTTCATCTATTTCCTTTCCCAATTAATCACTCGCCACAGTGGGTTTGCTGGATTCCGAGGACTCCTCTAGTCTGAAAAGGGCTTTGCATCTCTTTATGCAGAAGAAAAAATGCATTGGCTGTGGGTAAAGGCACCTCCGAAGTAGAGAATATAAAGGAGAGACAAATAAACCTTAGTTCTGTGTCTTAATTTTGTTTTCAGGTACATTTGTGAGAGGTGCACTTTGAACTCCATGTAGTGATACTCAGAGTATCATGAATATTCTATGATTCAGCAGGGCTTACATTTCAATAACTTATCTCTCACAACATTGAAATTAAAAGAATTTTTGTGGAAGTCTTCCTAGCGTAGCAAATCAGGACGACACTTCACAATACACGGAATAATTTCAAATTGGACAGCAAAAGTAGGTGGGGAACTTTTGTTATACGACCATGCTTGAGATTCCAGAAATCCTCCCATGTGAAATTGAGATAGAAATTTGAGTTACTGTATCCAGATTTTAAATAATTTTAATTGAATCATTAGCTATGAGAACAATTTCAAGCTAAAAAGAATGGTACTGGGTTTAGAAAACATCAAAATTGGCCTTTGCAAGGTTTTTTAATTGAAAAGCAAATTTACAATTTATTATTTCAGATGTGTGTGTAGGCAGACATGTGATTGTTGGTGTGTACACGCCAGTTTTGGTCTGAACATGGAAATTCCTTCAGATTTCAAACACGTGAACCTCTCCCTGAACTAAAACCAGTATTAACTGTTATTTTCTGGATACACAGTGTTCATTATCAGTGTCTGGGAAGGTACACAGTTTGTAATGAAGATTACAACCTCTCATATAAGAGACATACATACCTCTCATATAAGAGAAATTGTGCTGAAAGTGAAACTCCCCTGGCTTTGCTTTTTGTTAAAATGCCTCCCACAAACTTCTGACTGAAAATCAACAGTTAGGTCTCTGAGGCCACATAAACTAAGGGTGGCCAAAGAATCAGTCTCGAAGAACTTCAGCATTGATGTTAAAGTGGCGTGTTTATGTCTCTTTTATGCTTGTTTACAAATGACTCATTATGAGTGGAGCTAACAAAAATTTCATTCTGCGTTCTCTAGATGCCTTCTGTTAACAAATTAAGTAGGAGCAAAGCCCAAGGAAATTACGCATTTGAATAACAATTTTGCCTTTTTTTCCAGCAGGTTTTTCTATTTTGGCATTTATATCAGGAACTGGATTTATCTTCTAGCCCATGCTACTTTCTCCTTTCTATTGACAACATATTCTCTGGAAAATTCCCATTTTCTTACACAGACTGCCAATCTGACCACTAATGTGCTTAAACTTTTTCCCTGGTCTTCAAGTAACAATTTTTTGTGCATATTCAATTCCCTTCTCAATGGGACCAGATGTGATTCTTCAGCCAACCGCTCTTGAAGCACAGCACAGCACCTCTTCCATGTCCCTTCCCATTTTACTCTCTGCTTAGTCCCTGTGAATCTTGCATTATTCTCCTGCACCCTTCAGTGCCCATCACCTTAGTGGACCAGGCTATCAACCAACACATAAACCAGTGTAGGTCTGTGGAGGTCACTGGAACAGGAGGGATTTTATCAACGTCCTCAGATTTACAGTTCAATGTATGCGGCACTTTATCCCAGCAAAACTACAGTGAAAAGAGAGGGGGAGAGAGATGAAGCAGAACCTTGTAATATTGATTACTGTGACCAAGCCACAACAATCAGTAATCTGCCACAGCCTGTGAAGTGATTTCACAAACTTGCAAAACGTCAGCAAGCTCAGTGGAGGGTTTAAAAGGCAGTAAAAAGGCCCAATATTGAGGAAGCTGTTTTTTCCTTTTGAACCCACTGCTTATTTCCAAAATAAGTAAATACTGCACACACTACTAACGCAACCAACACATCCCCCACATTCCCCACAGCCTTTGCAATACAATTCTCAAGTCTGTTCTGTTCTCCCTTGCCTCCAGTAAATAGAAAGGGAAAAAAGATAGCAAAGCAGTTCAGCTTGCTGGAAGAGACAAGGAGGCGAGTCCATGCCACATCAGCGGGATCAGAATTCCAAAGAGGAAAGTTGTGCCACTTTTTCCTACACTATCAGTTGCTAACTCATCCCTTTCAGATTCACATGGGACTTTGGTCCAGGTTTTATGCTGTGAATCTGACCTGCCCGAACTGCAATTTAGTTATCTCTATTCAGTTTTTTCTTTTTTTCCCAATACAGTCTAATCTTCATTGTTTTTTTTTTTAATTGCCTGGCAGTGCCGAGTTGTTTTGGTTCAGTCGAACCATGGAGGCGACGTTTATCACGAGCGTTACACTGCGAACCAGTTCAGTTCTCACCAAAAAGAACTGCTGTTCCCATCAGTGACTTTCTGTTCTGAAAACAAGGCTACTGATTTGGCTGAAGGAAACAAAACAGCCTTTCCCACCCTGAGATAGCTACAAGACTCTCATCTCAACAGTGAAACAGAGGGGAGGTGCCGCAGAACCAAGGATATTGAAGTTTCTGGAGGCCTAGTTACTGATAGAGAGGCTAAATCACAGAGAAAGAAAGATGCTTCCTTTTTCAAGCACTCCTCATGGATAAAAAAAGTCAAAGTAATTTTCATTCATGTGTTGGTCAGACTAAGCAAGGATGAGAGAGATACTGGTATTTTTGAGAAGGCAAAATCAATCAGTTCTCTGATCACCCTGTGTTACCTGTCCTGGTCAATGACACTGGGAGCCATCAGCAGTTTGTCCTGCTCCTTGGACAGCACAGTCAGGCCCAAAGCAGACTCAAAGTCTCCACAGCTGATGAATCAAATATCTGGATTGCTTCAATAAATGTTGAAGAGTTTACTTCAGTTTCCTCTCGCCTTTAAGAAAGGAGAAGTACATCTTCCACCAACTATGTGCTGATCCTTATGGGTGCCTTCCAACCTGAGGATGCTGAGATTTGATACGTGAGGAGCTGGACGAGGATTTGCTCGGGATGAGCCGTGTTCTGCCCGAAGGTATGGGGACCAAATCTGAGCAATTTTGGAACTACAGGACTCCCTGATTAACATGATGATAAGCAAAGACTGTGTATCCATCTCTGAAAGGAACAGGGCTTCTGCTGAGCAGCAGTGAACAACAGTTGAAAGCCAGCAGCTCAGGAACATCAGAGAAACAATGTTGGAGGGGGATTAAAGGGAGGTAGCATGTAATTATCCCAGTTGGAACACAGCCTAGAGCTGCATTTCAAACTGCTTTTCCTTTTTCAAGAATAATTACTATGAAAACACTTAACCAACACTGTCAAAACAGATGTCAATATTCCATTCAAAATATGTAGGAGCTTTTCATTATTAAAAGCGAACAACTGAGAACATCAGAAGTTCCAGATTTTACATATCTCTTGCCTGTCAGTTTGTCAACTGCAAGAAATAAAGGTAGTGCTCCAGATCCAGCTGGCTAGAGGGAAGAGGTTAAAGTCAGCTGTGGATACAACAGCAACTTAAAAAATCTGAATAATGCGTGTTTATTCCTAAACACAGCTCTTTGGCACCACTCAAGGCCTGGCCGTGCCCTTTGTAACAACCGAGGGAGCAGTGACTGTGTCACGGAGCAAACCGCCGGAGTTGACGGAGTAGGATCACTTTTCACCCCTGACAGTACTGTACTTGACTGGACCACTGCTGTAGACTCTGAAATCCCTGATTGTGCTGAAAACCAAAGAGGTGGTGGGTTAAAAGTGAGATGCTCAGTCTCTTTCAGCTTGGGAGTCGCTGGCCATGCAGACCGCGTTACAGACAGGAGGACTTTTCCAAGAAGCTGGTGTCCTCTAAGAGTTTATAGGAACACTACAAAAGGTTTTTCATGTTCCTTTCAAGTAAAAGAGAAGTTCTGATAGCATCTACTCCTATTGAACTTTTTATTCATTCCAAACTTTCTTTTGTTCTGCAGGGTTGTTTTTTTTCTTGGCAAACACAGGGAATTTATTTGGGTACAGCAGTACATCTTGACCAAGTATTTTGCAGTTAAAATATTTCTCTCCTTGTTGGATGGAATAAAAAACCCCACTGTGGCATTTTGCTATCCTAAAATCATTTCTACCCTCTTGAAAGTTCTTCTATGCCAGGATAGTAAATAAAACATAATGGATATAGGGCATAGAAGAGGAGATGTTTTTTGGGGTTTTTTTTTGAAAAGGCAATGAGGTAAACAGCAAGTAGGAAGCAAAATTTATCATAAACGTCACCAGTGTCTATGTGTCTAAAATAACTGGTGCTTTTATACTTACAAGTAACCGTATGAACAGTCCATTTCTGACCCACCTACTGGTGGGCTGGCATACACCAAGCTATTTATAAAGGGATGGTTCAAATGTTAGCTCAAATTTGCACCAGTGGAAATTTCTTGCCATCAGCGGAGCTTGCCCCAGTACAACTTTGGCTTTACAATTCTGAGTTTTTCCAGAATCAGTTTTCCAGACAGAACTAAATGAAAGAGCTGGATGCATAGTGAACTCTTGGAAAGCTGTCTTGATTATTAAAAGCTGAAACCAGAGAAGCAGCCTTTACAATTAATGTAATACTGATCCAAAGGCAATTAATTTTAACTTTGGATGAATGAGGACTAAATTTGCCAGACTTCAAAAGCTTGCCTTTTCCCATCCTGCCTGCTTTCCTCTATGTAACTGACACCACACAATTTGTCTCACACGAAAGCCTGGATGGATACTATTGCACATTAGAGGAAGTTTTACAGTTTGCTATCTATGAGAGAAGAGAGAAGAGATCTTCTTTGGCCTGCTCTGAACGAAATATGGCTGTGTTCAACTGCTGGGTTCTGAATTCCGTGACTCAAAAGTCTCTAGCTCATTTTAGTGCTCAAACTTCTTGCCCATGATTAATGGATTTCTAAAACTCAGACTTCCTTCCTACATCATTAGAAAGTTCCTTTTAAATTGCCGGGTGAGCCAGGTATGAGCCCTGCATGCAAAAGAAGCTGCCTTGCTAAAAGGAGCTGCAGGGAGCAGCAGCAGCAGCTCCTGTGGGGAGCTGGGGGCAATAGCGCAGCTGCCCAGCCCCACAGTGCCCAGCCAAGCTGGCAGTGCCGGCAGCAGCCTCAGCAACACCTCCAGAAACGAGCAATCCTAAACTCGATGTCAGCGAGCAGGTATACTCTAGGTGCCCAAGCATAGGCTTCATTTTGTCCAAAAGAAAGTAATGGCTAAAGTGCAGCAATTTCCCTCACCTCTGCTGCAAAAGCAAGATTAGCTTTACACATCAAGGTATTTTCTTCTAGAATAAATGAAATGTCCCTATTAACCTTACCTTTACCCTGTTCTGGAAAATGGGAAAAACTCTTTTTAAAGTATTTGATAAGCAATATTAGGGAATCACCAAGCAGTAGTACCCGCAGGCATATCAGTAAGTATATTTGTGTGCATTCTTAAATTGCCCCAAGCATACCTCAACACTTCCTAAATTTTTATCTGATGACTAAAAAAAGAACCAATAATCACTTCCTTCTGCTGCCAGATTAAAACACTCAGCAAGCCTTAATTCCTTTTAGTTCAATTCTAAGCCGGTACAATTCAGCTGTTCTGGAGAATCTGAATTTGTCAGCTTGTAGCCTTGCAATTTGCAAGATCAGGAACAGCTGGGGGCCAGGCAGGCCCCAGTTCTTAAAACATGGGCACGATTCCTTTCTCTTATCGGGTTGCAAATGTATCATGCAAACGAGATAATGAAAATCAAAATACAGGATGAGTACGAGCTAGTGTTGTGAAGGTTATTTTGGGTCTTTGTTTTACTTAAGGGTGGCAGTTGTAAGAGGTATGGTCAGTACCTGTGGATGAAACCTGACTTTTCACATAGTGTTTTTACAGAAAATTCTTTTTCTTTACACAGAATATAAAAAGAAGGTTTATTATTGTATTAGCCTCATACAAGACAAACTTTTTATATCTTTATTTGTTTAAATAATTGTCTTTTTTTTTTCATTTAACTGCTGCTTTTTTCCACTCAGTGAGAATATAATTCAACTGACATTAAAGTGAAAAATTGTGTGTGAAAGAGTATTATAGACCAGGTTAGCGACTCTACTCAGTGATCCTATTTTTACATTGTAGTTAATCACTTCTGAAAAACTACACCTGCTTTCTTCTTCTTCTTCTTCCTCGTGTGACTATCAATATTAGCAGTTACAACGGGTAAAATTCTAAAACTTCTGTATCTGAACACCAGAAAGACATAATCCTGGAAAGTTTCTACTCTAGCATTGTTTGATATGCTGACATTGGGCTTTATACGAGCCGGCACCGAGCTTGCTTTCACTGAAATCCGTAGCAGACAATCTTTAAAAGTCCACCTGGGACACACGATACTTACATCGCATCCAGACTAACAATGTGGAAGTCAGTTATTTACCTAAATCACAGTCTAAGGTCTTCCTTGTTTAATCCCTCTGACCAATTGCCAAACCAAGTAAAATTAAAAATAATGAAAATAGAAATCTTGATCGAGTAGTACTGACAAATCCAGTTACTAAATACTTAAGGGAATGTTATAGGGAGTAAATATTAGGCAGGATTTCCCTCTTCTCAGTTATCTGCTAAGGACTGTTCTCAGTACATTTGGTTCTCCCGTTGGCTCCTCTGCAGCCACAGAGATAGCGGTTAATTGCTTCCCTCGATTAGAATTCACAGCTGCATCTGCAGCAAGAAGGCTCCTTCTGAAATTAACTGAGCTATCAATCAACAGAATAATTTGCTAGAGTGAAAAGCAACTAGTCAGCTGTGCACTTATCAACAAAACCAGCAAAGTTTCTCTGGGAAAACTCCTAATGTTTGATAAAACAGTCATATGCTTCTCTCCACTCCAGCCTTAAACATCGATATAAATCATTGCCTTCCGCACTTTAACTGTTCTCAACACTTTGCCAGCCTTCTTCTCTGGGTGCTACTGTGTTTACAGAAGAAATCTTTGCAGGTTTCTCTAATGTATTTTAACATGCAGCATCCATCACATGCAAGGCATCCAGGGGCTCGTGAAGCCTTCTGATTCCATTTCTGACTGACCCGCTCAATAGACCTTTATCCCTGCTGATATTCTCTTCAGAAATCAGGCAAACCTGAAGTTAACAAGGACCTTGCTACATGTCTTACAGTAACTACAGACAAAGTTCAGGTTCCAAAGAAAGCAAGCGTACAAAATTACCTGCTCTGAATATTTTGGAAGAAAAAGTTACATGAAGCAACTCACTTCACTAATTGTTTCAGCCATTGCAGCCCACCGTGTACTCAGGTTTTGGTATCTCCTGCGAGACAGCACACATAGTCATGGAGGCCAAAGTTATTTTTTAAGAGGAAACTCAGGCTTTTTGCTGCTACAGGAAGCCTTGGATCTAACTACACGGGCTATGGTAACTCCTTCAGTTCAAATCCCAGCCTTCAAATAGATGTTCATCAATTTTGCCTAGCTTATATTCGTTAATTCTGAACCAAGCTTGTTGATACTTCATTACGATCACTGACAGGCTCTTCTCCCCCCTCGACTTGCGCACAGAAAAAATGAGTAAAACTTTTTTCTATAGCAAACCAGGCACTCGTTGCCTCTTACGTACCTTGCTGACCTCGGTGCCACAGGAGCAATTGCGATAACATTTGCCATACCTGTGTTTCTGCTCGCTTTCTAAAAACCATGCCTGTAACGGCTGTTATTCTCTGGACTATGCCCAGCAGATAATATTTTTATAGGCTCTGTTTCTGAAGTACTTGCATGTAGAGGATCAGCTGACCTGTGCACCAAGATCTTTGCAAAGTGATGTCTGCAGCCAGGTTACTGAAACTGTTTACCGAGCTCACAAAGCTGGCAGAACACCTGCAACACAGAATCCATGCCAAAGGCTCTTCCCTCACATCCCACAGTACCTCACATTTAGAGCTTTGCTATCAATTTAAACCTTACACGGCTATTATTCAAATACCTATAAGTATTAAACTGCTAGATTTATTAGTAAAAGAGCAAATACTTACATATTTGCAAACGTTTTTGTCTAGTTTTATTTGATGACTCAGTGGGATCACTAATGTTTTCTATTTACGCACTTTGAAGGTATCCAGGACTTTGCCCAAGAAAAAATGCTGATATTCAAGCATCTGAAAAGGACTGAATTGTGCCATTCAATAATCAGTCAATAATTTCTCCATGTCTAACTGCATAAATATTAAGCATGAGTTCAAGCTTTTGCAGCAGAGCAGCAGTTTGTCCAGCATGATGTAGTGATTTTCTGGTGTCCAGTATGTGCCTGGCAAGAGGACAGGTGAAATTCCTGCAATAGAGGCAGAATTTTCCCTGTGTATCCCCTAAGTCTCAGGAGCTACAAGTTCAGCCACAACTTCTTCAGCAGGAACATTACTGCCCTCAGAACTTTGGGAAGGGGAGGCATTTTATTACCTGCAATTAGAAGGGAGTTAAGCCAGAGATGAGCACAGGATAAACCTCCCAAGTGTCTTTCTGTAAATAACTTGGACATTTTTATGCCCCAGACATATTTTATACATTATTTCTTGAAATTACAGAGCACTTCCTGCCACACAAATGAATGCACAATGCCATGGTGCGTCTGCTTCTTACAAGTCATGACTGTCAATTAAGAACTAAAGATCAGTCATCAGATTAATTTGTTTCAGCAATTACAACTTCTAGTGTGTTAGAAGTCGTTGTCTACAGCAGCGACCTCCTTCAGGGGCTTCATGATGAAATTTAGAGTTCACAACATGGGCACTGCTAGAACACTGAAATGCTGAAGTGCTTGTGCTTCGAGGAAATAGGAAAATGGAAGTGGAATTTCCTTTTTTAGTGAAAGATTAACACCACATTTCCAGCAGCTGAGAGGCGGGGCATCCAATGGGCAAATTTCAGTATTATCAGCTCATTCCAAGACACAGCAATAAAACCGGACTACATTAAATGGGTTTAAGGTGGAGAGCAAGGTCAGCCTCATAGTTAAGATTATCAAGAAGCAGAACCAATCCAAGGGAAAATGTCAGCTCAGTCTATTTTGTGCTAATATTTCTATGTTTCAAACAAGTCCATTAATTCTTTTGAACAAAGTAATTGGGTGATGTTATGAAATACAAAGGTATTTTAAGTTTTAGTTTTCTAAATTGCCGTCTAATCTGTCTTTCCTGCCACATGGCAAAACGTTTCGGTGTTACTATCCTCAGAAATATTTGTATCTGTATTCCAATTAAAGCAGACCTGGAATAACTGGATTCAAGGCAGATATTATAATTAGAAAGCTGCGTGTGCATAGGCCTACATATTTTAGGACTGAAAATATACATCTCAATCTGCTCAAAATATATTTTCAGAGGTAAGAAAACCAAGAGAAAGAAATGTGCTCTTTCCAGGGCAACTGTGGCACCAGGAACTGATTTTAATGTTACTGCAAACTGTGTGTGCTGTATGTTTCAACATTCCCCCTAAAGCTGGAAGGACTCCCAAGAAGCTCCCCGATACAGGGAAACACTGCAGAGGCTCTGAGCTGACAGGACAGGAAGGACTGCTGAAAACATGCTGTGCTACGAGTTCATTGTGATCAGACAGCCCACCAGGCTCTTTATGTGCTTTGCCGCACTACCAATATAAATTTTATTCCTTGGTATTTTTTAGAATCAGGAATTTTAACTAAAATCAGTTAAAAAATACGGCATTGAATAAAACGTGATGATTGTTGCCTATAGCTAGGTGTAGATGTTCATCAGGTTAAAAGCAGTTGTTTGGGGGTTTAACGCTCATGGATTTGATTTGCATTCATTTCATCCTCTGTTCCTTCAGTAATTAAAGTTTTAGGAATGCTTTTTGGGAGCTGTGACCCAGCATCTCTGAGCACAGTACAAGTGAGCTTCCTGCAGGGTACTGGCCCATAACTGTGAACAGATGTGCTGCTTTGAGGCAGGCAGAGGTTACAGATGTTCTGCTGCCAGAAAAGAAATGCTGTTATTTCGGCGAAGCAAGAGCAGCTCGGAGCACCTTGACCCATCCGAGGAACACCTTACCCTTTGCTTTACTGTTCTGCCAGGTTTTGCTTCTTTTCATACAGTGTCGTGATGAAGCTTTCATGTGTGGGAGACAAGGCTATTGCTGTTTATCAGGCCCTTTGAAATGTCCAAATGCATTGCCAGGACTGGGAAGCACAAGTTTTATTGAACTGACTCTGCAGTGAACTCTCTACACCGGGGGATTTTTACTTCCCCCTCTCCAGCCCCCCCAGTTGGTTTTCTAATAAAGCAGCAGCTGACTCAGCAGATATGCCCTGCTCTTTTCGTTATCATTTTGAGAAGCTTAGAGGACAGGGATGCTGTAGAAAGCAGCTTTTTCAGTCAAGGAGAGTGATGGTTTCAGGGGGAAGAACGCCTTAAAAAATTAATTCTTAGTAGCTTTGACTTGCATTGCTTCCGATCTAGTTCCTCCTTCACGCTGAGGAGACAGCAATGACAGCACAGAGGGGCAGAAGGAGGATTAAGGGGTGACGCTTTCTGTTACTCACAGCTACCATTCCCATGGTTATTCCCTGGGAATACTGATTTTTAAGCCTACACAAATTCTGAACTCCGTTCTAGACCAAGAAGATTTTTAAGATGGGGTCAGTCTGCTAGAAACTACAAACCCTGCCAAGAGAAAACATCCGCTGGAACGAAACTAAAAATGCTTTTTGTGATTCCAAAGCATCAAGGCAAGCACTACAGCATTTCTTTGAAAGCTGCAAATTAGAAATAAAAAAAAAAGCCACAACTTTTTTTCTTTCTTATTTCAAATATGTGCAAGGACTGCCGCTTCTATGTCTGTGAAGATTAGAACTAGCTTAAGCTAAAAAGTTCCATGAGAAAATTCATGTTCTGTTGTCTGTCTAAAGTATTTTGGGATAAACCTGGTAATCTAAGCAGCTCTAGTCCACTTTTTACTGTCAATTTCTACATTTATCTTTGCTCACTTTCCGAGAAAATAATTAAACTATGTTTACAAAGTGGCACAATAACAGATTATTCTAGAAGGACAGTGATTTCCTTTCCAGAGAATACTGCACAAATGATTATCAGCCTGCATTAAGGCACTGAATACAGGTGGTTTAATGATAAATCCTTATAAAATCATTTAAGTGCTATGGGTAAAAATTCAACTTTAAAAATAATTATTAGACAAAAAAAAAAAAAAGATCATCAGTTAAGGGACATTAGTACATGTTAGCATGTAATTGAGTGAAACCCACTCGTTTGAGGAAAAGCATTCTGCCCACCAGCTTTGGATGATGCTTTGCAGAGGTTGCAGAACAGCATGGGTTATTTAGGGGGAAAATATCACTGCAGGTCCGTACTGCCCATGCCATTAAGAACGGGAGGAATCTCAAGCTGCAAGTGCTGACATACGAGCGACTGCCCAAACCAGTAAGCTCAACAAGAGGTAGAGTATCAGGCTTTCTGACAAAGCACTGCAGCTGCACTGCCTCAGCTCCTGCCTCCCTTGCTGCCATCACATCACCTCATCCAGCAGCTCAGAGATTGCATCCCTCTGCAGACAGCAGGAGCCTCACCTGGGAGCTGCTGTTCTTCCCTAGGAGCTCTGCACACAGGGAAAGCTGCTCTGACAAAGTGGATTGCACTTAGTGGGGGTGGCTCTGCAGCCCCCGCTTGGTTTGCAAAGCTCGTGTAGGTTTGGTTACACAGCTCCTGGGGAGAGCACTTCATTCAGCTTATCAATGGGTTCATGTCTACTGTGGAAACCTGCTATAAACCAGCTCCACCTTGCCTGGCAGAACTGGATTTGTAAATCAGGAAGGTATTAAAATAAGGGTCTGTCCTTATCCCCGAAATAGGCACTGAATGCACACAAAGGACAAACAGGAATTAGGAGGAAAAAAGAGCCATTTTAGCCAGTTCATTGAGAATGGCTGCTGTTGTTCATGGTGGCCGGGTGGTGTGGTACTTCCACAGACAACTATAATAGGAACTGAAGGTGGATGTTCTTCACCACCCATATAAAATTGAAATCCTGTGCCTGTGTTAAACATCACAGATTAAATTTTTATTGTTTTAATTGATACTATTTTATGATATGCATTATTAATAATTTATGCATATGCCTCAAAATCTCCACACAAAGCAAATAAGATTTGAATTTTTCTCAAATTTGCAAAGTGCATATAGCTACATGATGGTTATATTTTTATCTTTGATCCTGAAAAGCATCCCAGTTAAGTTTCATTTGGGAAATTTAACTGAATTTTTAAAATTTATTTGCATCTCAGATCAATGTAGAAAGAAACAAGAGAAACCAGTGACTGTAATGAGATGAAGGAGGAAACTATGGCTGCAGAACTCTCCAGATGCAGCCAGCTGTTATTAGGCATATTCCAATCCTGCAATCAATCCTTAGTCTCATAGAACTAAACAGCTTTCTAACTGCAGAACTAAGAGGTTTGTTGATTATGTCTTTGAACTCAGATAGTCCGAGTACAAACCAGCTGTTTTTCACAAAGAAATCAGACTTACTAAAAACAGCAGCACGAAGAGACCTGATGGTTTCTGTAACACCACCACTGCCTGCAGCCTCATTAACCAGGCAGAACCATTGTGAGCAACTAGACGAACTAAAGAGTACTTCGTGGGTAAGATAGAATATTCTAACTGAAGCTGGTTTATATTCTCTTTAACTCGTCTTAATTGCAATCAAAATAATGACATAAATTGCTAATCACACCACTTTGGATTTATAAAGCATTACAGAAGTAAGAACACCTCTGCAGCTACAGAGACACGTAAGCATTTCCAAACTACAAAGATAAAAAGGAGGCTAAAGACAGCTATCAAGTGAACATGGAACAGTTCAGCTCTGTGCTGTCAGTGAAAGTCCTCCGTGTCTCTGAAACTTATTTATCCCTTTAGGGTGACCTGTGACCAATGTGTTACCCCGTTATTTCAGGGTACATTGCAGGGTCTAATCAGAAGCTGGCACTAATGCGTGGGGTAATGTACCAGTGCAGTGTGAGGAAGAGCAGGGCTGTGCTGACAGTGAGTAAGGAGCGAAGCCATGAGTCTCAGAACTGACTATTACGGGTGAGAAAAATGTGTTGGTGTCATGTAGCTCTCCAACCTTGAAATTAGCTTCCTTTATACAACATGAGTATCAAATACTGAGATTGGTCTAAAGTTCTGTTTAGGAGATGACAGGAAGGTATCTACAGATTTCTCTTTTTTAAAACGAAAAATTAATTAAGAACCACAGCATACTCTTTCTCAAAAGCATATTCAGACTGAAGTTATACCTTTTGAGTGATAACTCTCTTAAAGCTTTGTTACAGTCTAATGATTTGATACCCACCTGGCTTAAGACCTTTCCACTTTACACTGAGTTAAGCTGGAGTTCAATACCTGGATCTGTGCCATGTCGCTCTCATATTCATTAAAGCTCTGTGAGGGAGACATCATCTCCCTCACCATCATCCTCCAAATCTTCATCTTCAGTATCCTTCTGCCTTGTAATGGGCTCAAGTGAGCAGCGTCATTCCCTAATTGGATGTTTTCTGTTTTATGTACAGGGCAGTATGTCCAGAATCAGTACAGATGTTCCAGTGGCAGCACCCACCCCAAAGAGTAACTCCCTGCAGACTCATACATCAGTTTCTGTGCTGGGCTGGAGGTTACGCTTTGTTTTTAAACATCTGTAGAGCACAAACCTTCAGCTTCCTGCCTATGAAATTGCCCACTGAAGTCTACAAAGGTTTTGCATTCAAAACAATTACACGTTTAATAAGTGATCTAAATGTCATCCTATAAATTAAGAAGGGGGTATTCAGCAAAGCTCATTTGTCCCCATGTTTCTGTTCAGTTATTTAGCTACAGTTTTGCCACAAGAAGATAGAATGAAATTCCATAGCTGCACTGCATTAAAAATGCTGTCAAGACTGGCTGAATATTACTGATTCTGCTTCAGTTGGAATTTGTACAAGTAATGTTATCTAAAGAAGAACCATATGAGGGCAAATTGAGAAGCACAGAAAGAAAACTATTAAAGTTTAACCTAGCGGCAAAGTATCTAAAAAATTAAAAAAGATGAGACATTCAGCAATCCATGTGAATACGTGAACATCTAAGATACCCAATGAGCAAACCAAATTGCTCCAGCTTCTCTTTATCAAGCCCTAGTAAAAGTCATAATATCTTCAGAGCATCTCATTCGATTGTAGATCCACAATGAGTTACTTTCCCTCGATAACGCTGCATCTGTTAGTTTATAATTCGTTGAAGAGGACTGATGCTTGAGAACAACAGAATGTGCCAATTTTCCAAAGCACAAAGCGGCATATGCAAAAAGGAAAATTACCTCTTCAAATAATTTAACTCTAACAAAACATTTTATCTTAGCATGGGCAGTTATTATTTGATATATACCAAACCTGCTTCTACGAGTGCTATTTGATTAGAAGTATGAGCAGTTTAGTTTGAAGAGGGTCTCAGACAATAAATTACCTTTACCTGCAAATACTCACTGTTACTGAGTTTTGCCTGCTCAAATGCTGGACAGAAGCGGTTCTCAGCATTACCACTGCTCACTATACAACACTCCTGCATGTTCCATAAAGTACAACAAAAAAAGAGTCTTGGGGTGGTCACAGCCTAACATATGGCAGCAACTCGGGCAGTGAACTGAAGCAAAGTAAACCAGAAAAAGAAAGATAATATTGGACAACACTTTCCTCAGCTAAGAAATTCTGGGCCTTGTAGTTACAGCACAAGTAGAGGAGACAGGAAATCTGGGATTTATTCTGGGATCTGTCACAGATTTCCTGCATGGCTTTAAGAAAGTCCTGTGGGGTTAACTTCAGCCATGGGGTTTCGTTGCTTTGAGAGTAGCTCGTACCCGTATCTCAACCCTCCTCTACAGTGTGAGCTAATCAACACAAAGGGAGGATGTTACTGGTGCAGCTTTTGTACAGGAGAAACAGCAGAGTCAGATCTAACGCAGGTGAAACAGTATGATCAAACCAGCCTGGGCAATAAGAGTGCAAACACCGAGGCAGGCAACATCCCTGTCCCCAGGAGCTGGCAGGGAGGGAGTAAAAAGGACATGCACTCCAGCCACTGAGTAGCACAGTTGTTACACTGGTGGAATCCGGAAACAGAAATTTATCTCCACTGGAAGCCAAGACTTCATTTCCCTACTTTCTTCCAAGCATAAAAACTAAAGAGGGACAGACAGGGCTTGTAATTTCTCGGACTACACCTCTTTTTCAGTTTTCACACACAGTACATGCTCCTCGTGCAATCCAGCTTCCAGTGGTGGGAAACCAAGACACTCATTCCTCTAAAAGACACCTTCACATACTCAAGTAAGCTAGCCCAGAGTTTTCAGTTACAGAAAGCAGTATGACAATTTCAGCAGGTCAGTCTTATTTCTCAGGCCTGCGTGGTTTAATGTCTCCGATTTGAGCAAAACAGAATAAATCCCACATGTTCCTGTTGGGAGCTCATACCCTTTTGGGTTCTTCTGGCTGGAGAGATGGTCCCACTCATTCTCTGAGGACTAGCCCAAAACTAAGATAACTAATCCACAATAAACCATTTTATGTTTTAGGTCACTTGCCTGGCGCTCTCAGATGATCCATTTTTACCACCTATGTTCTGAGCCATTTTGTTTCTACTCAGTGTTGCTACCTGCAAGGGAAATAAAACCTCTAGAAGACGGCTCAGTGATGCTCTCAAGCTCAGTTAACAAGGATCTGGAACCAGGCATTACCCAATTGAATTTCCTGCCCTCTAGCCAAGAGGGTTATTAAATCACAGCAGTGTTAAATCACAGAAAGTTGAAAATTTAAGTTCACGGTAAAAATCTCTTCTATGGTGGAGTTTAAGATGCAAGACAGTCAAATCTGTAGAAAAATTAAAGATTGTGAAATCTTTCTTCTGCATGAGATGCATTTTGTGTAAGTTTTTATTTCCTCTTTTCCAGAATTCACATCCATCTATCTACACAAACCTTGCACACTTATATCCACATTTTCTAGCACGAGCTTTGCTTCTTGTCCCTACTCTTGAGTGTGTGTTGTCAAATGCAGTGATAAATTACCTGGAGCTGCTTTCATTGGCCTACAGCAAGTGGAGTTCACAGTCACACACCTTCAGGGCTCAGCTACTCCAGCTGTGGGACACCACAGTGCTTCTCCTTCAGAGCAAATGCTCCCTGCCCACATTCCTTTGTTCCCCAGGAACATGAAAACCAGGTTCCAATTCGGAAATACAAAATGAGAGAGACTTTTCACATCTTCATTTGAGATTAGAAAAACAAAAAAGTCTCTACCTTATTGTAGTTCTAAGAAGGACTCAAATATTTGAAACCAAACATTTAGTGCTGTTCTTTTACAGCCTTGGTCTGTCTAAAGCACCTTGGGAAGGTTTCTCTACGCTGTGCTAATAGGAACAACAGAAAAGCCTCCCAGCTGTGATTGTATCAAATTTGGGGCATCTCTTTTTTACAGTGTTCATGTAAAAATTAGCACAAGGGGCTTCTAATTCTGACACATTTCTGAGAATACAGGACAACAAAACCACAAAAGAGAGGCTGAAGGTGACACTGCAATTATGACTGGGTCATTCTAAGCACGGGGATGAGGTTCAGCTCATCCAGAAGGGACTAGCAGACCAGATTGTTTACCATATAAGAGAAAAATGCAGAGAGTTTTTAATAAATATTTTTTCATGCTGTTACTGCATTTTGACAACAATGTAATTTTGTTAAAACATCATAAGAATAGTTTATTACCTCAGAGCATTCCTTCAAAATCTAAACTCTGAGTTCCACAGAACTGTTCCAGATAACTGACATCAGAACAGTGTCCATCTGTTGTTCTTCCTAGAAAACTGGTACCTCAGAAATGAACTAAAATTAACAATCACAAACATTAAAAATAAAATTCTCCTTCAAAAGAGGAAAATGTGTGAGCTAAAGACAACACTGTCAATGACTGGATAATATGTTGCCACAGTCCAGTCTGAATTACAGTATGGTAACTGTTTTCTTATATGTTACATTTCCAGATATTTTTATGCTATAGTAGACAACACCTTTAAAATATTTTAATTTTTTTTTTCATTTATTGTCTCTTTATTGCCATGAAACAGGCCCTCAACCAGAGTAGATTCTCGTATATCATAAACTTCAACAGGGGTTTGTCATTTTTTACTAGCATCTTACACTATGCATTTTGGAAATTACCAAAAATCTTACATATCTCTTCTAGGAAGCAGAAAAAGCACAATTATCCCTTTCTAATTATTGCACTTTGGCTTCCTTGGATTATTTGTTTAGCATGAAGATTTGTTTATGCTCACTGATACTTTGGTTAAGTTTATTCTTCATTTATTTTAATTTTATGTTCCAAGGATATTTTACTGAACACTCCCTGTAAGACCTTCAACTGTGGCCACCCACATCCTGAAATTTTCCCTCTACCTAATCCTGCCTTATGTCATAACACAGTAAATACATATATATATATATTTATTTATTTACAAAACTAATTTCTTCCAGCAAAACATAACTAGTGTTTTGCATGTTATTTTAAAAAGCTTGTGTGGCATTGCACAGTGTGTGTGTGTACCTAAACATGTGCACTTGCTAACCCCCCTAAGAACATGCACAGAGCTATTGTTGAAAATTTTCACTAAAACTTTGTAAAGGAAGTCCATCTGCCACGGCTCAGGATGTCCTGTTTCTCCGAGGGGCTTCAGCTATTGCTTGGCCATTTTCTCATTGAAAAGGGCATTTAATCTACTCTTAAAACAAACGGATTTGGAAAGGGTGTTTCGAAGAGCTTTCCCCCACCGCTGGGAACCCTGAGGCATGGACACCTCCTCAGACACAGCACACTCAGTTTTGTGTCCTCTGGACTGGTGTCATCAGTGGGAAGGACAGCAGGAAAAACTCTTTCTGTAAGGAGGGAATATAATCTGGTCATTGAGATAACCTCAAAATTCAGCTTTGTTCCCAAGCAGTATCTGTGCCCTCCTTGTCTTTCCAGGCAAACCCCAGCAGGGCCCAGGCAGGCTCCTGGCAGTGGGCTTGGCTGTTCCTGCCCTGCCCTGTCCCGCTCCCTCAGCACAGGTGGCCTCCCTGGCAGAGGGCAGGAACAGAGAGCCCTGGCTTTTAAAGAACTGGGGACATCATTTGGGGTTAGTACATGCTCACGGTATGTATCCGCTTGCTTTAAGAGACTGGTTGCTTTGCAAGAGGATGGAGGCAGCTCTGTGGCCAGTTTGGATTCTGATTCTATTTTGAATCATTGAAAGAAAACCCCAAAAGTTCAAACCTCAGGAAAATTCTTTCATGATTCATTGGGTGTATTTGTTTTACTCTAGCACTGCTCTCCAAAACGTTCAGCTTTAATTTTACAGTTGATCAGTCTGCAGGAAATCCCAAATCTCATTTCCACTAAACAAAGGCTTTCCTTGTTTGTGTTCCTCATTGAGAAATAAAGGATTGCAGCCATGAGAGGTTTACACATACGCACAGTAGTTAGCAGTACCCAAACCAAAATGTTTTTTGGTGGGGACGGGTATCAGTCCCAACCAAACAAAACCAAATGCCACAGGGATACGCCCTATTACCAGGAAAAGAAGAGGACGACAGAAAGACACAATGGGTGGAAAAAAAGGAAGTGCATGAGGGGTCAAAAATGTCAAAATAAAGCACCAGTGGGGAACATGGAGCAGAGAGACCAACAGCAAAAAAGAAACTGGGGGCAGAGAACGGTCATTAATAAAGGCCCTAAACATCTTAGTTTTCCCATACACGCTTTCTTTCCCAATGGAGTGACTGCTGGTGTTTATCACAAGACAGCACTGCAGTAGGATGGAGAAGCCAACAGGCAAAAACTGGAAATAAAATGTCTGCTCCGGGCTCTGCCTCTCCTTTTGGGCACAGAAAGCAGCGCTGTCTCTGAGATGAGAAAGAATGAGACAGTGCTCCCTTCATCCTGCAATCCAACAGGAACCACAGGCCATGGATAGCCCTTCAATCCCACCAGAGCACAGCACGAAACAGCCTTTGCACCCTCCTGTCCCGAGAGGCAGACGCAGCCTTCCTGCCCTGCTGAGAGCACACCAGTGGCAGGAGCAACGGAACATTCCGGGGTGCCTTAGGTGTAATGCCCACCCCTAACAGCCTTGGGCCCTCACCATTCCGTATTTCCCTCTTGTCTGAACAGCAATAAAACACCACATGCAAAATCTCTCTAAAAATTATTTCTGCCTGCCTGTCTGCACAGCAAGATCATTGAGTCTGACAAGCACAGGGCACCAGTTTATCTCGATAAAAAGTGACCCACACAGACCGCTTCAGAGAGACCTAAAGCAGTGGGACAGAGGTAGGACATGACATGGAAAAGTGACAACACACCACAAGTGGTTTAGCTTCATTACCAAAACACACACAACCTTTTCTAAAGAGCCTGTGCAGGATCGGGCCCTTCAATAATTGTCAGTTGTGTGAGGTCAGTGGTTTTGAAGCCACTTCTTTCAAAGCCATCCAAAAGCATTCAAACACTGACAGAGTAACAGCTGTTGCTCTGGTTGTCTTCAGGATGACTCTTTAGCTCAAAATAGGGGTATAAGGTTGCCATTGCTACCCAACACCTTTTGCTCTTACCCGAGTTTTAAAATGTCCATTCTCATCATTGCCACGACACCAAGTAAAAGGTTATTTGAGGAGAAAGGGAAGGGCAACATCCTGCCATTCCTCCTTCCTCTTTCATGGTAAGGAACATGCTGATGATGCCAGGAACTGAAAATTCTCCCTTTTGATAGATTAATCGATTGGAGAGCTTTACAGTACACTAAAAAACGGGTAATTATTGTACTCACCAATCTAACTCATTAAGAAATCTTCCTCATGTAGTCATAATGCAGGAAAAAGAAAGTTTGTAAAGATTTTAGACTGCAAAAACGGAGCATTTACACGTTATAATTGTTTTCATAATAAAAGGGCAATATTACAAATATTTTTGAAACATGAGGATTCTCTCATGTGTTGAGACTTCTGCTACTGCCGTTCCCTGGCTGTCACACAGCCACACATTGCCATCTAGCGTCCGGGGCCACACCCGCAACCACGCCGAGAACTTGGAAAGGATATTCCAAATTAGTTCACAATAACAAACACGGATTCGTTTTGTTTTTCACTAGTACAGTACTCTACGATAAAACAATCACATCTAACAGATGACAAGGAAGATTTTTTGGTTGGTTTTTTTGAGTAGGACTGACGAAATTATTAGGAGAAAGCAAAAGCATGTCTGAATATAAAGTAAGCAACGTTGAACTACCATTAGTAGGAAATATAATCATAGTTAGAGAATACAGTAAATTGCACGTATTGTACTAGCATTTAGAAGAAGTTTTATTGGATCTACAATGAAAAAAAGAGAGAGGAAAGGAGCGGGGGAAAGAGTGAACAACTAATTAAAATGGTGCTCTGCTTTAAGGGCAAATACTCAGTCCTTCAGGCAGAGATGTGCACAAAGTCGCACAGCTAATTTTGGACTCTGCTACACAAAACCCTCCAAGCAATCCCCTGCTAAATTTGTAAGTATCAATCCAAAACTCCCCTGCATCCTTACAAAGGAAATAGTACCGGGTTGGAAATTCTTTTAGCTCTGCTTCTGTGAGATAAAAATATCTTTTACTTTCTGAGTCTTTTTTTTCACTTATTTGATCCTGAAGAGAAGATACTGTAGATTTACGTGTTGTTTGCCCCGGAGAGCACAGCTGGTTTAGCTTTTCTGTCAGACCCCCAGGATCCCATCTTTAAAATGACTTTTTTAAATGCACAGTGGGTTTGCCTAAGCAAATTTAATTTGTATTACAGTCTGGATCCAAAGGAAAGAATAAGAAAAAAACAGAATGAAAAAAACAAACACACAAACACATCTCCAGTGCCACCTTTAAAAGAGAGGGGATTCTGTTTTAAATAGTGTGATATTGGTATGAAATAGGTTAAAAAAGTTGGCCCTATCATGCAGGCTTTTTATATATAGGATAGCAAGCCAAAGGCACACATTGCCCTTATCAACAACAACAAAGTAAATTAAAAAGTGCAGACTGTTTAATAGCAAACTACAGGAGCTATTTCCACAAAAAAATAATTTGGGGAAACACAAAAGAGGAATCAAGGTGACAAAACAAATCCTAACAAATCCAGATGAATTCAAAGTAATATGAAGACAGGAAGGCTTAGGGGTACTATGAAGAACAATTAGGAGACTTAAAGAAAAATAATTGCATAAAAGGAGAAGTGAAATTGTAAAAGAATCCCGGACAGATGAGTCTCAGAGGGAAAAAGAACTTGAGAAGGGAATGGCATGCAGGTAAGAGTGATTTCTTGGCATCACTAAGCAACAAGATGGCTGGTGTGAAGTTACTGCTCTTTAAACTGGAAAAAATAAGCAAACAAAATTATAGAAGTTGAACCAGTTTTGGGGGAAAAAATGAATGTATTTAACTTCAACAAGTCATGAGAAGACAAATATATCCATCTACTTCTGAGGCAATTGAAGAGTGAAGTGGTTGCCCGTTAATAAAATCAACTCTTATGAGAACAGGCTGGAAGAAACAGAACTTGGCAGTTACCATTGAGTAGTATTAGAACAGTTTCTAAGTAGGAGGATGTGCTTCTTTGTCAGGTAAATTTATTGATGAAATAATTAAATTAAAAACCATAAAATGATACAATAGCCTGGACGAAACTTGGATTTAAAAAAAGCAGGAAAACCAGACCTCCAGGCTTCTTTGTGAGGATGACAAAACACGACCAAGTGTAACTAGTAGACACACGGGATTTAGATTTTTATTAAACCTTTGACAACAGGCCAGGCAATACACACAACACAATTTGGACACTTTTGGTTTCAGAAGATTCTCTCAGGTGTCAGGTTTCAGTAAAAAAACCATAAAAGTATGATTATGAGAACAAGGCATTGACTACTTGTGCTAGCAACAGGAGAGAAGGAAAATATTATAACTAACCTTTGAATTGGAGGGTGCCATCTTCTCCTAATTTTCCTGTCAAAGAACAAAACAAAGCAACAAATCTGCCAGGAGCATTGCTCTGTCCTTCTACTGTGGAAACAAAGGGATCAGACACATCCCACCTGCCCACATGTAACAGTTTGTGCTGCACTGCAGATTTAGTTCACAATGCCCTGGACAGGACTGGAAATAGTGACGGAATGTAGAGGGAGGTTAAAAAACTACTAAGAATGGGAAAAACAACAATTACTCAAACCATACCTTACTTTGAATAATACTGACTATGTACTAATATTTTTTTCCTTGATAACTATTTTTAAAAGATAAGTATTACAAGAAGAGAAAGGAATAATAAAATTAATTTGAAAAATAGGGACTCCTAATTCAGAGCCCGCTGAAGTTAGGAAAGGACTTTAATGGGCTTTGGCTCAAGCCCTTATAGTGTAGCAAAGAAAACAATATAAACTGAAGTGGGATTTATATCCCCACTATAAATAATGTATGTAATCTCAACTACTGGAGACAGTCTTTGTATATATCTAATTTATCATTATTAAAGTGAGATTATGGCAGCTTTATGCAAGACAGAGGCAAATGTGGGCCATTAATGAAAACAGTTTATTTACATTACCCGCCGCAGCTCCTCAGGCACTTTCACTGCTCACGTCTAAGCCCTCGCTCCTGCCCCGCCGTGGCCCTCAGGAACACAGCACAAGTGCTGCTGGAACAAGGCTGCAAACTGGAAATAAAGAGCAGGTATGATCCTTCCTGCTTTGGCATTTCCCCTTTGAACTGGAAACGCAAATGTCAAAGAGTCACGGCACAAATAAAACCTCGAGGGGCATTTGGTCTTCAATCTATGCCCTTGCTAAAAGTCACAGCACCAAAGAAACAGCTTTGGAAGCCTTCTGCATCTCGTTCCCTCAGTCCCCCTCACTAGGGATGTTTCCATCGGCAGCAGAAGGCAGCTGGTACACACGGTGGTAATGCTGCAGCTGAGCTTCAGTGGGGAGCTCAGGGATGTTCTGCAAAAACGGGCTCTGCCCAGCAGAACTGCCCCCAGCTCTGCCCTTGGAGGAAGGTTTGGCCCAGCAGCTCGGGACAGAATCTTACAGCCAACCTGATCTGTCCCTGCTGTCAAGGAGCAAAACGAAATTTGAAAATAAGTTAGCTCCAGATATCTCTAGGGGTTTTAAGACAGAAAATAGCCACTCTGATGTATTAGCAAAGGCTCATGCATCATCATCATCATCATCATCACCACCATCACCGAAATAGCCACCCAGGGCTTGGGGTAGCAGTGCAAATCCCAGGCCACAGACCTTAAAAGACAATTCTGGATAAAATAATACTTTCTCCCCTAAACAAAAGAAACTGGCAAATAAGCTGCTTGCAGGCAATATGCCTGGAAATAGGCAATCATATTGAAAATGACAACTCCAACAATTTTAGCAAAAAATACCCACTCCTTTAATGTACATGGTGAAACAAAACCAGTCATATGTAATATTTTATTCCTTTAAAAACTAATTTGATGATATAATAAGGTTTGTGTCATCTCTCTTACGTCAGCACTCTATGCCTTCTCTGGAAAAAATAATTTATCTTCAGACTAATCCACGCAGTTTAGTTAAAAGAGCTTCCAACCTCTCCTGTCATTCAGAAAAATGTTCCACAGGATTGCCAGATTGTTTCTTATCAGGAACTAGAGAAGCAAGCGTTAATTTTAAAAAGCCCACATCATCAACTGTGGACACGTACACAGCCTGGCTGGGTTCACTCTGTGTCCTTCATATCACAATTGGATGCACAGTTACCAAACCTGACATTCTGCATTTTTCTCTGTATTTTCTCCAAGAAAGAATTCTTCCTTCCAAACGACTTCTCACTACTAATTTGACACATTTATGACTCAGAAAGATGGGTAAACTGCAGCCCCTTATTTTATCAATTAAATAGCCAAAGCAACAACACAAGCTCCTAAGCTCCTCATTTGTTTCCTCTTTCCCTGGGATGTCGACCAACTGGTGCACTCTCAGCAGCCATCTGATCCTTTTGCTCTCCTGAAACTTCCAACAGAAAGGAAATTAATGCCAACTGTGCAGGTGATTTTGTATTGACACTTTTCCAGTAGAATCCAGACTTGGACCACCAATGTGTTTCACTGGGGACATCCACCCATCATCAGATGGTTGTAATTTTCCAACAGCAACTGTCCTGGGGTGCAACAAAAGCTAAGAAAAATGCTTTATTTCATTATCGATTTTTACACCATGAATTCTTCAAGCTGGTGTTATGTTTTTAACTACATCAACATCAAATATCCTACTTAAAGGTGTTACTTCAGTACAAATATAGACCACAATAAAATATAACCAACCTACCCATTATAAATGATCCTACTTTATAAATTATGTTAACCTGCTATACTGCCATCTACAGTGTAGTTAGTTAATATTTCCTTTCATCCCACCAGCCAAAAAGGTTAATCCTCACAGCAGCTGTTACTACTCCAGTACAGACTGAATGTGAATTTAACCTCTCCTGGATATAGCCCAATAAATTCTGTTGTTTTTCTAAGCACTTGTGTGAATTAAAATGGACGTTGGCTTGCCATCCAAACTCATGAACAGGTCTGAAGTGGCTTTTAGGCACGTCGCCAAATAACTTCCCAATTCCCTTATAGGGTATAGCTCTCACTCCAGAGATCTTCCATGCAAGAATTGAAAAACAACACCTTCTCCATTTCATCAAAATTATTTTTCATTTTCTTAGCATTATTTAAATAAATTCTGCACAAAATTACATTACAATAATATTAAGGGTTCATTTGCCCTCTGCAATACCCAGTAATTTCAACTTCATTGTAGCAAGGCAAATATGAGAAGAACATATCCTCCTGCAACCTTCCTGACAAGGCCAGGATATTGAAAAGCCTGAATATTAAATTCAAGCCAGAGCACGTGTTTGGATATAAGGCTGAGAAAAACAGGAAAACTCCCCAGTACAAAAAAGATCAATTATAAGAAACAAATATATTTTTTTCAGCTGATGCTAAACTTTATCCTAACTGCAACCAATATATGTTAAAAAGTCTTCATTTTCTCCCAGACTTCAATCACCATTTTCAAAAGCAGTATAGTTTAGACTTTGATTTGGCAAAGCAATGAACAACCCACTAAAGTTTAAAATAATAGGAGATCTACAGACATAAATACGTTGTTCGTATCGTCCGTGCTGGAGATGAAGTCTCTCGTGTTTCAAGGGGGAGTCATGAGCCAGCTTGCATTGATGGCTGCCTTTGAACAGTCTGGAACTTGAAGCATTCCGGGCTCTTGGACAGAGACCTGCCTGCTGATAAGAGAATCATAGAATAATCAAGATTGGAAGAGACCTTTAAGATCAAATTCTTTCTGTTTCACACCCACTAAGCACAGCCTCTAAGACTGAAATTCACAATAGAAGAAATACAGACCAGCTAGAATAAATAAACTCCAAGTCATAACAAACCTTCAACCCTCTGAAACAGGCCCAGTCATAAGAAACCAGTATCTCCTCTTTGCAGCCTTTAGAGCCGATATGTCGTATTAATTGAGTAGAAAGCTAATTTCGGTTTTATGCTCAAATACAGTTATATATTTCCCTTCCTTTACAAAAGCGTTCGAGCTCCCTGAACATGAGCAGAGCAATTCCCCGCCACCCGCGGCAGTGAAGCCGTGGCCGGGCTGACGAGGCCAGTGCCCCACACAGCACAGGTGCCTCCGGGCACCAGGCAGGGCCGGAGTGGCACAGAGGGAGCCAGGGGGTGTTTAATGTGCGAATTCCCAGCGTGTTCCTCCCTCTGGGGCAGCCTGCCCGGACGCGGGGCCGGGAGCCGCCCGTCCCCTCCTCACACCGGGCAGCGGCCGGCCCAGCGCACCCGCTGCCGCCCGCGCCTCTCTGACTCGCGGCAGCCGCGGGTTAACCGCGGTTTGATCCCGCACGGTGCCCTCAATTCCACCTTTTTTCCTACTACAGAGACTCCTCGTCAAGGAAAGGAACCCACCAGCCCTGCTCCGTGCCCTGAGCGGCTGAGGGAGCCGGCCACCCCCGCTAAGGAAGGGGCACCTGCAGCCCTGCTCCGCGCCCTGGGCGGCTGAGGGAGCCGGCCACCTCCCGCTTCTGCCGGTGTTGTCCCGCAATAGCAGAATGATTTCCCGCCCTCACCTTCGCCTCAGCAGCGCTTTGATGGCACAAACGCGCTGGGAGCACTTGGAGCAACAACGTTCGTGCCCTTTCCCTCGGGGAAATGGCGAGGGACCGCGTGTCTCCCTCACGCCGGGAGGAGACTCAGGGGAGACCTTACAGCAATCTACAGCTTCCTCGTGAGGGGAAGCGGAGGGGCAGGCGCTAATCGCTGATCTCTGCTCTCTGGCGACCAGTGACAGGACCCGAGGGAACGGCCCGAAGCCGAGTCAGAGGAGGTTTAGGTTGGATATCACGAAAAGGTTTTTCCCCCAGAGTGGCTGGGCACTGGAACAGGCTCTGCGGGGCAGTGATCACAGCATCGAGCCTGTCTGAGTTTAAGAAGCGTTCGGACAACGCTTTCAGGCACAGGGTGACTCTTGGCCCAGGGTGTGACTGCGGTGCAGGGCCAGGAGTTGGCAGGTCCCGGTGGGTCCCTGCCCGCTCGGGACACTCCGCGGCTCTGAGACTCCATTTCCCGGCGCGCCGCGGGGCGGGAAGGGGCGTGAGCGAAGATGGCGGCGCTGGCGGCGCGGGGCGCGGCGGTGCCCGCGCGGCTGCGGGCGCTGTGGGGGCTCCCCGCG
>VZTF01003775.1:461566-653620 GCA_013397755.1 Cnemophilus loriae | reverse complement strand
GAGCTCCCGGCGGGGGCGGGAGAAGCCGTGAGGGCAGGGGGTGACTGCGACCGTCCCCTCAGCTCCCGGGTAACAGCGTGTGCCCCCTCCCGCAGAGGAAAAGGCCGCCCAACCCAAGCCCGCCTTCACGGACGAAGCGGTCCAGACGCTGCTTTACAAAATGACGGGACTCGACCTGCAGAAGGTGTTCCGGCCTGTGAAGAAGGGCCTCAAGCCGCCCCACTACAAGCTGATGACCGAAGCACAGCTGGAAGAGGTAGGCTGCTCTGCTTCCTTCGGAAGTGAGTGTTGGTTTTAGCAAAATGCCTGTAATAGCCCGTATTTCTGCCTTCTTTACTGCTGCTTTTGAAAACATTCTGGTTTCTTTACTTTGTTTCAGATTATTCCCTAAATCAGCATTTCTGCACTTGAAACAGCTTGGTTTGTCCAGTTTTGTGTGTTTTTGATGTAATATGGAAGGACATCTGATCTTTTTTTCTTGAGTGACGGTTTCTCTTTATTATGTTTCCTAACTCTGTTAAACGTCTTCATCTGATACTTAAGTTAAAGCCCTGGGAATCCTTTGACTACTTTTTTTTTCTCTCCCCTCTGGTCTGACTTCGTTCAGACAACAAAGAGACCTGACTTAAGCCAGTTCTGCTGTAGCCACAATTAAAGCTATATACAAACTGTTGGTTGTGGTTTATGCTTTGGGGGAAATTTACCATGGAAAAACACCATAAATAAACTTGGTGTTTGCAATAGTTTGTCCATGGTAGTTTTGGAACTCCCTCCAGCATTTTGTCCAGGCTGCAGTAGTGGTAAATTGTTTACATGAAATTCATCTCTCTAGAGGTGGAATTAGTCTCTTGTTTTTTCTTAACTGCAGAAGGAAAAACCCAAGCTTCTCTAAATGAAAATATTTGTCTCCAAATTGTGTGTTATCTTTCCAACAGGGTGATATTTTTAATTGTAATATTAAACTACTTTTTTCCCCCTACAAGGCCACAAGAAAAGCCATTGAGGAAGCAAAAACAAAACTAATCATGCCCCCTGTTTTGAATGAACGAGAGCCCATTGATGATGTCTTAGCAGAAGACAAGGTCCTTGAAGGAACCGAAACTGCAAAATACGTGTTTACAGATTTAAGTTATTCCATTCCACATCGTGTAAGTAGCGTGATTAACAGTATTAATTTGTTTTCAAAATAAGCTTTAACGAAAATGTAGATAGATCAGTTTGCAAAAAGGCCGAGGAGTTGAAAATTTAGTCTGGTACAAGGTAATAGAGAAAAATGTATTTCTGAGTACTTGTTTCTAACTGATAATCGTAAATTACATTCTGCTACTCAAAAGCAGGCAGGGGGAAAGCTGTGTGGTATGTAGTTAGTTATTTTATAAGCAGGTGCTTGTAATATGCTAGGAATGCTCACTTCTTCCATACTCCTAGAAGCTTTCTGTAGAATTGGATTCCTCTGTAAGATGGAGCTATTCCACACTTGCAAAGATCTGGTGGAAAGCTGTGGAAATGATGGATGAATTCCCAGGAACGCTGTACAGAAATAGTTGTCTAATGGAACTGGGGAGTATGGGGATAAAGTTTCCTTTGTGTAATGAAACATTTCAATTGTCTTAAAGTACCAGTAATAAGAGGCTGGAAAAATTCTCAACAAAGTTGTGATTCCAAGAAGCCTTCGTGGTTCAAACGTGCATATAGTGATGATCCTGTGAAATGAACTGCCCAGTTTTCCATCTCATACTCTGAGAGCTTTCTCCAGAAACCTGCTGTTCATTCTCCTGCTGCACCATATTGAAAACTTCCCTGTCAAACAAACTTTCCCATTTGCCACCCTAAATGATGCTTGTGAACAGATCTGAGTACATTGTTTCCTGTTGTATTTTTTGCCTTGCACTTGCCCTTACTTGATTCAAGCACCTGCCTCTGGAAGAAAGGTATGAAAGTGCATGACACTTGCATTCCGAATTTTGTATGGGTTATCAAATGATAAAATCAGGCTAACTCCTTGTCTGGGTATGAGTTACGTTATCTCTGAACTTCCCAGAGCTGTAGCTTTTAGTGTTGGCACGTGCACAGTTGTCATACAGTAAAACTGAGGGGCAAAGGCAGCACTTAATCAGCAGGTAGCAAGGCAGAAATTATCAATCTAGCACACTGCAACAGTCAGTCAGAAACTGGTGTTATTAGGGTGACTTTAGAAATAGAAGGACTTTGACAAATGAGATTTGTTTTAGAATGGTTCTGGCTATGAAGAGAGAAGGCTTTGGGAGATAATGTTTGGTTTTTACCTCATTTCCAGGAACGTTTCATTGTCGTTCGAGAGCCGAACGGGGTGTTACGCAAAGCGACCTGGGAGGAGCGAGACAGGATGATCCAGATATTCTTCCCAAAGGAAGGGCGCAGAGTGATTCCCCCCACGTTATTCAAGGATGAGAACCTTGGGGTAAGCTCTTCCTGGCTTTGAAACTGAGCACTTCCGCTTCATTGCAGCCTGGTAGTGGAACTGTGCTCTTTGGGCAGAGTAACTCGGAATAAGCCGTTCCGCATGGGTGTGTTTAGCTGCTTGAATTCTGTTTGAACAACTGCCTTTCACTGGAACTTGGTTGAAATACTTGAAGCTAAGGTCCAGGTTTGGGCCAGGTAAATCCTGGGTAGCTGTAAATACTGTGTCATACTAGAGTCTGAAAATGTGAACTGGTGTTTCAGAATCAAAAATCAAGAAACATTACATTAATGTCATCAAGGCAGTTACTGTACTTCTGTCCATTTTCTCTTTCGATGAAGGGGTTACTCACTGTAAGTGTTGCCAGAACAGAGTGTTGTGGCTGCTGTTTTGATTTTGGAGAGTTGGGATGTTGTGATTACATAATCTACCCTTGAATCTGAACTTTTGTTTCAGACTGTATTTCAGCAAGACCGTCATGAAGATGTCCTTAACATGTGCATTGCTCAGTTTGAGCCAGATTCACCTGACTATATCAGAGTGAGTTCGCTTTTCATTTTTCTAGCCAAAAAAAAAAAATACTAGTGGAGAATTGTAGGGTTTATTTTGTAAACATAAATATTACCGGGGGATCAGAGGTGTTGGTCATATGTGCTCTAATTTTCTCATATAGATTACCCTTGTGATGAGTTCTGGGGTTTAGTTTTATGCAGAACAGTAAAACAGAATCTTGCACCAGTAATTTTCACCAGCCTAGACAGGTACTGCACATGCAAAAATAGTCTTTCTACAGGTACTTTTGGTATCAGACCAGAATTGATGGTTACACCTGTCAGGGGCTACGAGCAGAGCTGTGCTGCTGAAGTCACACTGACTGCTGCCTTAGGAGCCATCAGGACCAGCCAGGGAACTGACAGAGGGCATTTTGAGAGACGGCACTGTGCACAAAGGATTCTTTTTGACAAAGACCAGCTACAGAAACGTAATTCTAGCAGAATAAAATTAGTAGCTATAGCTGCTGGTAAATGTTAGTCTACACTTGCTTTTCTCTTTAAACTGTAATATTTTCTGTCGTTTGAGAAATTGTAACTTCTATTAGGCGATTTTTCAAGTAACATTTTTTCAAAGTAATGTTTCACCTCTTTGCTCTAGCATTTTTCTCCTGAAGGAGTAGATCAGCTTGCCAGCAGTGCAGTGAAGGTTCGGAGGTTACATCCCTCCCTCCCCAAATGCTCAGGACAGAGATAGGATTTAGTGTCCTTTTACCATAAGGATGTCTATGCCAAAGTACCAAGGACTGGGCTAGCCCAGTGTTACCCTGAATTTTAACAGGCATATGCCTCAGCATGTGGCTTACTCCTGCACCTTAGGGAAATGAAAAGGATTAAAAGCTCTGCGAGAGCTACAGGGGAAAGCTGTCCCCAGGCTCCAGTTGTGCAGTGAAACAAACCCTTGCGTGCGCAGGTCCACCACCGCGCCTACGAGGACATCGAGAAACACGCCAAGTACGAGCTGCTGCGCTCCACGAGGCACTTCGGGGGCATGGTGTGGTACCTGGTCAGCAGGAAGAAGACAGATGGCTTGCTCATAGACATGATCAACAGAGACCTGTAAGTGCAGTCTGTCACTTGGTGATCCTGCTTAGCCTTAGCACAAGCACCGCTGTTTGACAATAAAAACAGTATTTCTGTCAGATGGAGAAAAGTTTTCATTTGCACGACGTTTTAGGCCAGCTCTAACTGTTAGCTGTACAGGAGCACCAGTAACAGTCCATGAAGTTGCAGGCTATTAAACGAGGTTTCTGCAGAAATTAGCCTTCTGTAGTTGTTGGGTTTTTATTTTTGTTTCCCATGTAATTGTCAGAACACTTCCAGCTCTGAGCCCTGCTGATCTTAAAGCCTGTCATTTCTGTGCTGAGCTCAGTTTTGGCTTATAAGGTTGATACACTCTGGGTTTTAGAGCAATTCCTAAGTAGCTTAGGAACACGTAGATAAGATTTCATTTTAAATGGGTGGATTTCTATAAAACATGGTGCTAAACTTATTCAAAGCTCCCAGAAGCGAACAATACTCAATTGTTCAAAATGTCACTAGAGCTGGGAGAAATTTGTACCATCAGAACTCCAAGTTGCAGTGATGGTGGCATTTATTTCCCGCTGTTTCAGTTAAAAACTTGGAACAGGTGGTCAGATCTTGCTTTTCAACCTGAGCATATGGAGAAATCAGGAAGGTTTCTGTTTTAGAATCAAATTGTTAAAGGGAAAATTTACGTATCTGGACAATGTAAATGCACAGAGTTTGGAATATCTTTCCCTGCCACACATTGCCGTAGTTTTAAATTCAGCTGAGAGCTCTGTGTCACAGGATTTCTAATGCTATTTCTGTAAAACTTACTGGTCATTGCAGTCTGTGTTAGAAAGTTCCCCTCTGGTGGAACAGTTGTTCCACTAAACACTCATTATTGGTAATTAATTGTCTTCTCAGAGAGATGTCAGCTGTATTATTGCTGAGCAGGCCAGCAGCCTTCAGCTGCAGGAGGGATAGATTTAGGTACTTGCCTGCGTGTTCCAGGGACTGGATACTCAGGGGAAGCAGCAGTTTGACAGCCTGTGCTGTGCAAAGTACACTACAAAATACACTCTCTCTAAATACTCCAAAGAGAAAGCAATTGCTAAAATGAGCCTTTATTTGTTTAGGCTGGAGGATGCCACAAGTTTAATTACACTGTATCATATGGTTCATCCTGAATGTCAGTCAGCAAAGGAAGCTAATGAAGGGAAACTTCAAGGCGTTGATCTGATCAAGGTAAGCTTTTCTGCTTTAAACTACTTAACCTGCAGAAGAGAGCTTTTAACCAGTAGTTAAATTTCTCCTTACCTGAGGAAGCAGATCTTTAACCAGAACTGGTGTACATCCCATGCTGGGGTTTTTGTTGAACTGTGTATATGTATAGCTGCACCAGGATTTCAGTTGTAGGTGGCTGATCTGCCACTGGCACGATGAACTTCCATTGTGCAGCTCTGCTGTTACATTAACCTCTCTCCTGCCATGGCTGCAGGTATTTGTGAAAACTGAATCCCAGAGAGAAGGTTATATCCAGCTGGCTCTGCAGGCTTACGAAGAAGCGATGGCTACTTCTTCAGCTTCATGAAGTAAACCTTAGCTCATCAGAAGTTTTAAGTCTGTTTATAAACATTTTCTGTACAGGATTCCACAATAAATACTTGAAATTGACTGCTATACAATGTATTTTTCCTTACTAAAATACATGTGAATCACTACAGCAGTTTATTTTGAAACGTTCTGCAAGTGACCTTTGAGCAGCCATCATGACTTTTGTTTTCGCTGACACGGTACTCTGAGTTTAATTTTTTTATGTCACATCTTGAATCTAAGGAATTGCCCGCAATTCATTTTAGTCATGGAGGTAAGTGCAGGGTCTGGACAGCTTCATTTAGGAAAGGGTGTAACAAACACCACTTTTAACTCTTCAGCTGTATCACTGCTCTGTTGGAGCTTTGAGCTAGAAGTGGTGTCTGAAAGAGTACCTGAGCTGATACTGATGGTTACCCAATGGCAGCACAGTGAAAACATAACCACAGACCGCAGTGGATATGCTGAGAGAAGGCAGGTTAAAATACTCATGTTCAGCTACTGTGCTCCTGTTCCACAGATTTGTAAAACACACTATGGAAGCTGGGTTATTCTTAAGAATTCCACTATTCTTAGTCAGTATTACTAGTAAATGGAGAACTGAGGAGCAGAATGTTTAAAAGGATTTATTGAATTGCTTGATGAATGAAAACATTTTTTAGTATGTCCTGGAGCAGGCCTACATCTTGAATCTCAACATACTGGAAGCTGATTCTCTTTGTACAGTTGCTGGCTCTACACTTCCTTCTACATGTACATGGTCCACTTGTGATATAAAAATCAAAAGAACTTGGAGCACATGGTCCACAGAACTTCATTCCTCTGGGTTTTGACCAAATTATTTCCTGATTTGGTCACCTAAAAAAGGATGTTCACTCATCTAAGATCTCTTCATCCAGATTGATATCTGTGGTATCAATATCCTCCAGATCCAAGTTATCTAAATCATCTTCCAAGTCCAGCAGCGTCTAGGGAGAGAAAAGACGGGATGAAGGGAGTACTGCTATGGTTACATGTGGGGCAGCTTAGGGGATGAGTGGCTCTGCAGGATGGATCTGCACTCTGCAAACCCCAGCCAGGGCACTCCTGGGGACCATGAATGCTAAAGGAAGCCGGAGAGCAGCTGCTTGCTTGGTGAGGAAGCCTCTTCCACCACTGCACCTTTCTCCCATGTTCTGAGCAGCTGGGTTTGAACCTCCCCCTTGTAGCTCCCCCGCCTGCTGAACTGGTCAGTGACTGTGTGCAGTGTCTGCACACACGGGGCAGGGTTCTGGACACTGTTCTGGGACTGTCAGTGATGTTTGCCAGTAGCTTGGTTAAATCACACTCATTAAGTCTTTAAAGTAAAATGAATTGAGTATTTATACTTCCCCTCATAAAACCATTTTCATACCTTTTGATCTCTTGCTGGAAGGTTATCAGAATTCTGCACAACTGTCTTCATCGCTTCTTGTTTAGGAGAGGGAACTGGTTCTTCAGCCTTCTTCTAATGGCAAAGAAATTCCTTTAGTTTTTTTCAATTTAAATTCTTCCAACAAAGCAGGTAAACAACAGCAAACCTCTAATGCCCCTTTCCCAGTGGTTCTCTTTCAGTTTCCCTCAGTTATTCTTGAGCCCCATCTTCACTGTCAGAAAGGATTCTAGTCCTCACTCCACTGGAGACTATTTCCCTCCCCAGTTTATTTGAAGCAGTTGATGATGGAACTGATAAAATAAGAACCTTCAGAAATGATCGGTTCATTTCAAATACTGAAGTGCTGTTAGTGATTTTCAGTGTCCTCAGCAGGAGAGATTAAGTTAGTTGAGACTGACAGTGAATTTTAGTAGTTGCTGGGCTTTGTATTCCATATCCTATAATGGTTTAACACTTCATCTTCTCTCTTCACTTGTGCACAAGTTTTATATTAAGATAATTCATCAGTTAGTACTATTACTGAAGCAGTGGTACTATTCATTAACTGTATTTAATTATAAAATTAATCTATCATCTCCTACAAAACATCCCATATTCAGCCTCAGCCGTAAGAGACAGCTGGCGTTGAGGGCTTCTATGCAATCATGAGCCGAGTGCAAAGATACACTGAGGTCCTGTTTTCAGCTTCTGTGGCAAGCTAGTTCTCATGTGTTTCCATAGGTAGCCCTGACACTGTTGTTTATCACATCTAACAAATGTGCAGACAAGTTTGATTTTGCTTTAATGATATCTCCTTAGATACACAAGAGGCAAAGAGTCACTACAGAGGCTTGGAAGTAACCTGACTTCTCTGGGCTGTCAGGGATGTTCAAAACTATGTTTTGTAGCGCATCTCCTATAAGGAAAAAAATATAGACAATGGAGAGTTTGTTTCTCCTTCAGTTTCCAGTGCAGTTTTGATTTTAGATGTTTATAGCCTCAAAGAACTGTGCCAACATCACTGCCTTTAAGAAACCCTGTCATTATGATTTTCATACACAAAGGTAAAGTGTATTTGAGCAAAATTAGAAGTTGTCACCTTCTGTTAAGGCTCTGAGAAGCTTTAAGTGTTTGTTTCAATCTGTGTGCCTATACCTTATACTTGTCCTATTTTCTGCATAATAATTGGATAACTGAGGTGGTAAGTAAAATCAGATATTGACTAGAACCTGTGTTCAAGTACCTGAGCAGGGTTCCTGGTCAGTTAGTTATGGAGCAGTGTTATTCCATAACCATGCAGCACACCAGCAAAGAACACAGAGCATTTGTCATTGCTGTAATATGCAAGAGTTTCCATTTCCAGCTACTGAGCTTTTAGAAAAGCAGCTGCAGTCGAGGCACTGTTTGTAAATGCAACTGGAGTTATTTCTCTGTAGGATTCTCTGTTTCCCCTCTGCAATGGGAAGACTCTACAATTATCACGCTACAAAGGATGACCCAAGGTAAGGAAGCACACAAGTAACTTCACAGTCAAGAAGCTGTTAGTAGGTACAGATGTAGATTAAGAAGAATCTGAGGGAAAAGAACATGGGACCAACTGCAGCACTTACAGTCAAGGTAATAAAAGCAACAACTTGTCCATTACTGGTGAAATATTCTCCAGGGTAGATGTTACTGTAAGACAGCAAAGTTCTCCCTTAGATTCATCACTCAGTAGTAACACTGACCTGAGATGTCATTATTCCAGAAGGCTCAAATCCTTTGGCTTCTTCAAGTAAGTTTCTTTCTTCATTTGGCTAAAAGTAAAAAGAACCCAGACACATCTAAGTGTTGCACTGAGTTGCTTAGAGCTGATTTTACACAGCACCAAATGTTTTTCTTCTAGAGAAAGTAAAACCTTCTACTTACAGTGACAAGGGGGTATTCCCTGGCTGGCCTCAAGTCAGCAAGACTTTGCTTAACGTACTCCTCGGCAACAAAAGCTTCCTTTAATCCAGGGAAAAGATTTTCATATTCTGTAGGATCAGCAAGGGACTCAGCAGCTTTTTGATTGACTTTAGAGAGGTTCTCCCGCCACAGTTTAACAACCCTGGAGATGCAAACCAGATTTGTTACAGTCATTCTGACAACACAACTCATGCTCTGCATATGCTTAGAAATTACCTTGAAACTTGGCTTGGCAAATATGTCCGTGCAAGAAAAGCAGCTTCGGGGAGGCGCCCAGTTTTAATCAGGAGTTCCAAACATGAATCAAGCCTAAAAGATTTCAAAATGTGATTTTAACCAGCAAACTTAACAAAGACAAATTCCTGCATTAGAACAGCTGTTTATTCTATTCCATTAGTTTAAGGTGCTCTCATTTCAGATTTTAAATCTAGCAGCCATCAGAGAATGAGCTTTTTTGAGAAGGATCCAGGACCATCCTCCTCCAGGACGTTTAAATGTAGCTGTAGTTAAACACTTGAAGAACTTGAGGGTCTTGGCACTTGAGAGAGCAGAACAGAACAATCAGAAGCTCGTTTGCACTTACTTTCCCTGCAGGAAGTAGCTCATAAAGGCCACATTATTCTTGCCATCCTTTTCTGCACCTTCGGCCAACTTGTTCACCATGCTGGCGTTCCCTGAAGCTGTGGCCAGGAGCAGCAGCCCTCCGTAGTCTTGGGCATGGTGGAGACACTCCTGGGCTAAGCCAAACTGGCATTTACTGATGGCAAGCTCTGCAAGTTGCTTCCACTTCTGTTCTGACTGATTGTACAAAAAGGGGAGAGGGAGGGAAAGAGAAAACCAAACCACTCACGTTTCTGTCCAGCATTTAAAGGTTTTCAGAGCACTCAGTATGAAAATACAAGTTTACTTGTGAAGGTGCTGTATCCCATGACTACACTTGTCTTCCCTTTGAGGTACTGTGATTGCTGCAGCTTCCCAGCACGACACAGTGAGTGCTAAAAGAGATCCCTACACAGCTGTAACATGACATGAAATAAACAGCTTCTCAATGAACATGGAGGGGGGAGGCAGGCATAACTTTGGAAATTTAACCATAACAATCTCTTAAAGCTCCCAAGTTAACCCTCAGAATGCTGAAAGGCATTTCTGTCTGTAACTAGGTTAACATTCCTTCCAAATAACTTCATTATTTTACAGCAGAACAACGAGATCGATTCTCTGCATAATAATGGCGGGACAAATCACTGCCTGTCAGTTTCTCTAGTGCAGCAGTTCTAAGTTTGCCAAGGCTGCAACAAAGGTCTGAAGGTTTCAGCCCTGTCTTTCTTCCTCTCTCTGTTAAGTGTCGGAGATTAAGGCCTGGTTCTTGGCTCAAGTTCTGTATTCTCCAGGAGCTCCTGTAGCTTTTTGAGCAGACAACATTCTTAGTCCCCATCCCACACCTTAGATTCCTTTGAATTACAGGCAGAAAAACTTCATCAAAGGAGTTGGAGGCATTTCAGTTGTGTTTAGGGAGCTGTACTGCATCCCCACATACCACTGCCTTTTCTTACAGGGCCTCTCAGATTCGTGCTAATACTCAGAATCCAGGATGAATCACCCAAATTTGTATAATTACCTCTGCTTCCACTGCAAGCTGATAGGCTATTTTCAATTCTCCAAGTTGAAGAGCAAGTTCAAAACGATGCTCTGGATCTGTAGATACTGCAAGAGCTTGTTGTTTGAAGCCCTAAAATAAAAATCTGACAGTGAAGCTGGGACCTGTCAGGTCAAACATAATCCTAAAGGCTTTAACAAAACCACTCTGAACAGAAGGTTACAGTGTTCTCAAACAAACAGGGATAATTAACAAGAGCTAATGCTCACAGATAGTATCACTGGGTTTTGCTTTAGCAACCTCAATGAAGAATGTGACTAAACTGATTTATTTAGTTGGATAAGAAGTAGTTTTCTTGCCTGTTTTTCAAGAAAATGCGCGACTCTGGTTCTCTGTTCTTTCGGAATTGTGGGAAGAACTTTGTCAGCCATGCCGAAATCTCTCCTCATCACAGCAGTCTGATATTCGAGCACGGAGACCAGCAGAGAGTAACTGACAATGTTTAGCTCTTTATCGCCCAAATACAGCCTGTTGTCCTTGGGGATATAGCCCAGGAGATACATTGTTCTGAAACAAAACGAGCACTCAGCTTCAACAGATCTACACAAAACAGTCTGTAAAAAACATTCCTGTAGTTCTTACGGCAGCAAGAATAGTCCCATAAAATATTCTGCTTTTACTGCATGTACACTTCCACACAGCCCTGTTCATTCCTCAGAACTGCACTGCTGCCTCACAACAGCCAACTGCTCCCACCTCTGGTGCTAAAGCAGGGCACAGCAGCAGCTGCCAGGGGTCACCTTGAACCCCCTTCACTGAGAGAACCTTGAACACTTGAACTGAAGCAGCAGCTCACCTGTCCAAGTGGGCAATGGTGACAATCTCTCCTCCAACGTAGTAGTTGAGTCTGTTCACAGAACTGGTGTAAATAAAGCAGTCACCCACCCACAGGCCTGTTTTCACAATCTCCTGGATCTCACCAAGCACCTGCAAAGCAAATTTCGGTTAATAGATACATAAAAAGGTACTTCTAGGTAGCAGAAAGACAACTGCAATTTAGAATGTAATTCCATATTCTATACTTAAGTAAATAGTTGGACAAGTTGCTAATATAAGATTAGATATAGATTAGAAGTACATAAATGATAATTTAGTTTTACATGCATGCTACCCTAATTCTTAACTAAGCCAATTACGTATCTAGGAAACAAGCACCAAAATAAGCATTTAAGCAAGACAATCAGAGGTAACTTTCCTTCTAAAATTTTGATTTCTGACATTTCACAGCATGAGGTTTTTTCACTTCTCAAACTTGAATAACATTTCAAAACTTGAAAATTGTAGGAAAAAAAATTGAGATAGGAGCCAAAAGTGTGTTTTAAAAATAATCTCTGTAACTCTGACAACAGTGAACAGATGAAGAGAAATGCAGGCATCAAGGTCTGTTATGCTGGGGTTCAGGCAGGGATACATTCCTCAGGAATCCCAAAGAAATGATTAAGTGCTCCTGAGGCAGATGCACAACGTGTGATACTAAATGGTCTGGAAAATTTAAATTGGACTATAGTAAGGACTAAGTTTGCCGCACTCTTCCCTTGCTTCTATCATCTCTAATCTTATTCCACTTTTTAAATAGAAGGTACCTCAAAGGCATCCTCAATTCCGTCTTCAGTGACACCTTCATGTGTTTCTTGGGCTGCTGCCACTTTTTCTGACAGGTATTTGAGAATGAAGAATGACTCTTCTGTAGCAATGCACACGAGCTCACCCGAGTCAGACCAGAAAATCTGTGACATCAGAACCAACAATGGCACAGTGTTAGACACCCCAGGCTAAGAAGGATGATGTGGAAATTCAGGGTAAAACACACTAAAACGCTAGAAGCTTTAGGACTGAGAAGCCAACACATACAGGAATTTTTTTGCCCTTTGTGCCACGTGACTGAGATGAACTTCAGTTATTACTTTATTATTGACAGCTTGGCTTCATGCAAGAAAATCAGTTTAGTAAAAAAATTATAAATCAGTAAACCCAGACAGGCAAATATCTTCAGTCCCACGCAGAAACTTACATGTTTGGGCTGGATTTCAATCCTGCGAATCAGCTCTGTGTTCTCCCAGTCATAGAATGCCAAGCCATTAACAGATCTGACTCCCAACAGAAAGCCACCATAGATGCCTGCAGGAAAATGAAGGTGGAAGAAATCCACATTGTGCAAAAGCCACACCAACATATCTATTTTTACAGTACTTACCTTCTGCTCCAAAATCAGGCTTGAACGACTTCTTCTCTTTGAAATTTTTAAATATCTTCACAACACTGTTGCTCTCCCTGATTGCATATCTAAATAGAGATTAAATTGGAAATAAACGGAACAATTATTCAGTTTCCAAAGCAGTAATTTACTAAATCATAAGCTGCCACAAAACAACTGTATTTCAGTTATCTTCTAAAACTAGCAGAGTGCTAAAAATTCAAACTTTTAAAGCAGAACAATTATTGAAGGTTCATTTTACGTGCATGTTTTGGTCTTCGTGGCCTGGAAATTAAAGAAGCAGCAGCAAATGTAATACAGAGGAAAAAATGTGCGAGACTTACTCTGAGGAGTCATGTGCCCACACAAACTCCTGTGCAGAGCCAAAGCTCTTGTTCCTCAGAGCCATGGCTGTGTAGATGATGTATTCACCATCACCACACACCACCACGAACCTGGGGCGGGAGAGAGAGGCTCGTGTCAGATATCTGTGTTCACTTCAACAGGCAGCAGCAAGAAGGCAAATTAGCTGTAAAGGTAAAGGCTCCCATGCCCAAGGTAATCACTGAAACACAGACAGAGCATGAGCTTTATATATTCCTAAAATGTCATGGAACTGCATTTCCTTCCTGCATCATGCTCCTTCTGCTCTCCACTGAGCAGCTCTTGTACCTTGGATCCCTTTTATTTGAGCCTGTTAACAAAAAAACCCCAACCGGTCTAAGAGAAGTGATAAAAGAATGTGTTACCGTCCATTAGGGTTGTGCTGGATGGTCTGAGGATAGATTTCACAGCTGCCCATATCCTTCACAGCCAGTGGCAGCCTCTCTCCATCTTTGATTTCAGCATCTCCCATGGCTTTCAAGTTAGCCTGCTGGACTTCGGAATGTTTAGCCCAAATGATTTTTCCATTTGCATCCATGGACATGGCAGGTTCTTCACGACCAAGCTAGAAAGTAAGTCAGTAAGAAGGTAGGCTATGGAAAAAATACATTGTTGATTTTCTTTTCAGGTGAAAATATCCAGTGAAATAGCCAATCTCTATCAAAAAATGCCAATTCAAATGACAGTATTTCAGTATTCTACGTATTATCCCAGAATCAGAAATCAGTTGTTCTGCACACTGGATGGCGACGAATCACGATTTCTCATTTCAAACCATGAACTGTACCTTGACAATAATGCTGCCTTCATCATATCCCAAAGCCACGTTGTTGGAGCCTCTCAGGCTGGCCACACACCACACCCTCTCCATGCCGTAGTTCAGGGTGCTCTCCAGGCGGTACGTGCTGGAGTGCCAGATCCGCACCGTGCCTGGGGAAAAACAAACGATGGACCCCTTCACCTCTGCTCAGCGTGAGGGCAGCAGGGCTGCAGCCACACCACCACCAGAGCTCTCCCCTCAGTTCTTTTCCTGTCCTTTGTACATCAGAGAACACAAAGTTACCGTCTTCAGAGCCGGTGATGATGATGGGCAGCTCCGGGTGGAAGCTGACACAGGACACGTTCTGAGCGTGGCCTTCCAGTGTCTGGACACAGGTTTTATTCTGAAAGAAAGAGAGAACACAGTGCCACATTTTAACTTTTATTTCTTAAAAGAATCTCCCCCAAATCCAACATGTATCTGAAAATTCTCTACATTACATTTCCAAGGCGTTCACACAACAGCACTAAGCTATTAAAAACTGTGATTGTATCGAGTTGTACCTTCTCCCCAGAAGAAAATATTTACTTCCCTTGACAAGAGGCGTTTTCCTCTATTTTCAGGTATGTTAATGCCTAGAAAATATGCTTTCTCAGAGCTGCATAGCACAACAGATTAAAGCAAGACAGAAAGCTGAGTTCACCGCAAAAAAATCGTAACAAAACATTGCATTACAGGTGAAAACAAAACTAATTTAGGTCTTTGGTAAGAATGTTCATTCACAGAGCTGTGAAAGAGGCTGCTCTGTTTGAGGTAACTAAGACTGGAGTGTGTTTCTGATGTCTCCTGCTGTACGTGGTGGCAAAGACTCCAGCACTGTTGTGTAACATTCATTACTGCAGTCAATGCTTAAATTAACAGTGCCAGCTTTACCTTCTGGGCTTGGATTTGCTCTGGGGCAGTAAGTTTTACCAACCAGAAAGTACCACCTAACAACTTCTGTCTTGCCCTTCTGGCCGCTCAGATACTTGTACACAGGAACAGCTTATGAGTTCTAGGCTCCAGCAGCAGAACTGAATCCCTGGATTAGCTCTCTCTTTCCTGCAGAGCACTCAAGCAGGGCACCTCGTGACTCCTGCCACGCAGAAGCTCTGCATGTGTGTGCATGCAGCACGTGGGGCTGTGCCAGTGTGCACGCGATGAAACAGGAGGGGCGGAGCAATAAAGAACGAGGGAAAAAAAGAGAAGTGGAAGGATGGAAAGAGTTCAGCGTGAGCAATATTTACACTTGAACGCAGAAGAGGAACAGCTTAATCCACAAACACGAGGACTAAAAGGCAGGGATCAATTTGTCACACGAAGAAAATCTAATGCTGACAACAGAAACTTTGTACCAGATGTGGCAGCCTGCAAAGGCTCCTGAAGAGCTGAGCACTCACCTGGTAGTCCCAGATCTTCACCAGGCGGTCATCGGCCCCGGAAATGAGGTATGGCTTGTCCCCACCACTGTAATAGTCAATGCAGTTCACTCCCTTCTCGTGGCCTTCCAAGGTGAAGTTGGGAGAGGATGATCCAAGCTGCCACACCTGGCCAGAAAAGACCCAACAAAACACAACCACGGGGACTCAGCCACCTTCTGTGTCCAGGTCACCCTTGGCAAACACAGCAGCTATCCAGAGGTACTTCACAAGTCCAAAGAGAAAGAACACAGAATTTCAAAGACACAGTTGTTTTCTTAGGTGAGAAACCTCAACAACTGCTCAGCAAACTACCAGTCCTTCCCCTGATAAACACAAAAAACATGCTGAATTCCCTGCTCTGCTCATACCTCTAAGCAATGAAATTGGTTTCTTTTTTTCAACAACATGAAACCATATAAAGCACTGCTTTTAAGAAGTAGTATCTGTTTATAAAATTAACTAGTAACTAATGGTTATTACACGTGAGTTTCCTCCAACTGTGTCCTGAATTTTAATTTTTCCAGTTACAGTAAAGAATATCAAATCTCATGTTAAATGAGGACACAAAATGAAGCAAGTCAAGTGTAGATATCCTACTGTTCCCTCATGTTTATCATATCAAATAAACATCTCAACATCTGTGGCCATATGAAATCAGTGCTGGCTTTTTACAGCCAATATACTGATAATGTACAGGAAATGTGAGGAGGTGTCCCTGCTCAGTGGCTGCAATTCTGTAGTCACAGATATTTAGTAACAGCTGCACAGCAAATGAGACTCATCAGGGGCTGCCATGAGAAGGCTGAAGGCATCTCTGAAAACAATTCCATGCACGGACAGCCAAGGACATGAAAGTACTAGGAGAGACACCTTTACCAGGCTTTAGTTTTTTTCTTTTTAATGCAGTTAAAGCCTTTATTCACTATACAGTTTCAATACTCCCAAACCACTCACTGACAGTATAACCATTACTCCTCTCCCATATTTCTGTGTAGTCCAAATGGAGATACAGCACTTCAAAGAATTTAAAGAACTACTTTTCAATGATGAGAGGCAACAGGTGATCTGGTAAATTTACTGAATTACTTAGCAGGTGCCTGGACCAATGTCCAGGTCTTTGTTCAGTCAAAATTCTGTTATTGCACCTGCTTTTAAGAATAGTGACCCATCATCCCCACAGGATTATTGGTCTGTGTACACTGATAATTACTTAATGACTAAAAAACCCAAATATAGTTTCTCTACCTTAATTGTCCTATCCAAAGAGGCACTGGCAAACTGGTTATTGTCTTTTGGGTTTATGACAATCTGCATGACGTAATGGGTGTGTCCTTCAAACACCTGAGAACAAGACCATTTCTTATCCCAGTCCCAGAGTTTGATCAGCATGTCATCTGCAAAAAACCACAAACAACCGAGCTTCAGTGAGTGACAGCTACCTCCTTAAACTGCATCGTGCTGCAGAACTTCGTGTGAAAGGCTGCAGAGGCACTGCTGATAATCTATGTGCATCTGCAGGACTACCAGTCCTTGAAGAAGGACCGCAGGGAGACGAAAGTTATCTGTTGCTTTCAAGTCAGATTCCCAGCTAAAACCTTACTCCAAACCACTGTGCGATTTTCTAAAAAACACAACTCAAGCTGTTATTTGAGGGTTTGCCACACTAATTAGCACATAGATGAATGTTTCCTGTGGCAGATATTAGGAGAGAAGGCTCTTTGCTCTTCTCTGACAAGAACACAGCCATTATATTTTAAACTGTAAGTGCAGTTGATATTCCATTAGAGAAACATGCATGCATCTAGCAAAGAAACAACAAAATGACAACTGTCACACTGGCTACTTGCTCAAGCAATCCCGAGTCTTCCCAAGAAGACTTGCAATCCCTCACTACCCAGGGAGCAGAAGCCTGGAAATAGCTGGTTACTGAAGAGGAGAACATCCCAAAGGACTCACCACTGCTTGTCAGGATGAAGGGCTGCGTGGGGTGCACTGCGATGCACCGGATGTAGTCGGAATGGGCCTCGAACATGTGAACTCTTTCCAGGGTGTTGTAATTAAAAACTCTGATCTGCATGTCATCCTGGGAAGGGAGGAAAAGCCACATGGAAATAAGTGTCTTGTGCAGTGCACCTTCTGTGCAATGCAGGGGAGCTCAGAAAAAACATTCCACCATTGAAGACAACAAAATGTTTAAGGAATTTTGCTTGCTAATGATACAAATTATACTTGGATTCAGAAAGCTACAAATTACACGCTGCTGTTCCAAGTCTTTTATGAAATGGAAAAAACTTCAACCAAATTTTCTTTTCTACAAGTAACTGGGTCATGGCAGCATAAGATCATGAAATGACAATAAATTTTTACTCTGTGTACAGGGCAGAAGACTAGGAAATGAAAGTTGAGACAAAAATATTTCGGCATTATCTTAATTAAGCCAAAAAATATTCACTCCATAAAGAAAAATGTGTTACCAAGATTAGACTACAACTATTCCTCTCAAGATAGATTATGCTGCTGAATAAAAGCAGAGGTATTTTTCTAGAGGTGTGCGAAACTAAAAAATTTATTTTTAATATAACCAAGAACAAAAGTAGAAAGAAATTTCGAATTCATCTTACGTAGGACTGTCAACAGTTTCATCTTAGTTAAAGCAGCACCAATAATACTGAGTGAGAACTGTGTGCTGAGAATGTTCCAGTGGGCAGTAAAAGCTGAACTCCATCTACATGGCATTACCTGCAGAGTCAGTCACCTTAGCAGGTTGCTGTCTTTTGAAATGAAAAGTTTAAGCTTCTAGGCTTCCTTAAAGGAGAAGATTTCTGGGAAACCGTAGCAAAGTATTCCCTTCTCCTATACAAATTCCCATCAGGTCAGATTATTACGTGATGCACAAAGTAATGGCATGAAAATAAATCAGAGAAAGTGCAGCTGCATAAGAAATCACAGGAGGAGAACATCTTACAGCTCCAGTGACGACCCAGTTCTTCCTTGCCACGAACTTGGCAGCTCTCACGGGCAGGTCGCACACTTCAAAATTCTTCACCAGAGTCTGAAAATAAAAACAGTTACGTTTCTAGCACTGGAGAAAATACCAATTTTGAAACCAGCTCTTTCTACTTTCTTAACAGTGTCCAATATGTCACTTCCTTGTCTACTGACACGGTGCCTCCTGTACTCAGACAGAGGAGAGCACAGTCAGCTAGCGGCGGTGACTGCAGATTCTTGTAGAAATTCAATTTTTCAACGCTAGATACACATCTGTCAGTCAGGAACATTTCCCAGTAAGGCACAGCTAAGGCCATCACCTGTGTCTCGTGGTTCCAAACACAGACACTGCCGTTGTACAGGCTGGCCAGCATCCATGGCTCCGTGGGGTGCAGGTCCACGCTCTTCACCCGGTCCGAGCGGGCGGTCAGCTTCCGCTTGATGTCCAGTCGGAGAGGCTGGGGGAAAGAAGTGGGAACATCAGGTGAGTTAACAGCAAGCTGGCACAGAAAAGGGAAAAGGAAAGCCGCAGTTTACTCTTAGAATAAAAGGAGCCAATCCTGCCGCTCAGGCAGGCAGAAGCTTACTACTCGTTTCTACCCATGTGCGTATCTGCTTTTGTAGGACGCATCCCATCCCCACCAATGGCAATGGGTCTGTTTAATTTAATTCCCTGAAATTCAGGATTTCTTCATACTCTAAAAGGTATCTCCAGCAGAGTAAAAAAAATTTTAAAAAAAGATGCACTGCACATCTTCCTGGTGTCCCTGAACTACGAAAGCAAAGCAATAATTGCTCCTAACAGAAGTGTTAGAAAATTAATCTTCCTGTTACTTCACCTGACAAACCAGGAAGAAAACTCAGTTATCACAACAGAGCAGAACATCTGCCCATTATAAACTTACTTCCATTCACAATTCCAGAATGACGTTTCAGAATGGAACACTGTGTTGTAGAAACTGACAAGAGGGAAACGTTTAAGTCTTTCCCTTACAGAGAACGCTCTGGCCTTCCACTTTCATCACTGGCAACGTAAAGCCAGAGTATTTAAAAGGCATGAAGTCTAGCAAAGTGATTTTCTAATATATGCGAGGCATTATAATTCATTTAGACACTCATTTGAGATCACTTAACGCCGCTTTTATCTCAGAGAACTTAATGGATAATAGCTGATCAAAGAACACTGCACGTATTAATAAAACCTGCAGTTACCTATGTTAGACACTGCAGGGAGAAAAAAAAGACCAGGTTATCGTGTGCTAGCTGTACTACAGACATGACAGGGGATGCACAGAAGCATCTGGGGTTCATTTCTCCTGCTACAAACCCCAGCACGCCAAGCGCAGCTACACTGGATTCCGTGCTTATCCTCGGAACCGCCGGGATCTGCAGCTCCCGAGGCCCGGGAACGGCCGAGCCGAGGGGTGAGCGCGACACGCACCCCGGACACCGGGACAGCGGCTCNCGGGCTCGCTCCGACCTCCGACGTGGAGCTTCCGGGCCCGCCGCTCTCGCGACAGCGCCGCCGGGGCGCCCCTCAGTCTCGCGAGAGCGAGGCGCGCCCGTGGGATGCCGGGACCTGTAGTCGGGCCGCGCGGCGCGGGGCGCTGTGGAAGCCGTAGTCGGCGCGCGCCGCGGGGCAGGGTGGGAGTTGTAGTCGGGCCGCGCGGCGCGGGGCAGTGNAAGATTTCTGGGAAACCGTAGCAAAGTATTCCCTTCTCCTATACAAATTCCCATCAGGTCAGATTATTACGTGATGCACAAAGTAATGGCATGAAAATAAATCAGAGAAAGTGCAGCTGCATAAAAAATCACAGGACGAGAACATCTTACAGCTCCAGTGACGACCCAGTTCTTCCTTGCCACGAACTTGGCAGCTCTCACGGGCAGGTCGCACACTTCAAAATTCTTCACCAGAGTCTGAAAATAAAAACAGTTACGTTTCTAGCACTGGAGAAAATACCAATTTTGAAACCAGCTCTTTCTACTTTCTTAACAGTGTCCAATATGTCACTTCCTTGTCTACTGACACGGTGCCTCCTGTACTCAGACAGAGGAGAGCACAGTCAGCTAGCGGCGGTGACTGCAGATTCTTGTAGAAATTCAATTTTTCAACGCTAGATACACAGCTGTCAGTCAGGAACATTTCCCAGTAAGGCACAGCTAAGGCCATCACCTGTGTCTCGTGGTTCCAAACACAGACACTGCCGTTGTACAGGCTGGCCAGCATCCATGGCTCCGTGGGGTGCAGGTCCACGCTCTTCACCCGGTCCGAGCGGGCGGTCAGCTTCCGCTTGATGTCCAGTCGGAGAGGCTGGGGGAAAGAAGTGGGAACATCAGGTGAGTTAACAGCAAGCTGGCACAGAAAAGGGAAAAGGAAAGCCGCAGTTTACTCTTAGAATAAAAGGAGCCAATCCTGCCGCTCAGGCAGGCAGAAGCTTACTACTCGTTTCTACCCATGTGCGTATCTGCTTTTGTAGGACGCATCCCATCCCCACCAATGGCAATGGGTCTGTTTAATTTAATTCCCTGAAATTCAGGATTTCTTCATACTCTAGAAGGTATCTCCAGCAGAGTAAAAAAAATTTTAAAAAAAGATGCACTGCACATCTTCCTGGTGTCCCTGAACTACGAAAGCAAAGCAATAATTGCTCCTAACAGAAGTGTTAGAAAATTAATCTTCCTGTTACTTCACCTGACAAACCAGGAAGAAAACTCAGTTATCACAACAGAGCAGAACATCTGCCCATTATAAACTTACTTCCATTCACAATTCCAGAATGACGTTTCAGAATGGAACACTGTGTTGTAGAAACTGACAAGAGGGAAACGTTTAAGTCTTTCCCTTACAGAGAACGCTCTGGCCTTCCACTTTCATCACTGGCAACGTAAAGCCAGAGTATTTAAAAGGCATGAAGTCTAGCAAAGTGATTTTCTAATATATGCGAGGCATTATAATTCATTTAGACACTCATTTGAGATCACTTAACGCCGCTTTTATCTCAGAGAACTTAATGGATAATAGCTGATCAAAGAACACTGCACGTATTAATAAAACCTGCAGTTACCTATGTTAGACACTGCAGGGAGAAAAAAAAGACCAGGTTATCGTGTGCTAGCTGTACTACAGACATGACAGGGGATGCACAGAAGCATCTGGGGTTCATTTCTCCTGCTACAAACCCCAGCACGCCAAGCGCAGCTACACTGGATTCCGTGCTTATCCTCGGAACCGCCGGGATCTGCAGCTCCCGAGGCCCGGGAACGGCCGAGCCGAGGGGTGAGCGCGACACGCACCCCGGACACCGGGACAGCGGCTCGGTGGGGCCGAGGAACGGCCCGCGGGCAGCACCGCGCTGCTGCCCCGGCCCCGGCCCCTGCTGCCCCGCCGATCGCGGGGCTGCGCTGCCTCGCTGGGGCCGCCTGGGATGGCCGCCCTCCCGCAGCGGGAGCGAGGCACCCCCGGGACCCCGCCCGTGGCTCACCATGGCCCCGCTGTCCCCCGGNGGGGCAGTGTGGGAGCTGTAGTCGGGCCGCGCGGCGCGGGGCAGTGTGGGAGCTGTAGTCGGGCCGCCCGGCGCGGGGCAGTGTGGGAGCTGTAGTCGTCGCGCGCCGCGGTGGCCGTTGGAGTCGGCGCGCGCCGCCTCAGGCGCGCAGGGGGTGCTCGTAGCCATGGAAGCGCAGACTGGGACGCGATCCACGGGGATCGTCGAACCCAGCTCCCGGCCCGGCACACCACACCCCGAGCATCACTCCATGAGTCTGAGAACGCTTTCCAAACACTTCTTGAACTCTGTGAGGCTTGGTGCTGTGACCGGTGCCCTGGGGAACCTGTTCCAGTGCCCGACCTCTGCGTGAACGACTGTTTCCTGATATCCAATCTCAGCCTCTCCTGACCCAGCTCTCTGCCGTTCCCTGGGCTCCTGACACTGGTCACCGCAGAACACAGATCGGTACCGGCCCCTCGCTTCCCCTCATGAGGCTGTGAGGGCTCCCCGCACTCTGCTCCAGGCTGAACAGACCGAGTGTCCTAAGGCACTCCCCATACGGCTTCCCCTCCTTCACCATCCTCGTGGCCCGCCTTTGGACACTCTCGAATAGCTGGATGGCTTTTTTTATATTGTGGTGCCCCAAACTGTGTCCCCTCAGTGTCCCCTCAGTGTCCCCTCAGTGTCCCCAGAGTCCCCGGTGCGACCTTGGACCCCTCAGTGGGGCCGGTGGTGAAGAGCTCCAGGTGCGCCTGCTCCCGTCCCCTCAGTGCAGCCTCAGCTCTCTCCGGGACAAAGACGTGAGCCTGGTCATTGCTGCAGACCCCGAGACAGGCCATGTGACGCATTTCTTAATCATTTTGCCAGCTAAAACTGCTGCAACTGCAAGCAGTGTCTAACAGAAACATGGGGCATGTGAGGCTTTGGGAAGCACCAGAGCACAGGGAACCACTGTTGAGGGAATTTCTCCTACCCCTGCTGCCAGATTGAAGTTCCATCGCTAAAAATTGCATCCCCCACATTTCATTGTATAAAGGAGAGGAATAACACAGAGGATATTTACATTCATTGGGATTCAGTTAAAGAAAATTCTGCTTTCGATACAAGTGTTCAGCTGGGGATTAGGAGCCGTGTGGGTTCCACCCCACAACACTGCAAGAAGGATTACACTGGCCTGGAGTGTTTACAGTCTGAAGGACGGAAACAAACAAGAGGGAAAGAGACAGACCGGTTACTGCTATTCTTGTCATTTTCACTCCAAGGGGGAAAAGACAGACAATTAAAACTTAAAAAAAAACCCCACAAGTCTGATGAAAAGTGAGAAGAGAAATGCCTGAAGCAAGAAAAGAGGCACAATATTGTCAACAGCTATGGGTGAGTTTAGACTTGAAGCTTTCCTTAAGTCTTGCTTTCCACTTTGAATTCATTACAGTGATGATTCTGCAATGGAATGAATAACACTTAAAATGTTTGAGTACAGATTCTGAGGATGCAGAATCTGGATAACCTTGCCTAAAGAGAATGATTTGGGGAAAATGTATGAATTTTGAGTGTAGCTCATGGTTCTTAGACAGCTGAGGTGGAACACTGAAAGAAGAGATGTAGAGGAAAGTGACCATAATAGAGAATGTGGGGAGTGGGGGATGTACAGCACACACTGTGTGTTTTTCCTTGAAAAACTCAGTGGAGTCCTGTCCAGGGAGAGATGAGACTATTACAGGGCAATTAAAGATGATCAGCAAGCTAAGGGAAAGATGAAGGTGTAGAGCTTGTTAGTCAAGAAAATAACAGCAGAGAAAGGAAGAAATTATTTTGCTGTTAGCTTCTCCTGGGAAGTTGTAATAATAGAAAAGCTAAGGGGGAGGGAAAAAGCACAGAGTATAAGCCAAGACTGACCTTACAGTCGGAAAGAAGAAATGAAAAATAGCAATTAAACTCGAAATAAGAAATATCCCTCACAGCTGTTAGAGGCAAGTTTGCCGGTTGGGTACCAGTTCTGAGTCCGAACCGTGATGGGCATTAAGCGGGTATCCAGAGGGAATATGTTATGTATTTGTTTGCCTTTCACATGGTTCCCTGCTATCCTGTACTGGCCCCTGTTTCACCAGGGGCTGCATACAAACACTGGAACCGTGGCGTGTCTCTGAGAAGCCTTTCAGTACAGGGACTACATGAGAACAAAATCTGTGCTTCAGGTTGTTTGTGTGATATCTTTAAGATCACGGACAGGGAAAGGGGAGAGAACGACGTAGGGAAATGATGAGATGGCTACAGATGAGAAGAGTGCAGCCACAGGCCTGGCTTCCTTCAAAAACCAGAATAAAGCTGTACAGAACATTTGCAGTGCAGTGTGGAGGGCCACTCCACAAGTGCCTTCTTGTTAGGACCACAACCAGCGTTTCTGTCAGTGTGCATATAGGTGTGTCTGTAAGTGTGTAACACAGGACCTGGCAATAGGGTGTTGCAGGACACGTTTCCTGTAGGTGCAAAGCTACTTTTGAATCTCTTGAAAGTTCTCAATGCAAAGCATTAAAAAGGACCTTTTTTATTACTCAAATAATTGGCTCTCAGGAGAGCCAATCCACTCAACCTTACTTTTCAGAGATTTTGGCTTCGATTCTTTTGGCTGTAAAATTGTTGGCAGGTTTTGAATTTGTTTGGCAATAAAAAGTTTTTTTGGAAGTAGGATGTAGCATTTTAAGATTTAAAAAAAAAAAGTACAGTATAATTATTTCAGCGAAAAAGGTGAAAGCAGTTTGGGATACCAATCACAAGCACCAATAGTTCATCCTTAGTGTACCAAATGAATTTGAACCGCTGTTTCAACAATAAAATACCAGTGCGCTTTCTTTTTTCTCTGAAGTAAAGACTAGAGGTCTGGAAATAGGAGCCACATCTCTGTGGCTCATCCCATTTGTGTGAAAATTCCCGTTCAGCTGTGGAGTGCTGTCAGGTAGAGCCATACCGGGTGTAATAAATATGGTGTGTGCTGCAGGCAGCTCAGTCCTGGGGTCCGGCGTTTCTTTGCCTTGATTGATCCGCCCAGGATGCGAATTCTTTCTCCAGGCTTGAGGCACTGCTGAGTCTCCTCGCGGGGTTCTGTGGCACCTCCTGGCATCGCTGCGTTTCACCTGGGGCTCAGCTCCCCGTGCCTCGGGGCCGGCTAACCGAGCTGCTGGTGGTGGTAGTTCCCTGGGTGAGCTGCCCAGGACCCTGAAGTACTGCGTTGTTCTCGCAAGGTCCTTGCTTTTAGGGGGAACAGGGCACTTCCATCTTCAGTCAGCTCTGCAGAAGTGTGGTGTTTATTTCACGTGTGAAATGAATGTGCTGTGCTGCTGATTGCCGGGAGTTAATACTTGCAGTGCAGTGAACTGAAACAAAACTCATTGCAGCCTCAACTTGGCAGACAGTGAAGACGGATGGAACATGGTGGGCTTAAAGGAAAGATGTTATTAACGTGTGGGTGGCAGAGCTGTGAGACAAACCCCACTGTAAATCTGAATTAAAGCCTCCCTTGTTAGGACAGCATTTCACTCCGTGGTAGCTCAGGGACACAGCAGTGTTGTGGAATGCACTTTGTCTCCTTTAGTCTGAGGTGCCCAGCCTGCCTCTTACTCTCTTGGAAGCATCCCAGCTTCAGTCCTGACTCATGTACCAAGCATTAAACTGACTGGGATAATGAGGAATTAAAATGCCAGTAAAGAAATAAGAACTGTCAAAAGTCCAGAGTTCAGATTAGAAAAAATGCAATCCCATCCCCTCCAAAACCTGCAACCTGGCAGTAGCAGCCTGATGGTGCATGAACCGATAGTTTCAAGAAATGGTTGTTCCTTCAAATACAATCACGTATGTGGTGCATGCAGAGAAACTAGATACTGCAGTAAGTACAGAAGGGATTGGAAGTTTTGTATTTGATGTCATCTAAAATTGTATTGCCTGACACTTTCCTTACAGACCTGCCTTTTCAACTCACAGTTCTGCCAAACTTCAGCCACGTGGGTTTGGATTTTTTGTACCGGGTATCTTCATCTCAACAAGATAACCTATTTCTGTACTTTCAAATTTCAGTAGAAAGGTTTACTGTTTTTTAAGTGGGCACAAATACCACCTTCTTTAAAATCAGCAACAGGATAACCAGCAATACTTTTAGCAGCACCTGAGATGGACTTAATTTAAAAAGAAAATCTAAAGTATTAATTGTGATGGCACACTAGTATGTGATACCCACATGCTAATAACAGAGAGAGATGTCTTTAAACAGACAACTCTGAGAAAGAAAAGGTTGTCAGTGACAGAGACCAAAGTGTCGTACATAATATAAAGACTCCAGTTCTTGACCTCTTGTGCTACAGCTTCTTTGGGCACATTTGATTCATTACATAAGTGCTATCTTTATGTCATTCATGTAATCACTTAGCAAGAACCATCCTGATTGACCTGTTAGTGCTCCTGATTTATTAACACTTGCTTCTTGTTTTATTTCCTGGAGGCCACAGTTCCAATTCTGGCATGATTCCATTTCCATTAAGATTGGTGGCAAAAGGGCAGGCCTTGAAACCACAGAAGTGGTTCAGAAGGCAGCAATTTATGTCCTCCCAGGTATTGCAAGTTTGGAGCTTATAATTTCTTTCTTTATCAGATTTACAACGCCTTCCACTATAGTCGGTGTTGGTGCTAATGTTCTTTTACTGAGTTTGGAGGCTTCAGATAAACATATTCCATTTTCTCTGCTCATCTTCAAACCTGCCAAAGTGTTCCTCAGATCTGATTCAGCGAGCAGTTTAGTTTGCCCTGAATATAGTCTTGAGATAACATGAACTAGAAAACCTAGAAAATGATTTCTTCTTGTCTGAGGAGTATCAGTCCAGTAGCTACTTAAAAATTTTTGTAATGACATTGATTTCAGGACAGAGAGATTGTGTGATTTCCATTTTTATTTGCTATTCTATGTTATTACCTTATCACTGCTGACTCTGGAGTTGGAGCATTCTTGGGAAATGATTCAGCATCAGGTTTTCCATAAGCTTGCAAAAATTGTTTATTGAATAGTGTTGTTGCCAGCACCCCGGAAAACTGAGAGCACTGTGTTTGTTTTCTATTAAAGTTAGACAATACTGACATAGGGTTATTTTTTATCCAGATACAAAGTGGTAATAAAAGGAAATTTAGGAGCAGCACTATGGACACTCAGTCAACATGAAAGGTTCGTGGCCAGACTTTGATAATTGACTGTAGCTTGTGAAGGAAGGGAGTTGGTTGTTTTCTCTTGATGGGGCAGTTTTGTGTTTTCCAGGTGCAGAGGTGAGGCTTCAGCTCCTACTGCAACATCTGTACAATGTCCAGAACAATCCAGAACCCAGTAGCTCAGTATCCTATCCGAACAGCCTCCACCAGTGTCTGTTTCACAGGAACAGCAACGATGTTAGAGCTGCTTTTGTGGCAGTGATATCGGACAATACCTTCCGCTTGTGCGTTCTCTCAGCAAACAGGGGAAGGGGACTGCGGCTAAAGCACCGATGTCATTGTTGTCACTAGGACCCTCCTGCTTAGGCACCCACCCCGCAAGGCCCACGGCTCTGCTCTGGGCAGGCTTTTGTCTCTGTCATTTGATAGCAGTTGTTTCCCCACGGGCTCACATGCAGGGCACAGAAAACCAAACCCTGCTACTGCTTCAGGGCAGGCTAATTTACACAGGGTGTCAGAAGAACCTTCTGGAAACCCCAAATGTGACCATAATCCAACACTATTCTCTCAAGATATGCCTGTCAAATGGAAGGGGGCTTTGTCAACTGTTTCAGAACTTTTTTTTTTTTAATTTATCATTATTGTTAAATTTGTTTACAGTAGTGTAATATGTAGGTGTTTTTCTAGGAGAGGTCAAAACCCCTCTGTATTTATGACTGGAGCTGCATAGTTACATGGTTTATGAGTTTGCATTGTGTTCAGAGAATCGGCAGCACACAGGATTCTGTGGCATTCTGCAGCACTGAATGTGTCTTTGTAGCGAAAGCTTTTTCTTCACCATAACCCAGTAACAAGTTGTTTATGTAGGAGAGCAGGCACTGATGAAAGCTATATTAAATTTTATCCTTGCTCTTTTACAATAATCACACATAAATACCACACTGCCAGAGGCAAATGTAACAATATATTTATATGTCCCAGTCTTATACAAGCACTGTTTCTTTGGTTTTCCCATTTCTAGTAGAACCTGAATCATTCCTTTTTTCAGAGATACAGTCATATATATAATTCAGTACTATTAATGTGTGCTGTGTACCTTCTTCGTGTAGTCTGAAGACTGCAAGTTATCTCAACCATCTCTGTCCATTGTTTGAATTTTTAAACTCAGACTGTAGCAATTAATGCTTTTAGCTTTGATTATCTCTTTTTCAATCCTTGGTCAGAATATTACATGAATGGAACCTGACACAGAATTTGCAGCGTTCAGATCTTCTGGACAAATTCATTCTGAAAGATGAAGTATAAAATCCACTGATGAGTGAGGATCAGTACAGAGTCTGAGTTCAGACTAAAAAAGTTCAGGCTTTTAATCCTGAAGGTTTCTGGCTCAACTCTTATGCTGCTGTTCTTGCCAATGCTACCGTTCTGTAATACAGTCAGCTTCCCCTCCCTCCAGGCAGTGATAGTAACCATCACCCACACGTAGTTTTATATCCTTAGTGAGTTCTTCCATCAAAAATGGAGGTGGATGATTTTTTGTATGGCTTTCCAAATTAAAGCTGATGAGTTTTAACAACAGGGAGCCAGGATGTTGTCGGAATTTCATCCCCCCAAAGTAAAAGCCCTTGGAAAGTTGTGATGTGGTTATGAGTACACAAATTATCATAACGGTTCTGTTCTTAAAAAGAAACGACAAGAATGTTATTCAATTTACCACAGAGGTATAAAATGGCAATGATGACTAGTTTTGGTTTGACGGAGGAGGGCAGTGCGGTTACAAGATTCGCCACTCGACGGCGCCTTCATTCTGTTAATCTCGATTTTTTTTTCCTCTCCGATTGATGTCTGGACACAAAATCCCCAAACTGGTTTTGTAGTGAGTCTGTCTGGGAAAGAATGTTCATCACATATTTCTAAACTATAGTTTTTAGTGTCTTCTGCAGAAGTAAATAAAATTATTTCAGTTTTCACTGATGCCTTTTAACTCCAGCCTTTCAATGTAAAATGGTGAATTCCCTCAATTTTGGTTAAGCAGTTCTTCAATGTAAATATTTGTGGGTGGACAGTGGCACGGGAACGGTTCCTGGCATCAAATCGGCCAACCAGGCTTATTCCCTTTGTGATCCTTTTTTCTGTGTCACGGGGCTGCACTCCACCCGTTACAAAACCCCCGATATAACAGATCCGATATTTTCGGACTTTGCTCTGTTCTGTGCACACTCGTCTGTTTCACTGACCAAACCCAGGCTCGCTGGGTGGGTTTGTAACTGGAAGAGATGTCATCCACTGTTTGAAACTTTCTAAAATTAGTTACAAAGTTACTTGAACGAAAATGCTTTCTGATTTTCCATGTGAACTATTCCACCACAACTGATGAATATTGTTCCATTCAGTGTATTAGAAATTAGTGCTGGAGTTGTTTGAAAGGCTTCTCTGAGATGGGATTCAGGAGATTGGCTGCAAATAGAAGCTGGAAACGTTTATAAAATGACACCAGAGACAGTGTCATTCTGTCAGCAGTATCTTTGGTGATGGCGTGTTGGCTGAGAGGATTCTGTTGGTTGGAAAGTAGATTTGATTTGGACACGACAAAAACTGGGCTTTGCTGGCTGTCATCAGGTTTGTGTTTACAGTTTTTGTGACAAAAGGAGGTTTCTGGCAATAAGCCTTTGCAGTAGACCAGACTTTGAGGAAAGTTTTCTATGCTGAAGGTAACAGGATAGAAAAAAAAGTGCTTATTGTACTACTCGTATAGAAGTTCTCTTAAAAAGCCAAATATCACTAAGTGAAAGCATTTATCTCCAGAGAAGATGCTGCAAATTCTTCTGTGGCTTCCAGAAACCGAGATTTATTTCTTTTGCTCTCTAAATACTCCCAGGTAAGAAGACCTGACATTAAATTGGATATAGAAGTTCTCACATGAAATCTTCTCCTACCTAAAGATGTTCTCTGGTGCCTTTTTTTTTTTTTGCTAAATAATCATTATAATGCAGGGGAAAAATGGTGGTAAAAGCACCTTTATGCTCCTCAGTCAGTGGAGATTAATTACTGCTGAGGCAGCTGGCAGGGAAGGAGAGGAGTAGTAATGGTTTCATTACCAAAACCTAATGGAGTGGTCAGGGAAGAAGGATAAGTTATAACCTCTTAACAAAGTGACATCAACTGATATTGAATATTTCCATATTTTGGTCCTTAAGTCCAAGTGGAATCCAGAAAACAAACAAAACATGTCCCTCAAATGCTCTAGCACTGACCTAATATTTGAGAAAATGATTTGGCCTGTAAACTGCTTAAGGGGAAACTGGCTGCGGGGTGTGAGGCTGGGAACACGCTGGGCTGCAGAGTTCTAGCCAGACTGGATGTACAGAGAAGTCTCGGCTCTCACTAGTGTTGGCCATCAAGGCAGAGGACTGCATGTATTTGGAATCAATTGCATGCCCAGATTATTAGATAAATTTTTGCACTGTTGTTGTATCTCCCAGAGTGATACTGATTTATTCTATCAAAGAATTTTAATCTGTGTCTAATTCCATTAGGAAGCAGATTTGCAGTGTGAGGTGGTTTATTTGGGTCTTTTTTAACCTGTTCCAAGGTGCCGAAATATGTTCTATTTTTCACTGGAAGATTCCAAATACGTTCTGGGTCTCTTTTTTATTTAAATTACTTGCAGTAGGACTGCTACAGAGTTCTGTCACATACTTTATAAATAAAACCTGAGATCTGAGAAGCTATCACGGTGTTTTCATGCACAGCCTTGCTTATATTTGTTTATATTGAGATACACAGTAAGCAAAACAGCTCTTTTCTCTTGTGCCTTTCTTATTTGAAACAAATAACAAACACAAACTGTATCAACGGCATCTAGAGATTTATCCTTGTGAAAAAGCAAGTTATGAAAACCTGGAAAGCCAATTCTGAGCTCAAGAGCCGGAATCTTCCTTGCCTTGCATTCGTGCTGTGTTAGTGGAACACTACAGAGGTTTAACACTACTAAAATATGTTCTGCAGTTGCGGGTTGTTCTCTTGTTCCAGGGGAGGAGTTCACCCAGTCTGTCTGAGGTCATCTCCCGGTGAATCTTCCCCTCCTGCAGCGCTGCGTCGCCTCTGCCGGATCTCCCCGTGCAGCACGGGCTGGGCCAGCGGAGCCGGGCGGGGAGAGGTGCGGCAGAACGGGCACAACCCCATGGCTGTGGGCAGATGTGGAGCTGCGATGCTCGGGCAAAGGCTGGAGCTGCCTGCCCTTCCCCTGGGGCCACGCTGGGTCCTGCACCCGCTGGCCAAGGGTTCAGTTCCCCCTGCCACTGCCCTTTAGTGCCAGGCTCTCCTTTGCTCTGCTGCAGAGCCACTGTGCGATCAGCACGGCCATAGAAATCCTGGGGCTGCTTCTCGTTCTAGGTGGCACAAGTCCCCTAAAACAGAAATCCTTCAGTCCCGATCATCCAAAGCCTTGCTCTGGAAAACGGTTATTTTCCTTCAGTGACTCTGGATGTGCTAACATTTTAACTAAGTGCTCGTGTTTGCTGTGTATTCAGTTTATGCCATCAAGGAAAGCAATTTGCTGTAATGCTACACAAGGCACCCATTAGTAGCAAACAGCAATCTGTGTTTTTAGAGAACCAAGGCTGTTATTTCACAAAGGGAGCAATTCAACTCTGCCTTAATCCTCTAACCAGTAAAGCTCATCTTCCAGGTGTTTTTCCTGACTATTTGACTGCTTTTGGCTTCTCAAAAGTGTTTAGAAAACGAAAGTCTAAATTAAGTTGTAGGTGATTTATTAAAAAATACAATATATAAAGAAATGTAAATTCTCATTTTTTTTAAATGTCAGAAAAAAAATGCCGTATGTCACATGCCTTTATTTTTAGTTGCTTATTTTCATCATCTAAGCAAAAAGAAAAATATTTAACTTAAAGCCCTGTCTCTAAACATTCAGGAACTTTATTGCATTTGTTTATTGTATCAACACCAGTGAATAGCAATATACATTTTTCTGACCCTGATACTTTGAATGCATTCAATTCTGCAGCTTCAGAGTCTACAGCCTGTTATCAGTAGAGGCGCATGGCCTGATCAGGATCTGCTCTGGCCGAGCTGAATCAATGACTCCCTGGAAGTGCTCTGACTTAAGTAGAACTACTTGCAAAACGAGCTCCAATACCTAGTTTGACACCCTTATAATTATTTCAAAAGCTGAAAATTAATTAAAACCATATAAAGAAAAGATAAAATTATGTATTTTGAGAACCTACTGTTGTCCCACTTGTTACACCAACTGACTTTTATTACTTTGCTCACTTTTGTGCCAAAGCTCAATAACCTTGCCCTGCTCAAGCTAGAAGACATGGCCATGGAGCGGGGTGATTTTCAGGCAGGGGTTCAGTGTGTTCAAAAGGCACCCTACACTCTTCAGCTGGCTTTTAGGACTGCTGCCCTGTTGGAAGAGCACTGCTTTAGTCTGATCATCAGAACACTTAAGCAATCTTTGGCTTTATGGGCACTCCAAGAAAAAGCATATACTTCCATTATTACAGTTCCTTTTCCCTACACATGTGTAGGAAAAGATGAGCAAATTTTGAAAAAACAAGTCAGTTACTCTAGAGACAGCCAGAAAAAGACAAATCAGATCATTTAGTAAGTAGAAAAAATATGAAATATTGTAAAGTAGACAGTGAAACAAGTCCTGCTGTGAGCAGCAGAACCACCAAAGCTTGGTTTCCGGTGGATTTTATCTCATGGTTGACTTCACTGGCATCCAGCTGACGGTTTTCCATGGTTACAGGCATTTATCCTAAATGATTTTCTGGGACTTGATAAACATGAGTTCACCCTGTAGCCTTTCTCTTACTGGAGGCGTTCTATCAGGCTATTAATTTTCACACAATATTGTAGAACTATTATATTTAGGGACTTTATCTTTTACAGTCAGGGTTGCTTGGCCAATCTACCCTGGGCAACTGGTTCAAAAGCTGTGGGGGTGTGGGCAAACAAATATCATGGGCACTTATGGACCCTTCAACCCCTGAATGAAAACACATGTGTGTGGAGAGATGCATAAATATATATATATCCATGGCTGTGGTACTTGTGTATATCCACAATGAACGAAATAGAGGTGACAGGGAAGGACAGTTAAGAAATTAGAGGGAAACAGTTAGCTTTGGGTGCAGTGACAAAGGCAGCAAAGGGCACTACACATTAAAAAGCAGTTTAAAGGATGCCTGTTGCAGCTTTCACAGAGCCATCCCATTTAACTTTCATGCCATGGTTTAATTCTGAAGGCATAACTAAGTTTACAGCAAAAGCCTTTGTGAAGGGTTTATCAGATTTTCAGGGAGCCTTTCTTTGAAAGACTGTAACCTAAACCAAACCCAGCAGAAATCCAAAGTACAGTAGCATGAAAACAGGCAAAGAGAACTTCCAAAGGTTTTTGTTTCTGTGTCTTGCTAAACATCAGTAGCTTTTCTCTTACTACGGGGACTCTATTTGACCCCTTTTTCCCCATAAAAACAGTAAAAATTGTAATATCTTTGGGATCTTCCTGCCAGTCTTTTTGCCAGTGTTACTGCAGGCACAATGGCAGGTTTGCTGATGGAAGAAAGTGGATTCTGTGGTGGGACCACAGAGGCTCCTCAGGCTCGTGTGCCAGTCTCTTGCAGTCCTTCAGCTCTTTGGAGAGCAGAGGGGTTGCCTGGTGTCCACCTGCAGTTTCCATGCTGCAGTTCCAGGCTGTTCCTTCTTGTCCTGTCGATCTGTTCCTGTCTTGGAGTATGGAGGAGAGTGTGCCCCTATTGCTTTCATGTTGGTATTCTTTCTCCAAGTGAAGTCATGCTTGCTGTCACATAAGACAAAGCTCCCCATCTTTCCATGGATTCCTCCACCTCGAGGAACTCTGGAATACCTACTGTCATCTGTTGCATTCCCATTTCTATTTAATGGTGACTGAGGCGCTGCAGTGTGAGATGTAATTAAAGCAAATGTCATATTTAGAGAATAACTGACAGAATTTTTGCACTATTGAAAAGCTTGTCTCATTAATATTATTTTAAATCTCATTTTCACAAAATGATTTCTTCTAATCCTCACAATCTGCATAAGGAGTGTAACCAGCAAGCTGAAATTAAAATATCTGCAACCTCTGCCCTTTAAATCAGTCACAAATTAAAGAAAATAATATCTTCTAGTGGGGAAAAAACTTTCTAAAGAAATCCTTTTTATCAGTCTCTCCCCACTAAAGCAAAATATATACCCTTGCTTAAAAGAATACAAATAAATCTTATTAAGTAACGGGTTTTTTTGGTTAAATTTTGTTTTCATCAGATCTTGAAGTAAATGCTGATTTAAAAACCTCAGACTTCTTGCCAGATGGCAGTGGAGTATCTTTCACAAGCAGCAGAGCCTCCAGGATATCCATGGCAAATTTGGAAGGCATTCTGTGCATATCTGTGACCCTCGAGAGCTCCAGAGAAAGACGGCGCTGTAGGGCCTTGCCACACAGCACAATTGGTAGAGCAATAACAACGTTATTCTACAGCCTCTGCCTGCAGGGCTGCTCTCTTCTCTTGGCAGTTGGCAATAAAATGCTTAACCTTTTGGAAGAAAAACTGGCTCAATGCAGAGATTTTTAGAAATTCCACCATAGACATTTGTTGCACACAGCTTTGTCACTGTCATTTGAAAAGCGCAGTGACAGGTAATGGCACTGGTTCTCTCCCAGTACTGCACTCACTGGGAAGTGCTTTTGTATTGTTCAGGCTTTTCTGTTCTGGACGTATTGGGTTGGCACGGCCAAGCTTTGCCAGGGCAGGGGCAACGTTACTCTCGTGGTAAATCCAAAACACGGCGCTGTACTAGCTACTAAGGTGAAAATTAGCTCAATCCCAGCTGAACCAGGATAACGCCCCTGGCTACAGAAGTATCGGTGGTATATTAATCCGATTTTTGCAGATGTAACCTAGTTGTCAGCTGGAAGACGGTCTCACTCCTCTCCTGTGCTGAGCTATTGACAGGGAGTGGGCTAAGGAGCAGGTGGAGATGAGGAGAAAGCATATGTTCCTCCATTTCTGCCAAAGTTTTTTCACATATTTTCTGTACTTCCCCACCACTGATCTGTTTAGCAGATTTTCACTCCTCCCATACTAAACAGAGGATGGGTGCCTATGCACAAGAGGGAACTTAACAGTGCTAAAGCCGATGTGAAAGTTTCTATATCCGAAAGGCAAGGTTGTAGGAAAGACAATGTATTTATTAGAATAATTCATGTCATTAGGAAAAAGCAGATGAGCTTTTGGGCATATAAGGTCTTCTGGGGAAGGTGTGCACGTTTTGTCAAATAAGATAAGTTTCTGTCTACTGAAGTAGTGTTCATCATCCATGGTTAACTGAAACTTGCCTTTAGCAAAGAACATGAATTCTTTTGAAAAACCCTGAATAAAACTGAGAAGGGTTGCACGGAAAAGACTTTTCTTTCTACAGTCTCTGAAAGGTGGTTCAAGGTGAAGATTGCAGCATGCTGGGTACTCTTTATGCACAGGGGACTTGCAGACTGTGTACACTCTGCGGTTTTCCCCTTACACTCCTAAGCGTGCCTTAGTTTTCACACCATGGAGCCACTCTTCAATGCAGAGTTTGCTTCAAACAGCACATTTCTCCACTGGGATGATGATGAGGCTGCCAGTTCTAACTGGAAGTTACAGCATTGTCACTGATCCATGTTAGGATCGTATTGAGGAGCTGCAGCACTTCGCAAAGGCCATGAGATATTTGTCAAGTGATAACCAGCAGCAGCTTTAGACCCGGGCCAAATTCAAGGGAACAATCCAGATGTGAAAGGACGTGTACTGTGCTCAGTGAGGCATTCTGTTGCCTGAAAATGTGGACTTGGTGATCCAGGACTAAATGGAATAGAAACAGCCCAGTGAATATCCAGTGTTACTCAGTCATCCAAAGGCATTATGATAATACAGCACTATGGAGACACAGACCGTGACTGAAATAATTGTGACTGCTCATTTTCAGCCTTGTTGCTAACGGACATTCCTCTGGAAGTGATTATAAGGATGCAGGGAAACATTATTTAAAAGACAATTACTTTTATTTAACTCCAGACTGAAAGGCAAAGGAATTTATGAGGTTTGTAACTGTTTGATGTTATTTCTGTAAAATGTGTTTGTTTCCATAAACAGGCACATAATATATTCATAATATAGCAGTGTCAGAGGAATGAAAATCTGGCTTCGTTCTTCTTTTTAGATGAAACATAACAGCATAACGTTGTGATGAAGATCTGAGAGGCTTACTGCTCAGTTTTAGTTCTTCTTCTTAAATGTCTGATGGCACACCTGGTCTTCACATGTCAGTTCCTACAGTATTAAAACAATTAGTAAGTTTCATTTTCCATACATATCAGATCCCATCAGAAATTACTACAGCTGAGCCACTGCATTAAAAACTTATGCTTCTGAAAAAGAGAACAGTAAGAATAGCGTATTATATGTAACCAAACAGCAGGTATGCGCCTCATGTTGCAGCAATTAGTTTTTGATACATGAATTGAACTCTAAGAAGAATAAAGATGAAAAATTCATTAAAATTGTGCTTTAATTCAAAGCTTTTTCATGCTCTGTTATCAAAACAATATACTGTCAGAGTTTATAATTCCTGTTACCTCAAAATTCACGAGAAGCACTGAAACAAGGAAATAAAAAAAAGAGGAATGCTTTAGAAAGCTGATTTGCTTCAGAGGTGTGCCCAGCCATTTCTCAGGGGCCAGAACAATGCCCCGTTGCTGCCCAGGGCTGCAGCTGACCTCTTGAAGGCTGGCACAGCTGCACATTGCAGTGCAGCCAGTTTGGTTGGCGTCAGCAGCCAGCGTTCCTGTGCCAAACAGGACTTTGGAGGGAGCTGAAGCTGGCTCCGTGGCCAGCAATGGGCCAAACCTGCAGGACAGTTTCTGAAGACTGCTGTAAGGATCTGCTTGGCTTCTTTGTTTCCGCCAGTCTCAGCCTAAATCTTGGTGCCAGCGTGTAGAACCTTTTAGGTCAGCTTTGGAATACGTGTTCAGACAGAGCTGGAGAAGTGCACTGGACAGGTGGCTTTTAGTTGGGTGGCCCATGGTGGTTTTGAATTCCTACCTTTGACCTTTCGGGCACAGGGATGGGAGCCACTGTGACTGCCCGCACCAAGTATGTGTAAAGCAAACTTGTGAAGGAGCAGCTGTCTTGGTGCAAAGCATGGGACAGAACGACGGGCTTTTCTCAAGAATCTCCCTCCGTCCACCTATTGTGCCATCCACTGTGATCGTGCCCATTTCTTGCTTGCTCTCCCAGGAAACTCTGCAATCATTATCATTATGTGAAATGTTCAAAAAATGAGTAGATGTGGCACTTTGTGATATGGTTTAATGGACATGGTGGTGTTCAGTCAAAGTTGGGACTTCATGATCTTGGAGGTCTTTTCCCACCTTAGCGATTCTGTGATTCTACAGTTCTGTTATTTTGAAATCTTTCTGCACATCACTGATTGCCTATTTCCTGCACAGGCTTTTCTGGCCTCTCTTGGACTCACGACATCTATCTTTGGGCTACAGCTTACTACTGTAGATATTTGAATTTATTATTGAACCGGGAAAAAAGAATTGCAGTATAGTTTGTTTGTGGGATCCTCTGGAGTATCCAGGGGTTTCTGATCTGTATTACAGCACAGTGTGCTAAAATTTCATATTGCTTCACTTCGAACAAAGAATAACATTTTTCTTGCAATCTAATTGGGTTTTTTTCCTTCTTTTTTCCCTACCAGTGATTATATAAGAATGAGATTATGTTAGAGGTGCAATGTAACAGGAAGGGTTAAGAGCTGGAGGGCAGTGGACTGGAGCAAAAAAACCACTGCAGGGTTATGACTTAATTGGGAGCAGGTGGAAAGAAATTGAGCATTTCTGAGTTGAAGCAGAGGGGGAATTTCCTTAGAGTTCAGAGATCAGAACTGTCTAAAGACCTTTCTAACTAGAAAAAAATGACAAATCCTTTGAAATGGAAAACCTGAGCCTATGTTGCAGGCTCAGTGATGTGCTGTGTATCTGTGGAGCAGCTCTTACCAGATGCAGGATGTCTCCTTCAATCCAGTGCTTCCAGCCCCTGTTGTTCTTTTCACCCTTCTGAACACAGACCAGTTTGTCACCATCCCAGGTCACCAGGGTCTGCACGAATCGGACGATTAACTCAGTTACATTAACGAGAAGCTTATGAACGTGTAAAAATAAGTTCAAACAATGGGAATACACACTTACAGTTGCTTCCTATCATTCTCCATCTTCCTCATAAAAAAACCCCAAAAGCATTTAAACAAAACCCAAATGCATTCAAGATTACAACAGTGTGATGAAGGGGAGCTTTTGCAGTGCTTTGTTGTCATTTCCAGGTGTTTCTTCCCGTACATGAGTATCGAGTGTTCGTACTAACTAGGGAATTGTTGAGTGTGTTTACAGCTACTTGTGCAATATATGCAAAGTGATTTTTTTCCTTGCTGTTTAAAGTCATTAATGAAAAAATGATAGGGTTTCATGGGTGAAGGCTTGAGGGCTTATACCGACGAGTGCAGTGCTAACACCTTTTCTAGCACTGCAGAAAGTAACAAGAGGAAGAGTATGTTAGTATCATCTCATACACTGAATTTACTTGTATATTTTCCTGTACTTTCACAAAGAAATTTAAAGAGTTGTGGTCATAAGCTGGACAATGTGCTGTAGCTGACCCTGCTTGAGCAGAGGGGTTGGACTAGGTGTCCTCAGGAGATCTCCTCCATCCTCAACCATCTCCTGATCTGGTGTGATTCAGAGTCTGGCAGCAGCAGACGAGGTACTGGGGATGCTGATCCTTGTCCGGGAGCAGGATAACCCTCAGTAAGGAACAGTTCTCTTTACAGGCAAAAGGGTCTATCTACAGCTGTGCCAGGGTACCTTCTAAGCTACTTTGTTGGAACGGTTCTACATTTGAACCATTGTCCTTTAGGGACATATTTAACCATGGATCAGACAAATCCTTATTAGAGACCAGTTACACTCCATGAAAGCTCAGTTATTATAAAGCTCCAAGCGTATTGGGAGCTTAATTCATTTTCTAGTTCAGCACTGGATGATTTATTTCTCTTATGAGGGAGCTTTCCATTAATAATGAGACAAAACTCATTCCATTTCAGTTAATTTCTTTCTTATTTACGGAATTTTCAAGCAACATGCTCTTTAAATTATCCATGCCCTCTTTACATTTAAATGTTGCCTAGCAATTTTATTACCTTCATCTAACTTTAATGTGTTTGAGGCATTGTTTTGTTAATAAAATGACCAGAAAATACTTTCAGAGCAATTCAGAGAATAATGGCATGACATGCTTCCCTTTTCCTTCTCCTCTCTAGAAACAAATAATATGATTTGTTTAGAAATTAATATTAGGCAAAAGTAATTAAATCAGGTAGGGTTATAAATGCACAGTTCCTTCCTTCCTTCCTTCCTTCCTTCCTTCCTTCCTTCCTGAGGAGAGTTTGCAAGTGAAAAGGTTTCGCAGAGCAAGGCAGCGGCTTTGGTAGTGGTGATGAGCACTAGAGGAGCACTAATTGATGGATTTAAGGAGTGATGAAACTAATGAGTCCTTAGATCCTTAGTAATGCCTTCAACTGATCTGAAGAGATGTGGGAGCAGTGTTTTAAAGCATAGACTTTGTCACGGGAATTTGTTCCACTCAGTGCCCACTGGAGAAGGAGATAGAAAGAAAATTTAGAGATGGGGATATTGAGGATAGTGAAAAAAATGGGCCTTACTCTTTGATGGCTTGCAGTGCGGTGAATGAGAAATAATTTGGAAGAAATCGTAGGAATTACACTGCACAAAGTTAGTTTGAGAATTAAAAGTGATCCATGGTGAACAAACAATGTCTTCTGTTAAATCTGTGCCCCTCCAGTGAAGGACAATGTGAGTTCAAGTGTAAACATGTCCTTTATGCTGCCACTTTTCCAGTGGCAGTTGCCAGAACAAAACAGGTCTTGTTGAGAGTGAGTTTTGATCTCAGCTTCTCAGAGTTTTGCAGCCGAGTGGCAGAATGCAAGTGTGGTAATTAGCAGAGCTGATAACAGGTAGATTCAGTGCGTGATGACCAAAGGAGGAAGGGGATGCTCCGATGGGGACAGTCAATGGAAATTTAAGATCTGCTGGCCTTTCTACATTTGAAAGTGTTGCTTAAGCATTTTAGGGCGAGAAGAAAGTAAAACAGAAGCAGCATTGATACAGAAACATGAAACTGAATTCCGTGAGCGAATTAGTGCTCACGTGCGTTCTTCTCCTCCCTGACTTCTCTGAGAGAGTCTTGTTTGAATCCCCCAGGCACTGACTCTGCCACAGGTCAGAGAGGCTTTTCTGCAGGGAGGCAGGGCGTGGGCTACAACACAGCCCTCAACCCAAGTGTTCTCCGCAGACCTCCCTGCACGGCGTCTGAACAAATGGCCACGGATTGCTGGGGGAGTTCTGAGCTCGGGTTTCTCCGTAATCCCGAAGGCAGTAAAGCATCCACTGCTGGGCCTCCTTGCCCCTCTGCCCTGCCACCTGAACCACTCCAAGCTTTGGCTCACATTTTTTTCTTGCCCCTTCCCAAAGCTCCCCTGACATTAAACGCTAAGTGCGGGTTTATTTTTAACAGTGTCCGGCTGTTAGACTGCCCAAGACTGCCTGAGACTGATCAGTGTAAACCCAGCCATCCCAAAATGCAGATTTATATTGACGCAGTCCTAAATTCACAGGGATGAATCCACAGTTTCGTTAAGGAGGATGCGTAGGTAAAAATACAATTTTGCTACTTTCTAGATACATAAGGTGTATCATGGAAAAGCTGGAAAAATCCCCTGCTAGAAAAACATAATTAATGATTGTCCTCACGTATCTCAGTAGCCATCCTGATTTGCATCTCTAATAAATGCTTGTAGCAGGAAAGAAAACTGTCTCAGGCTGCAAATTATTTCTGCTTTATAAGAATCCTCTGATGTCTGTAAAATATTGGGGTTTTACTGAAGGTATTCAGCTGATTTTTGGAACTGCTGGCTCCTGGTGCTGCCTGTAGTGTAAACAGATATCAGGTACCAGGTTTTTACCTTCACCACTCGGTTATCCAGTCCTTTGGTGGTTTCTTCAAACTCCACTCCCACGGTGTAATCCACATCATAGTTTCTGAAAGTACTGAGTGTTTTTGTTTTAAAATTGTCTCCATTTTGAACAATCTGCTTTGTTTGTTTCAAGTGTTTTGCAATCTTACGAGTTGCAAAATCAATACCTGTCAAAAACCAGAAGAGAGAGCAAAAATTCCAGTATTTGCTAACAAAAATAAAACCCCACAGCGTTTATATTTACACATTAAAAAAGAAAAAAGTGAAACATAGTTCCACAAATGGTGCTGTTACCTGCAACATTTTTCAGAGAAAAAGTTAACTTCAAATAAAAATCATCTCGTCTTTACAAGTACACTTTCAACTTGAGGATCTTCCACTGATAATAAATTTATTTATTAACAGGATGCGTGTGGGAATGCTGTGAGCATACAACATGCAGCCAGCGGTGAATAGATGCTGGTGTGTTAAATCACGCGGGTTTTTTTGAGGATGTGAAACAAGAGGGGCTGTTCAGCCTGACAGTGCCTTTTGGCCTCACTCGCACACGAAGCTGCGGCATGCAGGAGTGCTGCATTCCCCGTCCTTAGCATGCAGTGGAACCCATGGAGTCTGGGGGTGCTGCTGAGTGTCCTGCAGGGTTACAGATGCTTCAGGCCACCCCTAAAGAAGGATCTCAGTATAACGTTCCTTATCAGAAATCTAGCGTGTTACAATGGGTGTGTAATCAAGGGAGAATGAGTAGCTAATCAAGAGGACCTGGGCGTGTCACTTTTACGATGAGCCTATAGTCTGTGGGAGTATACAAGAGGTTGATTAATTAACTTAAAAGAATGAAAATTATATTAATGAAAAAAGAAGCCATCAAATCTTGAAATCCATGATTGTTCGATAGCAGGCACACAAATAAATTGCAGTTAAAAGGGAGACAAATTCAAAGTCAAAAGTCAAAAAAGTATCCTTGTAGAGCATTTGACAGCTTCTGTTTAATATTCTGACCTCTTTAACACCCTTATTCTGTTCGTGACGAGGACTAACATTATAATGTACATGACTGCTTGGGACTGAATGCCCTGCCAGTCACCAAAGGGAGAATATCCATTACCAGGATCCCAGTTTGCCCAGCCAGCCCCCCTAATGCCAGCAGCATCACCATCTGCAATAAATATTTCTGACCGGCTGCCAGGGAATCTTATTGTGGTGCTGTATGCAAATGAAATAACCTCTCGTGCTTCTGCAAGAGATTGAAAAATGGGTTTGGTTTGCTGGCCATCCTGGGGTGGTTTCACGTGTGCGTTCATCATTGTCAGCTCAGCAATGCCACTTGCTAATGGAGCCCTTTTTCTTCTGCTAGATTCATTATCCTACTTGTGAAGTACTAATCGAATTGAGTAAGAGGATAGGCTTGAAAAAAATGGGACTTTTTAACACGGGGAGTAATGGTCTTGTTCAGTATTTATATTCAAGGCTTCTTGGGTATATTTTATCTGCTGTGGTGGATTAAAGGTATCTCCGGGGCTGATTTATAGCCAGGCAACATAAAATTTAGTTGTCTCTGAGGGAAAAAATGTCTAGACCTCTAAAGAAATGCTATTTCTGACTAATATATTGGTCTTGTAGCTCCTGGAGAAAAATCAGGGAGGTTTTATTAAGGCATGGTTTTCATAACTGCATTTTGAACAATATAAGCAATAAAAATGATATGTAGTTCTATTATAGTAGATTTAAATACTTTGTAACATGTTTATGATAAAATCAAAGTTTCTGACTTCAAGGGCAAGACTAATCTTTAATTAAAGTATAGAAATGCGTATGCATTAATTAAAAGGACAGATGAATTAAAAAAAACCCCTCAAAATCTCAGTGTGCTTTGAATCTGAGCACATTAATACTTAAAATATCAACAAAATGTAAAACTGTGAGAAAAAGAGTATAGAAGAATATCTCTTCACCCTTTCCCTGCAATTTCTTTCTGAGAATCACCTACAGCATATGCACCTTTGCAGTGGTTTTCGTGTTGGGTTTTTTTTTTGCTTATTCACTGGCACTTTTAAATTAGTATAACTGACAGGGTGTCTATAACTTATAGTTTATATTTCCACAAAAATCACTTCAATTAATGTGTATCTGTCTCCTGAAATTCAAGACATTGTCCTAACCCTCCTCATTGCCCTAATCATTCTCATTTTCAAGCACTCTCTCTTTTTGTCCCTCACAGGTATATATGCACATTATTTACAGATATCCCTGAAGTTACTGAGTTTTTTTCCATAAATGCAAAAGCTAAAAGCTATGAATAGTGAAACTTGCCTTTCTCTTTTAAGAGAGTTGAAGCTTTGAGAAAATTGCAACTGTTTTCAATTGCTGATGAATAATGATGTGAGTTTATTTTTATATATTTATGTATTTCTGCTATTTCAATCTGAACAGACCAGTCAATTAGGATTAAGGTTCTTTGGTAAAACTAGTAGAAAGACAGTCAAAGCATCACATTTTTCATCTCTGTAACATAATTAGTTCAAAGCGCTAATTAAATAATGGCATTATTGTCACTTTAGTGGTATGGAATATCTTATTCCTCTTTAACCAGACTGTGGCTACACTGTTACGGTAAGCATATACCAGGAGTAAAAGAGAGCTTCTAGATCTGAAAATCTGTTGGTTTGGAGTTTTTTCCCCACCTATGTCTGTTTTTTCATTTATCTAAATAAAGAATAATATCTTTGGCTGCAAGTCTTCATTTGCTTATACATTTAGATCATTGCAATTTGAAGTCCGTTACAACTACTCGATTTGTAATGTGATTGGCAGAAACCCTTACGCCACAATGTACATTACAGAAAAAGCTCATTAATTTTTAGAAGTATTTGACTTAGAATTGAACCATTTTCTCTTGATATAATTAGTATTTTTTCATTTACCTAAAGCAACCATGTAGCCTTCAAAGTTTTCATTGGTTTCCATTTCCCACGTCCCATTGTAGTCGGCAGGCATGGTGGCGAGAGCTTGAGACCAACTTCAGCTCAAGAGGTGAGACTGGACACAGCCTCTGTCTGCTCAGAGAGTGTTTTATAAACCTTTTCATATCTTTTTTTCCACTCGCGTTTATGGCTTTGTAGATAATGCAGTTTAAGGGGCAGAGTGATAACCCTGGGAACTTTGCTTTCATTGACAAAGGTCAGTTGAACAGCTGGCAGACAAGGAACACTTCCAGAAATATGGAGTAATACAGGATATGATTTTACTGTGACCTTTGTAAAGAACTGCTGGCTATTATGGGATACCTTTGAAATACATTGAACACCGTGGCACATTGTACAACCCAGTTAAAGTTTCCAAGGTGAATTGTCTTTTGAGCTCCTTTCTATGTGTCGCTTTTCCCTATGAAGTGGCAGTCTAACAGAGCTGACACATCCAGGACCCCCATCTAAAACTTATGGAAGTCTTGAACGTGAAACAAATGTCAGACGGGGCAGGAAGGGGGATATTCCTGTTAAAAGTATTTTTGTTTTCGTTTGATCTTCAATGTATCTGCCCTGTACCAATAGCTGTACTTACACCAATTACAATTTCATATGTTTGTTTTGGTTTAAGAGCAAGTTCAGCAAATGTAAAGTAAATCAAAATCAATCATAATTAGTATCAATCCTGCCCTAAAAATGATTTTTTAATTCCTCTGAAACATGTCAGTTTGCACTGGAAAGCTATTTGGTACATTGTTGTGGAGAGAAACACAGATTTCAGTTGCGCAAATAAGCATGTTCAGAATGTGTCAGGATGGAGAACGTGCAGTCAAACTTTATTGGTATTTAAAGTAAGTACTAAAAGCAAATTAATTTAAGATAAGGTTTTGTTTGATGTGGATTTAATCAGTCAAGATAACTTACAGATGACTCTACAGAGACAATAATTGAAGTGACCAAAAGTCAAAAACTTCTTGAACTCCTTGCCTTCCTCTCCTTTTTTTTTTTATTTTTAAATGGGAATATTATTAAAAAATTTGCTAGAAAAAGTATTAAGGTCTAGATCTTCAACTCAGAAATAAGTAAATGGAAGAGTTATTGATCTTATGATTTCTGTTCTGTGCCTTTACTTTGTTAAAATTTAATGCTAAGTTCCACAAATGCTGAAAATTTGTACGGGGATTAAAAAAACCTCAACACAAACCTAAAGAAAGTTGAGAGTTTCTGGGAGTTGAGTTCTTAAAATGCCTCAACTTAAGGAGCTAATTTAAGACAAGGAAAAGAAGTATCTTGATCAGTACTTGCAGAACATGTGGAGAGGGTTTTCAGTTGGGCATCAAGCACGGGGAATTCAGCGACTGAAAGCAGGAGCGAGGTGAATTCCTGTGGGAATGCCCCAGGAAATGACCTGCACCTGGGCTGTGGGGTGCAGTTTGTCTGTAGAGCAGTTTACCCGGGGAAGTTTGTGATCACTGGCATCTTTACATAGGGCGAGAACGGCTTTCTGAAACCTGTGTCTCATTTCAAGCACAATTTATGGGGCTGATCACATCGTCTGCTGACGTGTTTGTTTCCACTCTGAGAAATTCCCGATGAAACTCCATGAGTGATGTCACATTGAAAGTGAAAATTAAACCCCTTTTGTTCTGTGGTGATATTATGCAATACTTATGCAAGAGGTTTGATTTTGCATATCTTTGTGTGCTTTCTTTCTTAGCCTCCGTGCTGCATCAACATTAATAATGTTGGTACTACTTATACATTTTGTGTATTTACTAAAAGGTTCTGTAAAAATGAGAATACATCAGACTGAATGTCTACAGTCGCCTCCTAGAATCAGAGCATGTGCTAGCAGCTCAAGGTGGGATATTTTAGATGCTCATTGATTTCTGTTCTGACGTAGTTTGCTCCCTATGTAACTCATTTTGGTAAGATGGGGAGAGTCTGAAGCTGTAGTGTGTGACCATCAGCAGTTAATGTCCATTAACAACTAATAAAGTAACAGAAGGTTCCATTGCTGTAGACATGCAGAGCTAGGCACATCAGAGAGAATTAATTATGACATGAATACATCCTTTGCATAAAATATCATAACTAATTAACAGCATAGACATATACTTGTACAGCTTTTCCCCACAATGTTTTGGTTGTGCTCATCCCTCATTATTTTTTCCATTTTTTTCCCCGCTATATGTATTTTCTAAGCACATGCTTATCCATCAGACTAAATCAGCATTTTGAGCCTTCTCAGGTAAAAATACAAGTTAGGAGGTTTACAGACACTACATTTAACCAGTCAGAGAACTGGCTAAGAAGGGAATTAATAAAACATGAAATATTGACTTGACAGAGTTCTGTGATACTTCATGAGTTTTTAAAGAGTGTTGTGTTAAGGTCCATAAAGAGAACATTCAGTTTACGAATCAATATCTTGAGAGACAGTAGAACCTCCACCACAGTCAAATGCCTGCCCAAATCATAGGGTGCCAGGACACAGTCCAGGTGCTGCTCACACTATTGCTTAAAAGCCCTGGGTGGAGAGTTCTAAGTCTCAGGTCCGCCTTGCCGGGTATACTGACCTGCCTCTCAACAAAATTTTAAAATTTGGGCTTATTATCCTCTTGAAATCTTAGAAATTATTCTTTGTGCTCTGTATTTATTGTTTATATACTGCATACACAGCGGCAAACTTTCAAAATGGCAAAACGGTATTTCCTTCCAATGGAAAAAGTCTGCATTTGGAGAAATGAAGATAAGGTGCCCTCTCCTAATTGTCATGCCTCTTTTGTTCGCAGCATCCTTTTCTTGCAAAACCACTTGATAAAAATGAAACTCTGAGCTCGTCTCTTTTTTGTCAGGTTTCAACACAGGGCTAAGATTTATGGCTGAATATCGAGGCCTTGGAAATAAAGCAAAGTCATGAAAAATCAACTTACTTCTGCAAAAAGCCTGAGTAACTTTTTCAGTCTTTATCTGTGTGTGAAGAAACAAAGATGGCACTGCTTGCCCCTTTTCTGTGAGTCACGATGGATTAGTGGCAGTTTGAAAAGAAAAGATCTCATGGAAAACACCCAAATGCTGTTTGTGTGGAGTGAGTCAGCAGTCACGGCTGCTGCTTCCAACACTTGCCTCCAGTTCCTCCCGTTGTGTCTGAGACCTGCCCAGAGAGAAATTCTGTCTGGGTAGGTGAACGAAGTTCAGCCTTTCTGGCTGTCTGAAAGAGCTGAAAGTGCATTCCCCTTGGAAAGGTTCTTCTGTAAAGCCCTGTCAGAGCTCTATATAAAGCACAGAAGGACCGGTCAAATGGAATTTTCCCTGTAAACTTTTGGGGATGGTGTTTTGAAGAGACGGTAACATGCTTCCCACTCTGTCCTTGCCTCATTTAATTTTCCTTTTAAATTATCCAATATGCATGTATAACACAGGAGAAAAATGCCTGGTACTCCCCCGAGCAGCCCCTGCACTCCTCATGCTTGACAGCTGGGACTTTCGCCTGTAGTTATTTGGTTGTTGTTTAACACATAGGAATATGGCAAACTGCGTAAGCTGTTCTTAGCAACTGAATCCCCCTGAAGGATTCAGACAGAAGCAGCATGGTCACAGACACCTACTATTATTTTTAACTTGTTAGCACATGTGCACTCACTGGGTTTATCTTTATTTTTTTAGAAAATTAATCACTTGAAATGTATTCAGTGATGGCTGCTACTGCAAAAGCTGTCAGAGGTGCTCTCAGCGGGCTGGGGGCTCTGTTCTGCACAAACGCCAGGAGTCACATTCTGAACACTAAGATACCCTGGCAGGAGGCAATGGGCTCCTTGTCCGTGTGGGATGGCCTGCAGGCCTTGGGCGCTCAGCTGCTGCCCAGAGACCTCACCAGGATGTGGCAGGAGCAGGAGGAGAGGCGTGTACAGCAGGAGGGGACAGATAAAAAGGTGCTATTTGCAAAAGGGGCTCAGCAAACATTTGATGGCCCACTGGGTGGTTTCCTTCCCCCCATATTGACTGGCACTGCTCTACCTTGGACATCCCTGGCTGATCCCAGGCTTTGTGGCCAGCTCAGGTACACTCAGTACGAGCGAGCCTTCCTCAGTGCCTTGGAGCTTGAGGTTTGGCTCCTGGCTCCTAGGCTTTATTGCTTTGTTCAGCCCTCCAGAGAAGGAATGGAAGGAATTCTGACCAGTTGTATGCAGAGTTCTTGTTGCCCAAACACTTATTATTTGGTGTCAGTTCTTAGCTGATCGTGCCAGAACAGAGCTCTGCAGGAACAAACTGGTTGCTGACACCTAGGAGAAGGGGGAATTCCCTCACTGACATCTCAGACGAGGAGCTTGACAGAGCAGGGCCGGGGTGCAGACGCTGTGGGAGGGTGAGGGTGTGCACAGAGCACACAGAGCTCACGGTTATGCCGCTTCAGCACATTTTGTGTTTACCTTCAACTTAAGCAAAGATGCACAAAATATGTTTTTAATCCCTCTTAGAAATAAAATAATTGGCTTTAAGCCATTGAATTTTTGTCTTTTTCCAGTAATTTCCATCTCTCTTACTCCATCTGATTTTGGATGCAGATGTTACACACATTATTAATCAAACGCCTCCCTCCTCTCTTAACTGAGGACTTTGGCTCAGCTCTTGGAGACTTCATAATGTCACTAGTGATTGTGTTACTGAGTGTGATGACGTTAAAAATATAATCCAGTGGGTTCTATTGTCTTGAGAACTCATTTTTATTAGGGTGGTTTACATTATGAAATATTATGCTCTAGAGAACTATTATCTAGTGGATAAAGCTGAGCGACCTTGATTTTCAAAATAAATGGAGAATACTGAATTTATTCGTTCATTAATTCTCCTGAGCACTTACTCAAAGCTCTTTACTCAGTCTTTGAGGAAGCAGATAAAAATCATCAGCCTTTGTGAAATCAGAAAAACCGAGGAGGCAACACGGTTTGGCCAAGGTCATGAAAGAAGCCGCCAGGCAGAGCCATCAGTGAGCAGAACCCTTAACGTTATCCGCTAAGGCCTGCTTCCTTGTGGGCTAACTTTACTGTGGATGGAAAATCTGAACCCGGTTTAAGTGCTTTGTCATTGCCATTAAGGCTGCTTAAATTTTCCCTTTAGAGATTTTTTTAGGACCTGAATTCCCTGCATGAGCTATGCATTAATATCTGTAACTGTAATCTATAACTTAATTGTATTTATTCTGTGGCAAAGTTTTGTAATTGCAACTGCCACTTCTTATCGTCATCAGATAAAGGTTGCATTACTTAGACGTTGAACTGGAATACTGATGGATTGATTTTGAACTGAAAGAATCTATAGAAAGAAGTCTGAGGTTCTTTGATACTTCCATGACAAGCACAATTTAGCTAAGAAAATATGTATCTGCTTTGGCTTGTTCATGCCTGACCATAAAAGCTGAAATGCCATTTAAATGCAGGGTCTCATCTATTAGAAGAATATTTTAAAGAATCAATTTTGTCAGACAGAAACATTCCTTTTTATCTCATCTGAAGAACACTTTATAGAGACACTTCCAAATATCTTAGACCTCAAGTTTTCACATAACTCATACGTGATAGAATTCGATGATGGAAAGATTTTGCTTCCAGTTCTAGAATCCAGATGAAGAGAAGAAGTTGTATCATCCGTTGCAGTTAGTGCACAGTTTTGGATTCACTGTAGCCATTTCGAAAAAGTTAGAACCGTTCTTGTGATAACCTCAAGGACTTCAAGCCAGCGTCCCAGCAGGGCTGTGACCTGGGTCCAGAGCTGCTGATGGAAATCCACACCACCACTCAGCCTGTTTCCTTTCACTGTGCTGCTGTCAGTGCGGAGCAGGTCCAGAACTGCTACCCTGCTCCAGGAAAATTCCCGCATAGGGGAGTGTCTCTCTTTCCCGAATGCTTTCTTTTTGCCATAAATCACTTCTACTGCTTCAGATGGAAAAAATACCAGCTCAGAAAGGCAGCAGCAAAGTCTTCAGGGTAACTGAATACCCTCATCCCGTGCTGTTGCATCTCTCTTAGAACGCAGGCACAAGTCATTATTCCCTGTTGATTAAGGGATGCTCTGTGCAGTAAATCTCATGCATTCACCCCTCTCACAGCGCTGTACGGTTAATTCTTTTCTGTCTGCATGTCCAGCTCCACGGCAGCGTCCCCTCCGTGGGAAAGGCTCTGGCTTGCTTCTACCATAACCTGTTTGAGAAATGAACCAGTGTTTAACTCTCCAAGGCATCCTGGAACATTAGAAAATAATTTGTCGTAGTAGTAGTGGCATTTAGATATCTGTCTGTCCTTTTGGTGAATTTCTGGCTCTGAGCTGGCAATTACTTGATAGAAATAGCACTTAGGATGAAAATTTATAGTAATCTTTAAAAAAAATCTAAATTGAAAAATCCAGATACTGTCTGCTGTAGTTAAATGAGTCGGCACACTCAGTGTTGTTAAAATGCAACACACGTGACACTGCAAGCTGGCTCCTAAGGCTTGTGCATAATCAAACAATTTAGGAATCATTGGGGATGGGCCAAACAATATAATCTAGGACACACTGCTGAAGTTAAGATTTCTCCCAGACACATGACAGGATTGGTTCTTCATAGCAGTGATGCCGTGTGGTTTCAGTTACTGGATGCACATGCATGCAAAGCAGGGGAAGGAGCATTTATATCTGAGTTATTGACATGGCCACTGGAAAACTGAATTGAAAAAAGGAATTGATAAATATGGTAAGTTCGCCTTTCAGTAAAATGTACCAAGTACATTTAATATAGAAGAAGATAAAAGAGAAAATAAAGTCTCTTAAATTGTGTATTTTAGATGAAAATTCATAGATTTAGATAGAGATATACCTATACCTATATCTGTATATATAGTATGAGAGAATGGCAGGCTGTGTTTCACTAGAAGGAAGGAAGGAAGGAAGGAAGGAAGGAAGGAAGGAAGGAAGGAAGGAAGGAAAACCTCTTGCCTAGAATATTTCTGAAAGGAACTTGAGAAAGCTGAATGGATAAGGCAGAACAGCCATGTTTACCTCTGTCTGGCTAAAACTGTTTGCTACTTAGTGCAAAATGGAAGTATCCACTCTGCTCCCTAGAGATTTTTCCCCCCTGCCCCTTTTAGGCTGTATTTGAAGTTACTGTTAGTGTAATTGTTTTGGCTTTACCATGACTTCATGGAAATTTCCGGATGATCTGAGGTTTGATCGGAGCAAAACCCAAGATGGATACAAGTGTCTCCCTTTTATGAACACGGACACAGGCTGCCAGGGGTGTGAAAGCAGCAGGAGTGAAGTGTCAGCTCTGACTTCTGTGATAACAACCATGAAAAAGGAGTTTGAGCTGGGAAGTATTTCTTCAGCACCATTAGACTCTTTATGAGGAGTCTCCCTGCATGACAGTGGGAAAACAAAGTCCTGCGCTGAAATGAAATGTGTTACTTGTAAAAATACAGATAACTGGGCAGTTTTTTCTAACTTGCCAAACATAAAGCACAGTCGTTGCAGTAAGCTATATATCTGTTAGAATGATGTTTATCACTTTGTTGCTAGTAAAAGACAATTCTGTCAGGGAAAGGAAGAGTCTTGGTTATCAGGGTACTGTGCTCCATTGCTGAAAGGTGGGGAGAACTTTTGGGGACAGCACTGCTGCATGAATTAGCTCTGCTGTCAGGAGATTGAAACCAGTGGGCACTTTAAGGTAGACAAAAATGTCTGTTAGAACAATATTCAGCATGAGGGGAACAAATGATTCCTATTCCTCCTTGTTACTATTACAGCTACATCTTCAGCTAGCAGTCCTAAGGATTCAAACAGCACCACGTCGTGAGGGTGACAGTGACAAAGTACAGCCTGGTTGGCAGGGCTGGGAGCCCTGTGAACAGACAGTTGTGAAATTGCCTCGTGCCTGCCATTCCTGGGAATTGCTTATGGCCTTCCAAGGCTGATTTGCTATCTCTGCCCAACAACAGATCCTTCATTTGCAACTCAAGGCTCCATTGCTGCATGGCAATCAGATGTAGCTGGAGTTTCAAAGAAGACATCACATCATTATTATAACCTTTCCCATAGCGGCTGTTACACACGCACTCACCAGACCGAGTCTCAACTGGACGCTTTGGAAGTTTAGATTTATCAAAAGCAGCCCAAGACTGTTCCTTTTCCCCCACTGGTACATTTTCATTAGTGTCTGACCCAGCAGCTGCTGGCTAATCTCCCTTTTATCTCCTCAGCACATCAACGTAACTTTTTTCTTGCTGTCAGTGATAGCATTGTGCTTTAATAGCTCCCGTATCAAGGCAGAGATCTCAGTCCCTTGCAGAATCCCATTCAAGGGCATTTGCAATGCAGACAGTAGATTGAATTTAGATATTTAAATACAACAAGGAAACATACTTGCATTAATCTTAACATGGACATTAATTAACGAATCTTAAGCATGGAAATACCTACTCCTGAAATCTTTGGCAAAATTACAGGTAGTTTTGCTGTCTTGTCAAAAGACAAAAAAGAAATTAAAAAGTGAGTGACCTTCAGCAGTTTAAGAACCTCCTTGTTTCTTTGGTTCCCGAAATACATTTGGAAAGACCGTCAAAAATAGATGCTCCCATGCTGAGAGGTGGAACTAGAAATGGAATTTTGTGTAATGTGATAATTCAAATGTCGACAAGGTGGACTTGCTGTGAGAGAAAAATACATTATAAAGGGTTGAACATATGTTGAAAAAAAATATTATCTGAAATAATTCTGCATCTGTGTTTGGGAGTCATTTTCCTTGTGTTCAGTTGCACAAAAGATGACAAGGAAAGTTTCTAATGGAAGTTTGGGGCTTTTTAGCCCTTTAGGAGGCGGAACCAGACTGTTCACAGGTTATTTTGCTAGGGAACTCTGATGTCCTACTTCTTTTCTGTTTGGCTTGATAGGGAATGAATCATCTGTTTCTGCATCATTTCGGGGAGTGTGAAATCTCGTGTGCAGCTCTTGTGTGTCTGGCTCCCGTCAGCCCCCGTGTCTCAGGCTGGCTGAAGCCGAGCTCGGGCGAAGCTGGGATGATGTGTTACTGCTGCAGAGCATTGGCAAAGTCTGCTCTGTGCTTTTGGCTGCTTTTTTAGGTATAACAGGTCTAAAATTCTCAAACAATTCTTTCTGAGTTAGAATTTCTTACCAGTTCCGAAGAACTGGGGAACTGAGAGAGTATCTGTGTTTATGGCTGAAATAATGGAAGCCCTGTTGGAATGAAGGAGTAGTGATGACTTGGCTTTCCAGCTAGGGCTACTTTAGGCCGTATGCTCCCCTTAAGGATTGTCCTGAGTAGTTAAGTGTCTCTGATGAACGCTGGCATCAGTGCGACAATGGAGAGACTGCGTTTCAGCGAGCTACGTTGTTGTACCCAAAGCTGAGTGTGTGGAGGAGCTGCTCGGTGCCGTGTTTGAGTAAGTTCTTTCTGTGTTGCTGTAACACGCATAAAATGGCACTTTCCTCTCATTTTCCTCCACAAAAATAACCTTGGAAATGTCAGCATCGAGAATGGCAACATGTTTCCTGACAGGCTGAGTGCAAGATCACACAGTCATTTCACAGAAGTACTATTGAATTGTGTTAACTTCTTCTGCATGCCCTTAGCACGCCCAGCTGGAGAGAAGTGTTGGAAACTGGAATGGTTATGGATGAAAAGCATCAGTGCCTTGGTAAGAAAATATCACTTGAATCATGCTGATTCCAAATTAGAGAAGGGGAGCATGGAACTACTGTGAGTCTTGTTGCCCTTGAGGGAATGTTAAATTCCGGTGAGCTCCCCCCATATGCTGTGGTTCTAAACCTCACCAAATCATAATGGGGACTGCATTGCATTTTAAATATTTCCTTTTTGCAGTAAATCCACTGACTCACACCAGAGAAAAATGTGGTCGGAACATCAGGATGGAGAGGAACTTTTCTGTTGAACTCCAAGCTTCAGTACAATTTTGCATTGGCTCTTCATCACTCCTTGTGTTTCACCTCTGCGCTTCTGCGCTGCTGCCGTGTGCAGCTGGAAAGGGAGGGGAAGGAAAGGCCGGGCAAACGGGCACAGGAAAGCTCTGAAAGTCAGTCTAAAAGCATTTAGAAGGACTGCCTATCTTTGCAGTGTGCTGCTGATAACCGTGTTCTGTGTGTTTCTGCACATGCACTAACAAGTTTTAAGTGTTAGCTACTCTGTAATGCTGATGGACCCATAAATAACTGCTCATGCTTCTGCCCCAATCTGGAACTGTCAAATAGCTGAGCATTTAAATAAAATATTTTAAATCTGGAACGCTCTTGTCACAATATTGACCTTCTAATTTGCTCAGCACTAGAACAGTGGTGTACCACAAGACAAATGGTCTCTTGTTATGTAAATAAGTGTAGAGTCAATAACCACAGACTGTTTCCTATCCTTCTTTCCTCCCTTCCTTTAATCAGAATGTTGCCACTGAAAGAGGGAATTTTATTTTGCCTCCATGGTGCAGAAACTTAATTGTCAGGCAGTCTTATTGAAGGGTTTGGTGAAGAACTGAAATGGCATTTTGCTTAAGTGCTCAGTGCAGATTCTTATTATTAGCTATTAACATAGAGAAAGCGCTTGCCCTGGTAATAAAATACATGGTACTGAAGGGACTCTACTTTTGTGTGCACTTTTGCTAGACAGGAGCAAATTATTTAAATAAACACTTGCTTTGAGGTTAAAAAACCTTCTTAAAATAGAAATAGCTGTACCACCCAGGTAATAATCCAAGACAAATGTGCTACTGATAGAGAATGAAAGGATGAATAGCTGGGAATCTGTAATGTGATTGCAGATGAGGCTGTCCAGAAAAGAATATAATACAAAATGATACCTACTAGGAAGTTTTATTAATGTTGCAATGGTGAACTCTTGCTTTTTACTGTCAAGTTCCATAGAGTAGAGCCAAGCAAATGACAGACATTGATGGAAGTGGATGTGTCCAGGGGAGCACATCATCCCTGCCACGCCAGGACACTGCTGTGCTCCACTGCTCACTCCCGTGGGAGACTCTTTAGGAATCTGAGGCACCTTCTGGGTCACGAGGAATTTGCCATCCGGTCCGTGTTTATTTTACAATAAAACCGTTACACAGATCGTGCTAAGGAACTCCTCCCCATCCTTCAGAGCTGGACTGTTGCATAAACGTAGACCGTAACCCCAACTCTTATTTCAATTCTGGTTTCCATGGCTTAGATTGTGAGACAGGAAAACAGCCAGGTTTATACGCCGGAAAGGGTAAAGAAGATCTGAGCGGCGCAGACAAAACAGGGAATGGCTGTTTGGTGGGAGGAATTACATGGTAACGTACCTGTAGGTTGCAGCTTCAAGTAAACAAAAAGAGTGTTTTCTCAACAATGAAAAAGCCTGTTTTGTTTACCCTTTCCATTCACGCTGCTTCTGTAGGCACTGGTCTTTTCTAACAAAATATAAAATGTCCAGTATCCGAAGGTATGGCAGTTCTGCAGAAATACAGAGTGGATTTTGGCACAGCATGGCTGAAATTCTGCTGAAGATCGAGAAAATCAATATAAAGTTTGATTCCTGACTAGCAAGCAAATCTGGATATGAATTCACTGTGAAGGTCTTGGTTACTAAGCAGTTATGAAATAGTCAGGGAGGCAGATGTTTGTCGAGTAATTGTTGAATGCTATACATCTGGCAAACATCTATTTTATGGAGAAAGTTTTGAATTACATTTCATGATAACAGGTTGTTAAAGGTTCCTGGAAACAGCATGGTTAATTTTACACACATTAACTGGAAAGCGTCGTCGTGGAAGCAATGAATGAACTTAATGTCCTTTTCCAAGGGAAAGGGTTGCTGCAGTGGAGATAAGAGGTTGCAATTATAACGACAAGCAATTGAGATGATTTGAAGCGAATATATTCAAAGTTAAACATTTCTGAAGTTTCTGTAGTTTACATCCACGAGTCCGTGGAAGGACTTTGTGAGCTTGCCTTTCTCCATAATTAGCAGCAGGTTACATTGCTTCAGCTTGATAAGCCATTAGTTATTAGTATGGTGCTAAATTTGCCCTTGTACCAAATGACCCAAAGGGGAAAAGCTGTCTGTTTGATTACAATAATAATAGCTTTTAACAATTGGATTTACTTAGCTAGATGTTAATTGATCCACTTACAACCTTCTGCAAAAAGAGTTTGTGAATGTTACACAAGACTGGAGAGAGCTGCAGGCAAAAATTAGAAGACAGCTGGTGAATTAAGGGTTATGAACTGCCAAGTTCTATTGAAGGAAAACTACATTTCAAAAAAGGTCTCAGTCAGTGCTGAACATTAAAAAAAATCCTGCCAAGTTTAACTGGGGATAGTGGTGTGAGCCATCGCTTTATTACGGTTACTTGTTTGTTCTCCTTGGGGCTGAAGAGCGGAAAGACACCTGGAGGGTGTCCACGATTATGAAATCAACAATTAGAAACCTGAAGGAAAAAGTTTCTGTGTCCAATAATCTTTCAAGAAAAACAAATGACTGATGCACTGAAATTTGGCACGTGGGATATCCTCAACCTTGTGTAAGATGATAAATAGCATTTTAAATAGGCAAGTATTTGCAATTTCCCTTAGGCAGAGCAGCATTTTAGCCTAAGATCCACAGGTTTCTGATCCTTTCCCTCTCCCACGACCTTTCTATCTTCTTTAATTGTAACCAGTTTGGACCTGTCCCACTCCAAGTACAAGAAAACTCAATCCCCGTGAGCTGGTGGTCTGTCTGTCGGTCAGCAGGGATATCCATTTAGCTGTGGACACACAGCTGGCTGGCTAACACACTCCTCCAGGAGATTTTTTTTTTCCTGTAGTCAAGAATTATGGTATGCACACATTTATAGAGTTTAGTATCTTTAATTGGCATTTCTAAAAATAGTTTTATTTGCATTTTTTTCAAAGTTATTTCCTAAAAATACTTTATTCCGACTACACGGTTCTAACGTGATCTTCGTTTCTGTGTTTGCTCTTGTCACTGAGGATGTTCGGTATCAGCATTTGGAGAGCTGGTGGCAAGTCTGCAAATTCTACTGTTCTTCACTCCCGTAGCGGCAGTAGCTCACTGCACCTTCTTAAAGACCTGCTTACACGTGACTCCACACACTCTTATTTCCTAGGAAGAGAAAATAATCAAAACCCACAACTTTTACTTAGGACGCAAACATTATAGATTCATGTGTATGTCCAGCTTAGCTTATTTAGCTTTTAGCTTATTTTTCATCCTAAAAGAAACCGTCCGGTTTGGGTTTGTTTTCTGCTAAAAGGTGGAGCCAGGGAAGTTATTTTGGGATCTCAGATCTTAGAGGGCCAAATATGTTTCTGGTGCATTATTCTCTGTTTGCAGTGTACACAACTGCTTTAGGTCTTCGGAATGGGCATTCTCTATTTTGGATGCCTAAAGAAGTGGGGATGGATTTGCCTCACCAGCTCTGAATCTGTGTGGTGATGACTGCTAGCTCAAGCCTACAGATTCAGAAATCAGGGTCCACTTCGGCAACACAGAGACCGTGGCTACAGAAGGCAGGTAACTGCACAGAACATTTGCTCCAGGTCTGTCAGCCAGCACAGCTGTGAGGTTTGACTGAGCCTGACCACCCTGGATGCACAAAGCTGTTCCTTTGTGTTCACAAGAGCTTTTCCAAACCCTCCTTGCTAACCTCTGGGTCACTGTGAGCTGGGCATAAGTAAGGGCTTCTTGGGCTTGGATTTGTGAGGCCGCTGCTGCCGTTTGCCTGTTTATCCATCTCCACTCCTGAAACTCCCTAAGTCTGACCTGACAAGTGCGCACAGGTGCGCGCCTGAGATGTGCGCCTGTGGCAAGGTTTAGGTGCAAGAAGAAACAGTGTGGAAGCTCTTAAGGGACATAAAGACAGTGCTTATGCATGACTCAGCAGAAGGGATGCACTTTCCAGTTCAAGAGGAGACTTTTAATAAAGCTCCCAGAATATTCTGAGGAAGTTGTGCACATTTCTTATGGGGGACTTTGATAAAATGACTTGAACAAACCTTACGCTAAGTCAGTAATTTTATTGTCATATGTTGCTAGACCCCCATAAGAGAAAGCGCTTCATGCTGAGTTGGTGGAACAACAGACTGATGCAGTGACTTGAGCTGGGACCTGTTCTGTTCACTACTGCAGAGGTAACCCAGAAGAAGGGGTGCGCAATAAGGGCTGAGAGAGCTGCTGACAGCGACAAAAACTACGCAGCAGAAGCAATCAATACAATAGAAAACGGCAATAAAACTCAAAAGGAAATGGGGAATGGTCAAATAAGTCACTCACATAAAATAAAATCTAAAAAGAACTACAAAGTACAGACCGCAGAAAGAAAGGAAGAAAATAGGAAGCGATAAACTACTAAAGGATGCGGTCCTACTCTCTGCAGAACTGTGAAAAGAATAAATTAACACTTGGCTCATTGTGGAAAGTTCAATAGGATCATAAAGCTATTGAAGTATCAATTCCTTAAAGGTAACTGCTCATTGTATCAAAGCACTCTCAAAAGTACAGGACCTGGTAATCTTAGCTAGTCAAAAATAAGATACTAAAGGGGACGCTACTGTATTTTTAATGGAGAGAGCTGCATTAACAAGGATTAGAGAAATAAAGAGGACATCATTTGAAATTCATGAAACACAAGAAGTGAGAATATTGAAATATTGAGGAGCGGGCTCTAAAATACTCGGTTACTTCCTTTGCATGAATTAATTTTGTACTGACTTCTGCATACATGGGAGACAGATTGTGGTAAATTGTCCAAGTGCCAGTGAGCGAATGCATGAGCTGGCAGGTATGATCCAGAATCCTTCCCAGCCTTCTGAAAAGCTGCATCAGAGCAGTCAGGTTACCCTGGGCTACCTAAACTTGCACTAGACACATGTATCTGAGCCACCGGATCTGAGGTTCTGACTTCTAAAATCAACTCCTGACAGGGACAAGTCTAGAGAGAGCTCTGGGCATGGAGGTCCATGGCCAGGCTGCGTGGCTAGAGCAGGAAACAGAGTGAGGATAGCAGAACCCAGGGCTAAAGGAATTGGTGTTGGGGACAGAAGATGGGAAGAGATGACGCCTGGGAGCTAGCAAGGGCCAGAAAGCAGGATGCCAGTCCAGAGGAATCCGAGAGCAACTGGTGCTGTTGTTCATGTGTGCAGAGGAACGCGCAGATGTGCATGACTGAGGGCAGCCCGGTGTGAGCTGAACGAGGCCAGGCATTGTGATGGGTGACTGGGACCTGTCTGGCAGCAGAGAAAAGGGCTGGTGCCTGCTGTCAGGGCACTGCCTGCTGTGCAGCTGGGAGGAGCGTGGAAATACTGAAAGGTGCTCCGTGGAGGGAGTGTGCACGCACAGGAAATTCGGGCATCTCCTTTTTATTGCTGCCTCCCCTCCTCTAGGTGAGCCCACGGCCTCAGCTGTAAAGTCATCCCTTACACAGCTACCTTCTCCCTGCCTGTGCTGCATCAAGTCCAGGTGGGAAGGTTTGTCATACCCATTCCTTTCCTAAGCTGGATTCTGGGACTGCCAATACTTCCTCAAAATTACGTTTAGTAATAAGGGGCTTGGGGTACTTCCGCAAAGATTTCGTAACTCTGCTACGGATTTGAACGTTTAGAAGATATCCGTTTAGATTGCTGAATGCTAACAGCACTGCACAGTGAAGAGAAATGGAGGTTGCAGTTTATTATCTCAGCAGGAACACTGCCTTTTACCCACACCGACGAGAGAGTGAGGATGCCATAAAGAGTTATAGGACAAAAGAACAGGCATCTTCTTTCAGATCCTGTTAATTTAGAAAGATAAAAATGATGATCTGAAAAAACATCCATTTCAAAAACTTAATTGCTGTTTTAGTTCTCTAGGCTATAATGCTGTGTGGCCGGTAATTATTTTAAAAGAACAATGGTAGCATTTTTCCCTTATTGCTGGGTGCTCAGTTTCACAGCTCCCATACTGAGTACTTCACAGACTGTGAGGGACATTCTGTTAAATGTCTTCCTCGTGTGAACATTTCAGCGTGGTGCGTCTGGACAGACACTGAGCACAGGAAGAGCATTCGAAATTGCCAGGCTTTGTAAGGGACATAAAAACATAATGGCTCCAAATGAAATTGTCGCTTTGGAAACAAGTCAAACGCTGCACCAATACATAATTATGTCAAAGTAAGCCAAAGGAACATAGCACATTCCCTGCTGTGTAATACCCAACCATTTTAACGGAGGGGCATTCAAAACCTCTTCCATGATCTTACCAGGTGCATTTCATCTCCTTCAATCCACTGGGTCCAGCCACGGCCTTCTTTCTCTCCATTCTGTACACAAAGCAGCTTATCTCCATCCCAGGACACGGTGGTCTAACAAAACAGACATGTTTGGTATTACTGTAAAATTCTCCGATATTATGATTAGTTTCTGTGAAGCAAAAGTTATCTCTAATGATTAGGGTATCGCATAAAAAGAATGATTGCAGAGTGTTGTACCACTTAGGATAATTACAAAAGAAATGAGCTTGAACAGAAAGTTGCTGCCCGACTGCCTGCCAAAAACTGGAGGAACGACATAAAGCAAGAAAAAATATCATCAAAATCATTGTGTAAGACCACACTCCTCTCTCCCTGCTGAAAAACACAGCAGCAGAACGGCCCTGCAGCCCAGCACTGTATTTGCAAAAGGAGCTGAAAACTCTAGATCCAGTTTGGTTTTTTCCACCCTAAGAATGATTCCCCAGCTGCTCTGCCTGAAAACAATTCCCATTTATTGGCACTATGAATGAACAAAGCTTTTGAACACTGAGCTGGTTTTTCCTCATGTCTCCATCTGCCTGCCTTCATCAAGCACAGTGGTTTGGAAGTATCAGCAAGTTGGTACCTTTGCCAGCATCCTGCTTTTTGCACCTGAGGCTGGGGAACCACTCGAGCCAGGACTGGCAGAGGAAGTCGAGAGTCCGGTGCAGTAACCAACACTGCACTTTGGTGAATATCGGTGCTGTCCTGAGTGATGCAGTAAAACCTGATTGATAAAACTCCTTCAATGCATGGCAGTGCATCCCGCAGCCTGTTCCTCCGGTTAGCATTTCCTGACAATTTGCCTTTCCCATCTCCCTCAGATAAAGAGAAGCAATGCTCTGCACAATATTTAAAGCGGGAAGAGCGGTGACAGGTTGTGCTCCACGAGGAGAGTTTAACATTAATATTAGCACATGGCTTGTAAATCAGCTTGTTTGAAGGGACGCTGAGGACTCAGTGTGGAATTACCGTCTACCTTGTACAGGTCTTCAGCCACTGCTTGCATGAGTACTCAGATACGGAGAGATGATGAATTCTGCTCTGCCATTAAAGGACACTTACTGCATCCGTCCTGTGTAGTTCCTAAGAGAAGAAGTCAGCCTCCATTTTTCCTTCTGGGAATTAAAACCGGTTCAACACTCAAAACCTATCCAGTCCTATTTATTCAATCTGTGTATGTCACAAACAATTAATTCTTAGATGATAACCATGACAGCCACTACCTTTGAATGAGTGCAGGCAGCAGCCTCCTCCCGTGGGAACCTTCAGACTAAACAAGCATGGAAAATGAATTACTGCAAAGAGTGCCAGGACAGATGATCACGGGCAAGGCAACGGGACCGATCCCCTCGGTCTGTTTGCACCACAGGGGGGCTCCGAAAGACAAACTCACGTGTCCTTGCTAAAAATATCTCCAGTTTAGAAAATGCATTCACAAATTCTTCTGTTCTCTTTTGTAAAGTGAGGTATTTAAACCAAGCAGTAGATCACATTTTATGAAACCGTATCCTTTTCATGCAAAAAATGCTAATGCAGGAAGGAACAGCACATTTGGGTAAAGCTGTAGCTAATGTGGTCAGCATAACCTAAATCCTCTCCCATATGTAAATCTGCAGACATCCACTGAAGAGACAAAAGATAACAAATAACAGGAGCCAGAGCGAATAACGTTTAATTTACAAGTTAACGTATCTACGAATTCCCGATTCTAAAAAATGAATGTAACAGAAAATGAATGATGACTTGCAGATGTGAGGGATACTGCGCAATGAAGCATTTGTATGTGCAGCTTTGCTTAATAACTGCACTTATTTGTATCCATTCGGTATTAGCTCGGCACAGTTTAATCTTTAGTCTAGCTTAATAGTTAAATTTCGTGGGTTTATATGTGAATTCAGAGGCAATATACCACGATAAAGCAGGATCCAACTTTATTAGTCCTACTAATGTTCAAAGTCGGTCGTGAATGTTATTACACTTGATAATATTCACTGCCTTGGTGCACTTGGGGGAAATAGAGAAATACTTGTAGCAGCACAAGGAAACGTTAACTTTTTAGCCTCCCGGGGTGACTGAAATTGTTTCATCTCAGAAAACAACACCCTTTTTTCTCAGGATTTGTTGTTTTTCCAGTCAAGATTAGATACCGCTTTTTGCAATTTGGTGATAACCACGAAGAGCCTAAACCCAGAGACATTAACCAAGCTGCCTTATCAGACAGTGTTCTCAGGTATCCTCTGCCTTCCCTGTGAGAAATAGAAATACTGAGGCGATATGAGTGAGCCATACAATTCCTGATTTCTGTATGTAGCTATTTTGCTCTGAAGGTTATAAAGGGCAGAATATATTGCAAGAGAACATAATATGGTTTTCTTTGTTACCAGGAACAACCGCTTTATGACAGTAGGATTAATCAGTGGCATCTGTATCCTTTCTTTAGGTCAAACTGTAATGTCTCAGTGTCTCTTTTATTAAACTAATACACAAGATACGAAATTCTCTTTTAACCCAGACTGAAACACGTCCTTCCACCCCAAATATCTCTACTGAGACACACAGTGAGCATTAGCTGAGGTTGAAGTTGTTCTGGCTGTTAACGTGCAGTGGCTGCTGCCAACATTCCACCCCCTACAACACCTAAACCAGACCAATGCTTGCTTTACAACATTCCCCAATGTTAGAATCAGAACATAAAAATAATACTCCAGAAATACTGTAGGGCAAATGTTGCGTATATATAACCTCTCTTGCTGTATCTAAGAGCAAGGATTTATTTTGGAAGACTAGATCAGGATATTGCCGTGGAACAATCAGGAGCCAAGCACTTGCAGACTGCTAAGGCGGGTCTGGGTGACCCTTTGGTTCCTCCTGTTTTGCTCTCCTGGCACACACTCTCAAGATAAAGAAACACCTTACGTTTTATGTAAAGCTCCTTTTCTCAGAAAAGCACGCCTTTGTAATGAACCTGTCTGCCCCCCTTTGGGTAACAGCATTACCTAAGGTCTGCCTGGTTACAGAGCTGCTGCCCCCTGCCCGGAACGACTGAGAATCCTTGCCAGGGTTTGGGGCACACGGCAGCCCAGGCGGACAGCTCCTGTTCCTTATCCTCTTCCACAAGAGGGGGAGAGGCAGGCGAACTCAGGGGACAGGGGAAAGCTGCAGTTTCCAGGAACAGAACCAACTAGCTGAAAATGGAGCGTTTCTCTAAAACTGAACTCTGCCTTTTCCAGCATCTTGTACTACTTGCATAATAAATGGCAGACATTGTTTCTTCCTTTCAACTACACAGTACAGACCCAGCTCAGCTTAATCAAGGTTAAATCTTGCTTACTGACCACCTGCTCATACTTAAACCTAAGATGAACACTTCCTAGGCCAAGTGCATGTAATTCTGTAGGAAACTTCAACAGAGAATGGTGACAGGAGCAATTAGTCAACAGTGCTATCAACAATACTCAAGGAGCGCCGGAAGAGGTAACGGAGTGAGGTAAAAACCAGGGAGTCTTGCCTCAATTTAACTCTTCTCAAAGATGCCAACCACCACTATTGCACATTTTTCAGATTGTGTACACTTTGTTCTTGAGGTGTAATACTAGAGAATGGAGCTCCCCTGGGAAGTGAAAAAGCTTTTGAAGCGTGAGAACACAAAAAATGTTCAAATTTTCTTTAGTTTTATGACATGGTTTCTGTAGTCTTTCACTTTTTGTGTACTTTGATATTCTCCTTTTATTACTTGGGCATCCACCTACTTTTGTTAGTGATTTAATCTCTTTGTGTTATGAAGATTTAAATTCATATGCATAGCATCGCCTAAATCTCCCTGAATATAAAAGCTGGAGGAAATTGTAATTATTCTCATTACTGTTTCCAGTTAGGAGACAAGGTAGATTTATAAAATGAAATACTTAGTAAACCCCAAACAAATTACTGCATGCGTACCTGCTTTTTCTTTAGCAGCAGTAACTGCAGTGATATCTTCCACAATTTCAGCTTCCAGTGGCAAATCATCCTGACCCACAGGCAGCAATAGTGACTTTTGTAATTTACTGAAATAGTCATCAAACGTTATCAGAGTACTCTGCATTTCCCAGCGAGGTGTAAGTGCAAAGCCGTTTGGTGCCGGCTCTGCTCAGTGTTCCTCATTCCCTGCTTGGCTCAGGGGCTCGGCAGCTGAAGGTACAGAATGCATTTTACAGGTGAATGGGAGAAAATAACTTTTTTCCAAGTAGTTCGTGAACACTTTTTGTTAATGCTACATAGATTTTTGACACATTGCCTTTACAAGTATGAATTGCAGCTCCCACCTTTCATCAAAAACACATTATCGATTTCCTATCTGTAGCAGAAACACAGCAGCACCAGCTCTGTTTTTCCCCTGCTTTCCTCAGAGTGTTGTCTCTATACGTGGAGCACCAAATGACTGCAAAGCTAGGAGTGCACACACTCCCTGCTCCATCTCAATCCGGTAATTCTCTGCTTGGGAGAACGACAGGCCATTTTACAACTGTAATTATGATCTAAGAAGGATTAAAAAATGGAAAGGCATTTTCTTAGGTCAGATGAAACAGAAAAATCCAATTTGAGCTGTGCCTTGTACATAACACCAAAGAAAATGTCCTAGAACTTTTGGTCAAGCACAACACTATATCCAACAAGGTATTTAACAGCTTCTCAAGACAAACCATTTCATCTGTACTAAGTATCAAAGTGATATCAAAATCTCTTGCAAGCAGGTTTTTTGGGAAAAATGAAGCGTTGACAGAATAAACTAATGCCGATGTCACAGACAAAGTCCAGTGTAGCTGTGAGGGGAAATTCTGCCAGGTGGTCACTCCCTGTGGCCTCTGTGCAGGAGGCCGCTCCAGGGGGGTACAGCCACAGGCAGCTTTGTCACCTCTCCCCACTGAAACCCCTTTCGTCTCAGCACATCTGCAGCTGCAGGCTCAGTGACAGAAACTACTGAGAACACAACAACAAACCCAACAGAGCAATTCCAGGAAGGATTCCTGTGCTTTGTCTCCAGATCCTGGCGCTGGCCAAAGGCTGAGCCCGTTTAGCCACGCTGTAGCTCAGTCACGGCAAAGTCTTCTCTGCTTCTGTCATTGCTAGAAAGGGGGCTTAGGATTGGATTGAAATATTTTAGATGAAAGGTAAGCTGTTGTCAGATAGGATCAGATTTAAATGTTCAAATTCCCTATTTTGAATCCTTGCTCATAAGAGCAACAGAGGAAAGCAAAGACAAGAAATGTTCTGGGGAGTAGGAAAGTGAACGTGCCAAAGCTCCAGGCTACGCAGCTGACAATATGCGGGAGGAGAAGGAGAATCAATATTTCAGACAGGGCATATTGTTTTATTTCTTAGGAATGGTGGCTTCTTTCCTTACTGAAATAAAATTGTATACAAATAATACGAAAAGAGGAAAACTTGTGTATATGCCACGCCAGAAAAAAGAGTAAAACCCATCACATCCAATTCACTTTGTGCAAAGATAAGAATCGATTCTAAGACACTTACGGTTTAAATTAATGAGTATAACCGATTTATCACCTGTGTAACTTTAGCAAGATGCAATTGTACATAACGCTCATGGTTTGTCATTCAAAATTGGATTTGTTGAATCCGGGTCTCAGTTTTTCAGCTGATTCTAATTGCACTTTCTGCATTCATAACTCTCAGAGCTTTCCGGAGTTCACCAAAAGCTGAAATGCTAAACCTATCCAAACCCCCTTTCCCTGCAGAGCTTCAGTATGCTAGCAGTAGTTCTGTGAGCAACCAGCTCAAAGCTTCTAATCAGCCTCGTGGTTTAGACATGAATCCAGCCCTGCAAAATGTGAAGTTTATGACATTTATACGGCCAAAGATTCAGATAATCTCATTTGCTATCACGGTGCAGATGTGCTGAGCACATCACTTACAGGCAGTAACTAACGCCAAAGGAGCAAGCAGGCTGGAACAAGGCAGGAAAAAGGAAACTGCTCCTCCTCACTGAGGCACAGACACAGAATGGACCAGAGTCCATTCTGAGAGAGCCTGAGACAGACCCAGGATGGACTTCTGCTCTCTGGAGCCTCACAGGGGTTGAGTGGAGGACTTTCCTTCATCACTTGTTGACAGCAGTTTGTAAAAGGCCAGCAATACCAACAGAAAACTATCATAAAGTCCACCTCTATTAAATTACAACCTCCCTCCCCCCCAAAATAAAAAAATCAGAGATTATGCCAATGAGGAGCCAGGGAAATTACAGCACTGCAAAGAGACAGGAGGCACTAAATCTGAGGGAAGACCAGCCCCAGCAACGGTGATTCTAGAAAAATGCTTCTTCCACCAAAGCGTATGAGAAAATGCTTACAAGCCCAAAAGGGCAGCACTGGAAGGGTAAAGAAATAAAACAGCTAAATCAGAGGGATCGAGTAAAGACATATTGCTGATCTTGCATCTTACTAGACAGGCGCAATTTATTTTGAATCTTCTCACCCTGTGGGAGATCCCTCCTGCAATTCCATCTACTGGAATGTTGTTTGTTGGTTGTCGTTTTTCCGGCAGCAAAGCCTTAATTCCAAAACCTGCTCTGAACTAGATTAACAGCTGTGAATTCCATTTGTGTAACAGAGGAACCTGCCTAAACAGTTAAATAAGCTTCATGAACCGTGTGATTTGGTAACAGGGCTTTCTTCTGACCTTGCAGTGGCATAAATCAAATGATGTCCAGAACAACTAACTCCACTCATTTTTCCTGAACGCAGACTCGAGAGGAATCAGTGTCACATTAGGCACGTTCGTTAATTAAAACAGAGCCGCGATCAGTTTCGAACACCTTCCTTCCCTTCGGCAGGATACGGCGCAGTCAGGGGTCTGTGAACAGCCCTTACGTGGCTGTTTCAAACATTAATTGCACTTCATGGGGTAAGATGTATTACAGATCTGATGAGTGAATTCCACAACTCCCAAATCCTCCTCACCCTACCCCACCCCAGCAAGTCTTAACTGAGACTAGAAGTTCTGTTAGTTCCAATAAAGGAACCCTGAACACCCAGTTGATAACTTATTCATGGTCATATTGCACTTGTATTCAGGTTTAGATAACTAAATGGTTAAGATGTATTCTTTCCCACATGCAGTTTAAAATTCTTGCAGTCTTCTCCGTTTGCCAGTTCCCTGCCTTTGTCATTTCATTTCCTGCTTCAATGGAAGAAGAAAATTACTGTACCAGAGAGCACAAGGTTCTGAGTTACCAAAGCACCTCTCATATGCTTGGACAAATACTCAGTTATAACACAACTGTTCTCAGTTACCCAAGAAATTCTGCTGTTCTAGATTTAGAACATAAACTTTCTTGATTTTTTAACAGATCACTTGCCCTTAGTCTCTGTCAAAAGAGATTAATTCTGCATGGTGTAAGATAAAGCAATTCAGTCTTTCAAATGCCTGAACAGCGGAGAATAATTAGAATGCAAAAGTTTTCTCTGACTTTAGCAGCAGTCTGATTAGAAAAACAAAAATTCTAAGAAAGTCATTTTTGCATCTGAGCTATCCAATTCTCAATCTGCTTTGATTCATTGGATGCAAAGACTTGCAATGTGAAACTTCAGCCTTTGTTTCAGCATTTTACGGTTTTTCAGTTAACTTTTTCATCGTTTCTTTACTAAGCACTAAGTAGATAACACTGACGGTACAGAAGGCTCACGTGCCTTGTTCCTATGTACGTAGGAACATATTTCACGCTGTAGATGTTTCATCAGCTTCACTGGTTATGACTGACAGTGAAAAAGGGAAACACAACTACCTGCTGATGACTGACAGATACTTGCAGAGATGGTTTTGTATTAATTGTTCCAATAAGGTCTTCCTCTTGCATGACAGCAAATTTCTTCCACGGTAATGTTTATATACACAAAACAAAGTTTCATACTTAGAGCAACACCTGAGACGCTAAATTAATCACAACTTGAGATCGTAGAAATTATCTCTAAAACTGAGGAGATTTCATGATGAGACTGGAGCTTCACTGAGAATTAAGACAGCAGGAGCAAAGACTCAGTTTGAGAAATACCAAAGCCAGAGCTATCCATTTAACTTTAAATTTCTGTCTGGGTACATTCTCCATCTGATAATACGCTGCCATCAAAACTATGAACAAACTCTTCAAAGGAGCAGAAATGTGACTACATGGTCCAATTCCCATCATGTGAGGAAAAAATGTAACACAAATGAACGTTCTAAACGTCTTTCTACACCATCTGATGCACACCTTGGAACATCTGCAAGGAATGAAAGATGCTCCTGAAGATGTAAGCTGTCCTATTACATTTGTACTTGAAACTGCCAAGTTTTTAACAACCCTGGACAGTTAAGTATGACTGAACTCACAGAAAGATATCTTTCACAGAATCGCCAAGTGAACAGAGAAACCGGAATGTAACTTTTATCCAGGAGATCCAATCCTGGGTGGAAGCTCGAGGAGCACTGATACCAACTGTCATTTGTGATCCCTCCTGTGGTCAACTATCCCCATCTCTCATTTTGCAGAACACAGAAACTGCATCTTCAACTAAACTGCAGGGCTTTAGAGTTTCCAAAGGAGCAAATTTTCACTTCCCAACAGAAACAATATCCTAAAGGACCTGATGTCACCAACAGCTGTTGCCTGTGTCCCTTCAGAGAACAGTCACCCAAAAACACGTACGTGCAAGAGAGCCACAGCTAAGGGTCAGAAGAAGGACAAACTGAAACTGCCGAGATTTATCCTACTCAGTTAACTCCCTGATCCAGAAAGTTCAGACAGGCTCCCAGGAGGGACCCNAGTTAACTCCCTGATCCAGAAAGTCCCAGGAGGGACCGACTACAAAAATGAGAAAACCCTAACCGGAAAGGAGGAGAGGGCTTGTACTATCACAAGTCTATCAAGTTCCTAACCTCAAAATCCAACTTCTAGAATAAGTATCGGCAAAACTTTAGGCTTTACTCCTCACGGACAGCATTGATTTGGAATTACTGTAGTTACACTCCACTCTGACTGACTCAAGGGTATGTTTTACGACTGAAAGGTGAACACAATTTCAGTGAATTACACACAGGATCTAACCTGTTCACCGTGCTGATATTATTTTTACAGATATGTTAACTCCAGCTAGATGATATATTCTTCATTAAAAGAAAAAACAATCTATACTTCCAGGATGAATTACTTCTAAGGTTATTTTTGCTACTCTCCTGATGATTGCTCTGCTGTATAGATTAATGTTTAATGTGTAATTTGTCTTATCCATGTTACTTTGTACTGCTCATACATTGAGCTCCTTGGATAAAACTTGCCCAGTGGTCTGCTCAGTCCACAATATAAATAACAATAATTGATTCACAGCCTCTCTCATTACACAGGCTGACTATTAATGATTAAGCCATTTACGGCATGCAGTTCCACAAGCTCTACATGAACGAACGGAACACCAAGAATGATATTCAACCTTTGCTTTTATGGTGGTTTTCTTCAGAACACCATTCAGGGAGTGGTCCAGTATCTCCCATAACCTCCACGACTCTTCTCTCACAAGACTCCTTCTGCGCTGTTGGAGTCATTTTGCTGCTTAACAACTGCAAATTTTGCCTGACATTATGATTATCAGATTTGGACTGAAGTCACTTCAGAAAGACAGCTTCTTGTACTGTTTTGCCGTTGACAAAAGAGAGGTTGCACGCAGAAAAATCTTTAATAAGAAAAATCGACCTATAAAGCGTGATGGGCTGCTACAAGGCACACAGAGCCCCAGGGGTCAGTGACCTGAACTGTCCAGCTACAGCTGGAGCCCATCAAGAGACACAGAGATCTCTGGGGGGTTGTTGTGGAATTACAGCCCTAAGTCCTTCTTAAAAAAACCCCAGTCAGAGTCAGTGACTACTCCTGGTTGTTTGGGGTTTTTGTTTGTTTGTGACAGGCAAGAAGGTGCTGATGCCTTCTGCTTCCAAGGCTCAATAAGCATTTCCCACTAAACGGTAAATGGAGAAATGTTTGAGCAACCTTTGAAAGTAGGCTGAACTAGGTTCTACTCCAAATCAATCAGCTGTTGTAGCAACTGAAATTATCTCCCTGTAGTTTCTTCCTTCTGGTTTAACATTTTGAATCCTTCCCTTGTCGCTCAAGTTAGCAAAATAGGGTAGAGAATTTTGGCTTGTTAAAAATAATAAAATATTACTTCTTTCCACCATGTAGAGGATGGTTTAGTTCCACTTTAGATGGGAGTTTAGCGGTATTCGAGTACAGATAATGCTTAGACAGGGACAGTTCTGTGCACACACAAACCTTTTTAACAGATGTTTTGAACATTGCTATCTTCAAATGTAATTAATCACCTCAGTCTTCAGTCCTTCCTCGGGCTCATAACTGTTCAGGGAATCCGGACCTCAACATCCTGATTAAGAGCATTCCAGGAGCCAACACCACATTATGCCATTGGGGCGCTTTGCTAAACACAAATGCACCTGCTCCTCCCTTCTGTGAATGCTGTATTCTGCGCTCCCATCCAACTCGTGCCCTCTGTAACAAGGACTACAGGGGGATGTCCTGAGGCACTCGATAGCCAACCATTCCTTTTCTCTGCTCTTCACAATTCTTCCCTTTCCTGCTATGATAGGAGCAGAAGCAAATTTGCAAATCTTAGCATGAGAAAAAAAGCATTGGTTTTAAATAGCACTGTCTTTTTCAGAATGGAAACCTATTAATTCTCTTTTATGAGATTTCTCCTCTAGAGTCCCTCCTGAGATGGTTGTCTTTTATTTGTCAACTTCCTCACTGTAGAATATGGCCAGTGTCATGCTGTCAAACTAATAGGTGAGAACTCGCTATTCTCCAGTTTTTCCCCTGTAAATTGATATTTATCAGTCCTAAGTTAAAAAGCAAGGAGAGCTCATAAGACAGAGCTGTCGTAAAACAAAGCCCTCAGTGTTTGCTTTTCATTTCAGTAAGATTTGCTCTAGGGGGCTAATTAAGTGCGTGCTCTAATAAATACACCCAGGCAATTTTTAAGCACTTGGCCATTCTCACACAGGGAGCAGTGCCTGACCTCGCAAGCAGTGGATTTCCTTTGCTGCAAAACCTTACTCATTAAAGAAGGTTCTGGGAGTGACCCTAGATGTCTTTTTGACTAACAAATATCCCGGTATAAATCAGCACAGCTTCACTGAGGTTGTTATTCACTGATTGGTAAAACTGCTTTGTGCTCCTGATTAAAATTAGCACTCCTCTAATCTGAAGGCACGCTCAAAACTGTAGGTACCTCTTGGCAATCTGAGAAGTACAGCAATAATTTCAGGAAGAGCCACCCAGGATGGTTAAAAGATGCGTTCGGTGAAAGGCCTCAGATGATCAACATTCCTTTTTGTCCATTGCTACGGTTCTACTTCTTACCATGCACTTGCGATCGTCCACCCCAGATAAATCCTCCTCAAACTCCTTCCCTACATCAAATTCCATGATGTAGTTTCTGAAAGTGCTTAGCGTTTTAATGATCATATGATCCCCGTTCTGAAGGATTTCTTTGTCAGGCTTTAGCAAGTTTGCTATTTTTCTTACAGCAACATTTACATCTGAAAAAGAAAAAGAATTGTTTTGATCCACAAAAGTCTTGCACAAGAAGAAGCCTGTTGCTCCTAGGGAGAACTAAAATGAACAAAGATAAACAGACGTCCAAATCTTTCAAACCAGCCTTCCCATCCGGAAAAAGTCTGTAACCTAATGCTTATAACTTTAATAACTTAGTGTTTCAGTTTTCCGATTATGTGGACTCTTCCAAAAATGCCATCTGTATTTGACAGTTGATAAGGCCTTCACTATTTCTATAGAGATGCTAACACAACGTCAAATACAATGACACAAAATTGCATTAAGTACTGCACTGACTCTTTATAAAATATGAAAATGTTACCGCTTTTCAAATTATAGGAGTTTTTTTATGTTTGGAATCTGCCACTTACCTCTTCAAGCTACGTAGTTTAATCTCTGCTAATGCAAGCTTCAAGATAGTAAAAAGAAGAGGCGGCTTAAGGCAAAACAATTTTGCTTAAGGCAATTCTTAAAGTGCATTTCTGAAAAAAATACTTCTCACAAAAGTGACTTAGGACTCTACAAGAAAAAACAGACTCATGTAAAGAATAAGACAGGTGGCATTTATTGATTATTTATTCAAGAAGTAGGAAGGGAACCTTACCCAGTGCTTTCAGATACTCCTCAAAATTGTCATTGCTGACCATTTTCCAGTACCCATTGAAGTCCGCAGGCATCCCTGCTTCAGCTGATTGTCAAAATCACAGGCTCAGAGCCGTGGGTCGATGCTGCACCACACAACTCACTGCCTCGCTTTGTGGCAAGTTTGAACTCTGGTTTCTTTTATCTCTTTTTTAGACCACGGAGCTATGCAAGTCCTTCTAATCCGATTATTGTTGAAGTGCTGCCTTTAAATCCTTCCACAAGGCTGAACCTCTGAGATTTCTAATGACAGCAGGATAACTTGATTTAAAACGAATGAAAAATTCACCTTTCGGATCACTTGTGTAAGGGAAATCCATTTTAACCATATTACACTTCATTCTTCGTGCCACTCAGGAAAAAACCCCTTTCAAATAGCTTTCGTTTAGGATATTAGCCAAAGCTATACAAGTGCTTACCTTGTGTGTTTTTTGAGGCAAATTCTTCTTTCTTGAATATGTGTCAGCTACTTTATGCTTTCTTTCAAGAAAATAATCATACAGACCCTTTGGGTGAAAGCCATTTGTGGCTGGTACTCCTCTACCTTGTTCCACAAGCCCCTTAATCCCAGAGAACCACCAGTGGAAGCTGCTCGGCCACCTGGCGGCTCAGAAGGACCCGTTAGGTGGAAACTTGTATTAAGAAGCAGGGTTAGCTCAGTACAGCGATAAACGCTACACCACTACTGAATGAATGCTTTCAGTCAAGGAACTCTGAAACACAGGGGGAGCACTTCACGGGGTTCTGTATTCTCTGGAAGTGACTCCTATCAGAAATGACAGACACTCAATCAGCATAACGGGCAACCAGCAGAGAAGAGCACAGATTTTCCCTGCTAACATCAGAGCCCAGGAACTGAGCCTCGCAGATGTTTTCATACGGCACACCTGAAGTTCCTCTTGGACATATTATCTACTCTGGGGCTTTGGCAATTGCTTGCTCTTACAGAAGACTCTGGATCAGAGAAGAAGAGAAACCCACTTTAAATGTGGGGATGAGGACTGTCTGTCACGTGAGAACCCGCAGACTCAGAAGTGGCAGAAGCAGCACGTGCATTTCTAAGTGCTTGCACGAAACAAAGATGGATTTCCATCTCTTGGCCAAATTGCCAAAAATCAAAAAAGTTACTCAGGGTCTTATAAAGCCAAAGTTCAGAAGTAATATATATTTAAACATCTCTCTCTCAAGTTACGGTTCATTGTATTTTGCTGTTTCAACACAGTAAGGATTACAGAATTATAAGTCAGGAAGGTACTGTGTTTGACCCTTAAGTCCTATTTCCTGACTTATTGAAATTATTGAAATTACTGAAATACTAAGAACATTTATTGTGAAGATCTGCTTTCTTTTATTTTCACAAGGAAGCTGTTCTTTGTATATTTTAAGCTATGCAGCTGAGCATCCCAATTTCCTTGCACACTACCACACACAGATTCAGGGATTTAAAACACCACATGGCTTCAAGAAATTTTGGACTTTCCCTTCGTCATTAATAAGAAACAACTTCCTCAAGAAATCTACGTGACAAAGCTCCTGGTCTGACCCGGCACACCGTGCAGCAGTCAGTCACTCAGAGGGTTTATTGCTGTGTTCTGCAGCCTCCTGAGAGGCTGCAGCAGCTCCCCTTCGTTGCTGCGCTCGCTCTCCGCCGTGTAGACGTTGCGCTGTGCAATGTAGGCAATGACAGAGTCCGGGATGAGGTATTTCACACTCAGTCCTCTGCACAGGGCAGAGCGGATCTGCGTGGCGCTGATTTCATTCCGAATCCACTCCCTCACCAGAAAAATATTGTGCTGAAATTTAGTTAAAAGCTCTGATTCCTGAATGTACCGAGATGGATCAGAGCCAGCCCGGCTAATACAGACCACACCAAACTTTTCCACTATTTCTTTGATGTCTTCTTCCTTCCAGAGATTGGGTGTCTTAAATGTCTGTAGAAAATCAGCCCCACAGAGCAACTTCACTTCGGGCAGAACTGGAAAGAAAGAAGGAAATAAGAGATGTCTTATCCTTTCTCAGTCTCCTTAGGAAGTTTATACTTAAAATTGGTTTTAACTCATCACTCTTTAATTTTTCTTTAATTTATTTTTAAAATCATTTACCTTTACTCTAGGCTTTTTTTCAGAAGGTTGCAAGGAAAATTCAGTTCAGGTTTTTATGTGTCTGGTCACAATTACTTCACCACCTACTTCATCATCACTCAAAGCATATGGAATACTATCTCTACACAGTTAAAGGTGAATTTTTACTCCACTCAAGCAATCCAAAAGGGGGAACAAGCAAACAAAGAGGGATACTTTAGCACAAAGATTAGACTTGGTTAAACCCGGCTACTCCACCCCATCCTGCCCTGCTGCTCTTAATTTTCTCTATTTCTCATTTGCTGTTCCTTGCCTAAGCCCCAGCACAGAACTCTTTCCTCAAACTTCTTCCATAGCACTCATCATTATTCCACCCGAGTATTGTACAAACATTGACCAGGTATTTTCACAGCCTTGTATTCACGTGAAATGAAGGGGAAGGATGGAGGTTTGCCTTCCCTTTACACTTATTTGATGGTTAGCACATGTGCAAGTCTGTACAAACACCTTAAAGGAGAGATTCAGAACGTGAGAAACGTTCCAGTGATGATGCATGAGAAGCACGAGTTCTTTCCTCCACCAACTGTAAAGATACAGCGCCTCAACAACCAGGAACAACTGAAATGTATTATTCACCTCCAAGAGATGCTACAATACTAGAGGAAAAAGGCAACGTATCAAAAATCCAGCAGCATCCTAGCAAGCCGCAGGGCTGGGGAAGATGATTAGATGGGAACCTGAAAACTGACATTCTTTGCAGAGCCCGCCACGCTTCTACTGCCAACAGGAGCTATTCTGGCCAGCAAAGCAGCAAACATCAACACGTCAGCATCACCGCTGTGCTATCCGTACACTTTGTCCATGGTCTAACACTAGAAGGAGAATTCTAAGTAGTCCCTGTATTTTTTGTATTTTTTATTCATATATTCTATGCCTTGCAAAACAAGCAGGGCCACAGCGTACATCTCTGACACAGCTGAACACACGCTTATAAAGCCAAGAATCGATACAACTCCAAGGTCTCCTATCTGTGGGGGAGCTATTACAAAACAACTGCCCCAGCGGTTATGTTGGCATTTGGCATGGCTTGGTTTTGGCAGGCAGCTCCAGCCCTCAAAACTCACCAGCTACCATGTTCAACCTTCTCACTACTGATCTGGTAAAGCTGTACAGTTTTTATTGCTAAACACAGCATCACGTTTAGAGTCATGAACCAACCTTGTTGCTGGCAAGAAAGGGAATCCCCCGTAGAGCTTTCTGTGGGATGCTTGTTTCTCGTGAACTCCTTCTTGGACTGGAACGCTCTGAGTGCTTCATTATAATGGTGCCTGCATTTAAAATAAAGGCTTCTGTGTGAGGTAATCCTCTCAGAGACGCAACAAAGCGATTAGCTGGCACTTTCCCATTCAAGGACAGGATCTATTTTATGCCCTTTGGATTTGAATACCACTTGTTAAGAATTTGGCACATTCCTTTTGCCATGAGATTAGTATCAAGGTAGTTACATTTTGTGGAATTCACAAGCAATCTCCTTCATGGCACCCTGGTTTGTAAATCCTTGTTCAAATTCTACCATTATGGCAATTTCGGTAGCTACTACATTTAAAACGTAATGGAGGTTTTTTGCCTGAAACAGNCTTGTTCAAATTCTACCATTATGGTAATTTCGGTAGCTACTACATTTACTACTGCAGTTTCTATGTGGTCCATCACTTCCGGGATGGTCTGCAACGGGGCTGGTGGTCTCTTGGGAACTAGTCTGCCCGCTAATTGGTTGAGTAGAAGTTCTCCACCTTCTACTCTCATGTCTGCCATTGATCTTCCTTGACCCATGTTGTTGTAGGACAAGGTATTTAGATTCCCAAGGATAAGGTTTACCTTTAAAAGAGACTACGTGTTTAGATTCGCGTCTGTACAGGATACCATGATCAAAGAGCTTTTGTAAATAGAGCTTCACAAGTGCCTGATGTGCCTTTTCATTCCCTGGGTATTTATCTTTGATGCCCATATGTTTCGGGAAATAGGAAATGCCCTTGGGCCAAAATTTGGCTGGTAACAGATATTTCCAATTTCTCGAGGGAATCTCTTCCTACTTTTTTGCCTGAAACAAGACTAAATCTCACTTCAATCACTAGCTGTAATTTCTTGACTAAATACAACCCCTCATGATAGTGTCTTTATAACGTGTGCTCTGTTTTGAGGAAGAGACATTCTCTCCTCCTCTTCTCCATAAAAATATGTTCCCTGACTTTTTACCTTGCTGTTTTCCCGTTCATTTTAATTAAAAGAATCACAATTCTAAGAAAGTAAACATTCTCATAAGATTTTTGACATCTGCTGTGCTTCTAATTTTACTGAGTTCAGATCTAGGAAGGCAGGCAAGGATGCCGTTGCAGGTTTTTCCAGGTTTCTGCTACTTTATCCTTCCACCACTCCCGATGCCTGGTGCCCCCCTGCAATACTGCTGTTGCTACCTCATGGCAGTGGCCTTTTCCTTCCAAATCAGCACAGCCCTGCTTGTTTAGAATAGTCCCTGCCTTGCACCATCCTGAGCCAGGCCTAAGCACTGCTCATATTTGCACAAGCCAAAATTGTTTCAGGAAACAAGCTCCTGGTCAGGCAGGACAAGCAGACCCAGAATCAGGTCTGTGCCCGATTTCTGTGTAGCACACAGAGAGCCACAGTGACCAGCGGCTCTTACACAGCTGCAGCAACACAAAGGTTCTGAGTTCCAAGAACAGTCTGAATTCAGTGCGTGTACAAAGCCCCAGCTGATCCTCTGAATGTGTGGTGTAAGGAAGGAACTTACTGGTTAGTGATTGAAAAGCACACTCTTCAAATCACGCAAACACTTCAGCCACAGGAGTAAGCTGCACACGTGTCAAGAACCCACACCCAGGCAGGCTGCAAAGCAGCCTCCAGTGATTTCTGATGCTCAGCCACTGGCCAAAGAAACTGCACGGCCAAGAGGTGAGGGACATATGGCAGCAGGGAGAAGGTACCAGGAGCTTGGTCTGTGCCTTCCCACACTGCCAGTTTTAGTCGTGCCTTGCTGTAAACAGGCTGGTGCTATGTATAGCCAAGCACACCGCCTGTGTGCCGCGCTCTGACATTCTTGGGCCACGATTCAAAAACAAGGACGCTTGGCAAAGAGCTCACTGCAGCACTGACATTACAAACACTGCAAGGCTGAGCTGCCCCGGCTCTGCTCAGCAGCTCAAGGGCTGGAGCAGGGGGGTCGCAATGCTCTGGATACACCAAAAAGGACAAACCCATCTGCCGGCTTCTTAAGCGTTTTCCGAACGCTTTGAGTAACTGCGGAACTAAATCACAAGCACAACTCAACAAAAGCTGGGTCATGCAGATCTTTGCCAATTTTTAATTACTCTGTAGGACAGCTGCATGCCAATCGAATCCACAAGAGCAAGCAATGTAGTCCTTTGCTAACTGACAATACTGTTCCCTCGTCTAGGAATACTCACAAACGCAGCAGCTAAGTGGAAAACAGCTCTATTATGTTCCCTCCTCCTCTCTAAGGAAAGCCTTGGGATAGTCCTCCAAGGTTTCCATACTCATGGAATAGCACTGTTTAATAGCACTGCCGTAAGTGGGATTTGAGCTTTGCTGCTTAAAACTCTTTTATGTCACAATTACTTGGGATCCTCTGCAAAATCCACAGATTTTGCTGACATGTGGCATTTTTATCGTACTCAGTTAAAACAAGTACTGTAGGAAAAGGCCATTCATGTGTCTCAGGACTAACTGTTCTACTGCAGTTAAGTGTACACCTCAAAATACTGATAAGAGGAGACATTCAGGTACAGTCATGATTTCTATGTCTGCCTTGCAGTAGGAAAATCTCTTTCTATTGGTACTGAAGTTTCCTACCTGAGGGAGCTTATAGTGAACGCAGCAGTTAGTCCTTGGTTTTTTGAGGACAGAAGAACTGATAAATTAACTGAAAGCTTGCGAAGAAGAACGACTCTACAATAAACCATTGCCCATTCATACTTGGTAAGGATCTAGCCCTAAAGTCAGCTCTTTGTTATCTGTTTTTTTCCACCTGGGACACTTAAAAGACAACGTAAAGCACAAACACCTACATTTCATCAGAATGCTGCTTCCCCACTCAAAGGACAAGGTTCAGCATTGGATGATGGCACTGGTTCAGCACATTAATACAGGCCAACATTTGTGGACCAAAAAAGATTTAAGTTCATTTCTCTCCTTAACAAGCAGCCATTTTAACATTTTGTGAATTTGCTAATAAAACTAGATGTTCACTTTCTAGGCAGATGGGAAGTTTGGCTCTTCATACCCCATTGATACTACTTTGCCTGAGCAGACAACAATACATACACGTTTTACTTACCGGATCTCTTATCCTAAGGAACTCTGAAGGGGATTTGTAATTTACAAACCCAATCTTGCAAGCAGTACTCACTTCAGTCGGAGCTGTGCAAGACCAAAGCAGGATCACCTGATCCGTAAGATTTGGGGCTGCTTCTCTGAGGGAAAACGGTTTGATTGAAGTTCAGGACAAAAGCCCCATCCCCAGCCAAGACTGTAGGGCAGCACTTGGTGACTTCTCACACTGGGACATACAGTTATGACTAGAGAAAGAACAGAGTTTTCTGCCAAGATAGAAAACCTCCCACCCTGATCCTGTTCTGCTGCCTGGAGGGAAGGGTCAAAAGGAGTAACCGGATGTCCGTGTTCCCTCAGTGAAGCAAACAAAAGCAGATCTAAAAGGCTCCACTAGTTGTCTTGTAAGTCTGTAGTGAATTCTTACGGATGCTTTTGTAAAGTTACAGGTCTGGCTTTTAACTGCTTTCACACACAGCCACAAGAGGTTTTGGAGCAGCTGTTGGAAGGCACAATTTAGAGCCTTAAACACTTAGAAAGTAACTTAGAAAACAGGGATAGAAATGAAGGATCAGTGCTAGCTCTTAGAGCACATTTGCTGTAGACTTCCATGAAGTCTTTCAGTTTAATGGGATCTGATACCTTCTGCAGCACCTTTTCCAAAGAGCAGCAAGCACAAGAAGTTCGTGTTTTCATCCCTTGCCCCATAATGCATTTATTGCCCTATGGAAAAGACATGCTTCAAGGTCCTTGCATCAAGTTTTGGACAACTTGTTTAATTTCTCCTCCCAGCACAAAACCGCAGCAAACTCTGAGATTTTGCAGAAAACATCAGCAGTTATGGGCTTGGGTTTAACTCACCATTAGAGTTCATAAAACTTGACAAGGATGTGTGAACAGATAAACCTGAAGCCCTAACCCTGCTACCACAGCTAATCTGGAACAGCGATGCTGCTGCAAAACAGCATCATTTGTGAACTCTGCCTCTCACTTTCTGATCACAATCTCTCTGTTACCTGCTTAGAGACTCGCACCCAAGAAAGGTAACATGAGAGCCAAGGACTTTTCCTGCAGAACCCAGCAGTGGCCATCATTTTTCAGAGGCTTTCCACATGCATCCAACTACTTGAAGGACACCAAGGCAGTACGGTGGTAATTGGACACATCGGGGAAAGCAAATGAAAGAGTCCTGGTGGGGAATCCTGACTCGCCCGGGTGTTTTAGAGGAGCGAGTTCTGTGCATTGACGTGGCAGCCTGGCAGATTTGTGGCAGCCAGGAGTTTCATAAAGACAGGAGAAAGACGAGGTAATCACCTTAATACTTTCACTGTCTCCGTCCACGTGTCCTGCTCGCTCTCCCAGGGATCCACCCGGATCCAGTCAGACGTCTCCAGGGCCAGTTTAGCCATCGCCACCCGGTGCCTTGCTGACACCAAGCCTTTCTTCCCATAGTTATCACTGACAGGAGACATTATGCCTTCGATCACCTGGTATCTTCCTTTGGGAAAAAGGAAAAGAAAAAAAAGAAAATTAAAGTCCTCTTCACAGAATCTTGAAAATTCAGGGTGGATAGGGCCTTGGGAGCTCACCCAGTCCAACCTCTTCAAAGGGTAACTTCCAAGTTTTAAGATGCTATGAACAACCTGATTTGTGTTTTGTTTCTAATCCATCCCCACCAATTACAAAATTAAAATGCAAACACTTTGTTCCTCTGTGAACTGCTCACAATTACTATCGTGTTTATCCTAATAAATGATGCAAAAAAGAAAGCTGGTAAACAGACAATTTGAAACCACGTAGACACGGTCATAACTGATGTTGCAAACGACCAAAATTGTTAGATATAATTAAGTTCCATAGTCCAGTTAGCACAGCTTTGAGACAGCCAGAGCGAAGAATGACTTAACTGACCACTGCTTTGTTCTTAAAGGTCTGATCACTGTTCTTGATCAAAATCATCGTGCCTTTTCTTTGTGTTAAAGCAGGAACAACAGCACATTACTGCAGCTGTGATGGATGTGATCCAGACACATCAGAAGATTCAGGCACAAGGACGGGGCTAGCGGAGTCTAAACCGAGACCTGGATCTCTGTGTGCCACACATCAGCTCAGCAGCCACGAAACGCCTTTCTATCGGGCTGACCACGTTAAATGCCTTTGACAATGTACCCCTGGTTTTCCACCCCTGTAACACAACAGAATCATCAACACAACAGACTCTGGTTACATTTTGTAGTTCTGGCCCCAAACCAGGAAACAAAAATAAAGCACCACCATAAGCTGCAACCCTCAAGAAACTGAGAGGAGAAGAAAGTGTTTCAGCTGAACAGAAACGAACAAAATTATTTCCCGTGTAACACATGCACTTTAAATAACTATGATAAATATGACACTGAAGAGGAAAAAAAATCCTCTTCCTTTTTTCTGATTCAAATGTTTTAACAAAGAAACTTCAGTGCAGCACACTACCTTTGTTGCTTTATAAAGAAAACAATACCCGTGATATTTCTGATCCTGGCACATGACAACTTAATGTTCTAACACGACACTCCAGCGATGTCACATTGATTCTGACATAATAAAATTTTCAAAAGAACTTCATCGAATTGGACTTAGAAAACCAGCATTAAGACTCAGTGAGATTTACATCCTCTTACGCTGGCAGTTCAAACCATCCTCTGTTTTGAAATATTCTCATTACAGGCAAAATGAGCAAGATAACAATTTCCAGAATCATGCCAAGATGTGTATGTAATTAAGTCCATCTCTTGACCTGAAACTGGAAACAATTTCACTTTATTTATGAACAACAATTATTCTGTTGGACTCCGGTATGATACAGTGCTGTAACAAATTGTCATTTAAAGGGAAAGAAATTACAGTTTGAATTATTTTCTCATTTAAAGGGAAGGAAACTGCAGTTTGAATTCACTACTACGTTAACCTTATTAAAAGGTTTTTCCTACACAATGATTTTATTTTCCACATCTCAGTTTCTTTAAGTTTCTACAGATAGAAGTTGTTTCCTTATACCTTAAATGAATATATCAAATGAAAAAAAACGTATTTCTGTGAGCTCATGCTAAGCAAGAATGATATGGGTCTGCCATATCCTTGTGAAATGAAAAGATTTCAGTCTCTAGTCTGGCCTAGAGCTGCATACATGGGATGAGATAAGAGCTTCTGATGCCATATCAGCTTGCTGCAAAGCAGAAATGAAACCAACTGGAAGAGAAAAACCAAGGTCGGTAACACTTTAGAGAGTCAGCCACGGGAAGGGTTCGAGGAGGTTCACAACTGGGTAACCCAGCACTACGCAAACAGGATGCACACGAGAGCCTTCCACATAGAAATACAAACTTGCGCTGTCAAAATATAGGCAATAATTTTATTACTGGCTCTAAAGAACTTGTTTCCTATTCAGTAATTTCAAAGTTCACCTAATCAAATACGCCCCTCAGTTTTGGCAGGCACGCAAGGAGGAAATCATTAAATTTGTCACCCTGGGCTTTTCTTAATGTCCACTGCAATTCTCTTCTCTCTCCCATAAATTATTACAAGGTGGCTTCAAACCTTTGTTGGTCCAGAATTATCTCCAAATTCTATTTCCCTGGAATTCCATTTTTGTTTTCATTATGAAGTATGTTATTATTGCTTGTCCCAAGTATGTGTAAAAATCCTCCCGGCCCTTAAGTGGCTTTGTTGTTCAAAATATACCTACCAAAAGCAGCAAAAACATTCCTCTTCCTATGAACTTATATTCTCCACGAAGTGTTTAGGAGAACTGGTTAGGGCTCAGAAAACTAAATGCAACAAAAGTAATGAATCGAAGACTGTCCCTCAAACATGTTAAAGCAGATTATTAAGGAAAAGAGAGAGTTGTTTTTTTGTTATCGAGATATCACTGTAAATGGTCACAAGCACTAACACAAACTCTAATGCTTAATTAGCTCATTAATACGAAAGCAAATTTATCAAATGCCACTTTCATACAAAACTGTTTGTGTATTTCGGTGGGGCTTCTAAAGATTAATTTCTACTGGTAGTGGGTCTGGAACTCACTGGGAGAAATTATACCAGAAGTAAATGATAAAAGTAAGTAACCACTACAGACAACCAAATAAATGAAACACGTCCATACATTCAACTCTCGCTCACTACTCCTTTTCCTCTCAGTGTCACAGGCAAATGCCCAGCAGGAGCTCTGCAGCTTCCTGGTGTCACCCTGCCCAGAGAACAGGAACGGCCCCGCCGCTCTTCTTCCTGCCACCCTGTCCAGAGCAGCAGCAACAGGACCTGGGGCCTGAGCGCCGCTTGATTGCATTCCTTTCCCAACTGCTGCTAAATAAGTATTACGCATAATTGTTCCCTCTCAGCTCTGCCGTCCAGAACTGCCTTTGACACAACCCATTAACAGTCTTTCACATTTCCCTCCAGCTTTTGTAAGATAATAACTCATCATCCGTCACCTTCCCCTTGCATTTGTCTTGCCACAGATAGAAACCTCTCGTCTTCCACACCCTCCACCTTTGCCCTCTATCCCTTCTGGTGTTACCTGGAAATTGGGAATGTAAGTATCCTCTACTGGCAACTCTTGGGAAACAAGATTAAAAATACCTTACATAGATTGATTCTAGTACTATTTCTTTGGTCTTTACGGTCAAATCAGAAATAAAGTCACAGAGAAGTAAAAGCACCCGACATTAGGTATTCACAGACTGTAAAGGCATCTGCCACAGTCACTGCGAGGTTCAAAAAACAATTTTGAAACAAGGGATTGAATCTCAGAAAATTTTAGCTACGCAGGAGGATGTGTAAGGTGCCAAATTCACATGAGTAGACAGAAATTCCAGACGAAGAGCGTGATTTGAGTCATTCAGGCACAGCTATGTGTGTCGTATTTAAAAGGCAGCGTGACGAGATTTATGGGCCGATATTAATAGGAAAAGGATGAATTACTTGACATGTGGCAATGAAACTGCACTTACAGTATCAGAAACCCAATAAAATGTCTTACTTAAAATAGGGATGTACAAAAAATAAGATTAGACAGCATTTGAAACTGAAGTGATGTACAAAAAGCTGGCAGAGAGAATTACTGGAGATGTCAGTCAGGATGCACATCAGGGATAGTCCCATCATTCATGACAGTGAAGCCTGACTCTGAAGTCAGAATCCTGGAATTGTTAAGGTTGGAAAAGCCCTGTAAGATCACCGAGTCCAACCAGTAGCCCAGCACTAGAACCTGTCCCCACGTGCCACGTCCACGTGTCCTTTGAACACTTGCAGGGTTGGTGACTGGAGTCGCTCCAGCCAAGCCGTGGCCCGACTCACCATTCCAGCCCGATTTGCGATGGAGCAGCACCACTGAAGCCGCAGCAGAACGAAGCCATTCCCAAGCCTAGGAAACACGGCCCTCACGCTGATTAACTCCTGCCTCGTGTAGGCATCCAGTGTGGATGGCAGCTCCAGCGTGCACTGTTCTCCCTGAGAGGGAACCACTGCTACCTCAGGACAGACAACCTCGTGTAACCCCTGCTCTCCAGCCGCTCCCTCAGCTCCCAGGCTGCAGCTGCTGCTTCTTCTCAGCACACGAGCTCCAACTTCTCCTCTCCTTCCCCATGTAACCCCAGAAGTGGAAACAGGGCTAAAACCATGAGAGAATGACCAGTTAATTTCCTGGGTAGGAATGGTCCTGCGATAGAACAGGCATCCAGAATCAGTCACTTTTACAGCACATTGCCAAGCCCTTCTGCTTGAGAAACAACCTTCCCTGCCGCAGGAGGGGCCACGGATGGGATTTGTGTATCCATCCACACAAACACGTCTATCTGCTCTCGGAGTTACCGCAGATACAGCCACCTCTGCTCGGGATGGGTAAAGCCCCTGCAGGAAAACTGAGCATTCCTGCTTTGCAGCCACGCTGGGTTCAGCGTTCGGAAAGGGCAAAGACAACGCCGTAGGCAACCCAGACACCGAAGGAGGACTCTTGAATGCAGAAAGCCCTCATACTTGTAAGGCTTCACAAATTAAAGTAAGAAGCCAAAAGGCAAGTCACGCCCTACCTAGAAATCGGCATTGACATTAGGTGTAACATAATGCACAATTTCCATTTCAACTTTTCAAAATTTCATTTTTAATATGATTTTTACTAGACTTTAAGCAAACTGCCCTGAGTAAGGGGTGGAGTCTTTCTAAACTGACCCTGGAGCAGACCAGACATCAAATTGATTCAGACAGAATAATAATTCATTTCCCAGCACAGTCCTTCTTTCAAGGCAAAGAAATGTTACCGGACTGTAATTTACCACTTAGACAGAATTACCAGTTGGTCTCATATTATCTTTCTACTCTTTGCATACCTGGGTAGCAGAATCTGCTATGAAACTACAGCAAAAAAAGTCAGTTAAAATCTCTTTTTAACCCTTTATTTCCAGCCCCGCAGGAGCAACAAAATAATTTTAGTTATAGGACAACAGCGACTTGTAGAGGCTGCCCTCAGAGCCAGCTCTGTAATTCCTCCTCACGACAGTCAAAGTATCCTCACAGGATATTCTGAATATGCAGCTGCTGCTTTTACTGCACAGTGGTATCAGCGGGTTACCAGGTTCTCCCCCCCTGCTCAATCTGACAGCCAAATTCCTTTTATTATTATTGCTGTTCAGGTTCCTACTGAACCACCTCCCTAGGAACTCCTCTGTCAGATTCCAATAAACAGTGACTCCCTCCCAGCCACTTCCAGAAACACGAGTGCATATTTTAGCTGCCAGATGAAAAAAAAAAAAAAAAAATCTCTGAGCAACTAAAGAGCTGATCAAGCTTAGAGTTCAAGGCTTTCCAGTAGCATTTCTGATTCTTTCTGAAATTCCTGATGTTACCCACCTCGCTGTTTTGTTGCCAAAACATTCTAGCCCAATGGCATCTCGCTTTTCTGATCTTTTTCTAGGATAGATAAAGTGCCTCTTAGTGAAGACAGAGAATGCATAATTAACGTTTCATCTTTTCTGCACTTCCCCCTGGCTGTCAAAACCGCTACCTGGAACTCTTCTTCATATTAAAACACATTGTATCATAAAAGCATGGAATTGGAACATAAATGATTCTCCCAAGTTTCAAAATTATGAACCATTTCATTTCACAAGGTTCAGCAGTGCCGTGAACAGGATCCTCAAACTGCTGATAAAACTTTTACTCTCTTTGCATGAACACTCATTATACTTGCTTACACACTGAGGTGATGCCAGACTTTCTATACTGAACATACCCTGAAAGCTTTACATTAATATCAGTAAAGGGTATTAAAATGAACCCAACTGTAAAGTAAGAGCTGATCTACGTGAGCATTAAAACTTCCTTGCTCTTCCCAGCCCCTCACTGACCTGTCTGGTGCAGGTGGTCTCTGGCCAGCTCAAACAGACGCATGTGCATGTTGGTGGTGGGGTTGAAGGAGCCACAGGCCAGAAGGATGACGGGGATCCTGCTCCTCATCCTGACAGCAAAACATTACACCTCCTCCCTGAAGAAAAAAAAAAAAATTAAAGTAAAGGACAAACTTGAGAAAGAGCAGTCTGCCCACGGTTCCTGAACTTAAAGGACCTGTTTGCAGAACTGGCTGTTCCTGGAGCACCAGGGCAGTGTCCAGAGATCAGCCCCGTCCCAGCATTCAGCAGCTCAGGAACACGGCTGTTCCCGGGTGTTAATTAGGAGAACACCAACATATTCTGCTTCCCCCCACACAGACATGGCTAGAAAGTCCTTCTGGATATTTATATTCTTATTAGTACTAAACCTGACAAATTTTGTACTTCTTTTTCATTTTTAACCTGCTTTTATTAGGGAGAACGTTTTTGTTCTGTCTCCCTGTCCACCGATAGCATTAGAACCCGTAGGCCTGCTACAACGGCAGATTTTATTGTTTTTAAGTAACTTCTTACAGCGACCTTTGCAACACGTGACAAAGCCTCACGTGCAACACCCAATCCTACAGGCGTGACTTGCTCAGAGCTGGGCAGGCAGCCCTGGGGGTCAGCCAGCTGGCAAACACCTCCCGCCACATTATCAGCGTTGGCCCCGGTGCTTCCTTGGTTGGACTGCAGAGCAAGGGACAGTGCACCAACAACACGGAGCGGCAGGGCGGAGGAAGCACAGCCGTGCCAGGAAATCCCCAGGGCATTAAAAAAGCTGTGAACAGGGGGAATGGGTAGGGAGCAACGCTGTTAGGAGCCTTGCAGGGGTGTTTACAAACAACCCTTACCTAATTGGGTTAAACTGGCAGTCACCTACTAAAAATGTAGCAGAAATCAGTTTAAATCCACTGTGCTTGGAGCTATTTACTTGCGTAACTCTCTTTAAAACTAATCCAGAATGTAACTGGCACGATAAAAACAATTGCGTCCCACATCCGCGTCTGCAAATCCCAAGTCTTCTCCTGGAATGTGAGATCTCTACACTGCTCACACCTACGTACCGCACAAACACCGCTCTCCTCCCTTCCCTGGCCTCCAGCCCTCCCCACCAAATGGAACAGGCTTCCTGCAGGAGACACCTGCGTCCCAAACCTCACAAGTCGGTCTTGGGACAACAGACCAAGCCCCGCACAGACTGTGTGCTCCGATCAGCCAAATCTCCATCTGCACTGTACCAAAGCCCCGCAGCTCAGAGCCCACCTCTTACTGTTCCCAGTTCTTAGAGTCCCTTTCCTTTCCACCCCCCTTCTCTGACTTCGAAAAATTTAATAATAACGGTTAAATCAAAGTCAAGTCAATGTTTTACAGCTGCCAACACTATCAGTTCATTTCTGGAGGATTTACAGCCCGAAGCCTGCGACTGTGCCATGGAACAGTACTCGGTGCACCAAGTGTTAATATTGTCATGGGTGACTTGGAAACACTTCGCTGAGGAAATTCTTTGAAGCATTAAGTGCTATCTGTACCTTCAGCACCTAGTACTGAATATAACAATGGTTTTATAATGTTCGTATTTTACTTTCCTCATTTCTCATCCCTTCCATCACATTGCCAAAGCTGTTCCTTTATTTGCCATCTCAAGTGACTGATTTCTTTTGCTTTGCTTTTAATTCTACAGATGACTCTATTTCTCACCTGAAACAAAGGTGTTGGATGGTTTCATTGCAGCTCTTACTCATTTATACCCTGAAAACCCCAGGGAAAGACTTCAACCTGTGATTTTTAGTGATAACTTGACAGTACTGATAATTGAAACCCAAAAATCAAACCAACAACAACAAAGAAAAAAAAAGGACAAAAGAAAACAGAAAAAACCCCACAACAAACCAAGATTGTACTAGCAGTAAATAAACATGTAATGAAAAAGCATTTCACAAGCTATTATACATCTATCAACTCACAAACACCATATATATATATTTTTTTTAAAGATCAGTGTTTTTATTTTCTAGCCCCAAATATAGTGCACCCTACACCTATTCAACAGGTCTAGGACAACTTTTAGTATTTGAAACAAAACTTTCCGATTCAGTTGCTATGTCAGCTGGTATTAATTACCTAAGGGGTTTTAAATCATTAGAACACCACTCAAAGTAATAGGAAAAAAAAAAAAGAGTTAACTGATTTTTCAGCTAAGCTCTCCTGAGAAACTAAACCCTGGAGGAAACTTTGAACACACAGTCTGCGTGCCCCGCTCTGGGCCCGTGTACCAGCAGCCCTGGCCAAGCAGGGAATTCCTGGAAATGCCGGTCTGCAGTTTGGGGAGCTTCCAACAACAGGGGGACATGGTGTGGCAATGCAGGAAAGGGCAGCCACCTGCACATGGGGAGGCCGCACTTCAGCTATACAAAACTATTTAACAGCTATAAAAACAGTTTGATGATGGACAAAGCGTTAGGATTTTCATTAGATAACCCCTGCAAGTTCCTTCTCTGGGGCAACGTATATTCCTGCAACGTGTCAATAACAGATGACGTTACAGACGACCACAGTTAAGTTCTGCTGAAAGTCAGTAATTAGAGCCATATCTGATTAATTAGCAGCAGCAGAATGGAGTGCTGAGCAGCACAGTCTGATTCATGAGCTGTTAAATTAGTAAACTGGAGAACAAGACGCTGATACGTGCACGCTATGAGGCACTCACCCTCGAGGGAAAATTTCCGCAAAAAGCGGAAATAAACCAAATCCTAGCACAGGATGAAAAGGGCAATCTCCTCCCCTGAGGGTGAATCTAGATTAATTTCGATGAAATTTAGATTTGAATAAGTTCCAAGCCGCCCAATTCCATTCTTTTACTGGGCCACATCGTTAGCTCCTATAAATTCACGCGGATGCACCGAGACCAGCTGAGTTACACCAAGTGCCACTGAGAATGTTAGAGCTGCCAGACAGGTTTTCAAAGTCAGGAGATAAAAATACATTTAGTAGCTGACCCAAATCATAGCAAACCACAGTTCACGAATATGCCTTAAAAATATGACTGGATATGGGAGTTTCTCATGCTGTTAATAATAAGGGCAGCTGCCATAAGAGAAATTACTGCAGTCAGTAAGTTCCCAGCATGTGCTGTCACCAAAACCAATCCTCCGCAACAGTGACAAATATCTACCTGCACATCCCCACCTTCACTTTAATAATGAACATACGTAGCTGGGTGAGGAAAAACGGAAAACGCATAATCTGGGGCAGTATTTTAGTTACTCATCAAAAAGTCACTCACTCCAGCCACAAAGGATTTTGCAAGGAGCCCATATATATTACACATAGCCCAATAGGATGCTCTAACCCTCTAAAACAGCCTTTTCAGGGCCACACGGTGAGTCCTATTATTATTAAATCCCGGTGGTTCGGGTGCACCCCCTTTATTTGACTTTATCGAAAGCCATGACAGGATACACGATTTCCTATCGGATTCAGCGTATCAGAACTACGAAGCTGCTCCTTCCAATCCCCACAGCAGATTTTAAGTCAGAGAACGCAAGTCCCATTGCAGCTTCGAAGAAACCCCAAGATCTGATCCCCTCCAAGCTCAGTGCAGGATTCACTAGAGCGGCAACTTATCCAAGCCTATAAAATCATCTGGGCTTTTGCCCACGTAACACCGAAGATGGCTCAAGGCACAACAAACGCTGCCTTCAGCAAGGCACAGGGTTCTTTTGCCTAAGACAGATCTGCTCAGTTTGGGGGTTCTCGCTATTTCTTCTTCCTCTCTGCCCAGGCAGCAGTTTTCCCAGCAAAACAAAAAGTTCTCTGTGAACGAGTCACATCACAGAAAAGTGCCTGTGGCCCAAATTCCAAATGCCCTGGTGGCTACCAGAGAAAGCAGCCTCAGCAGGAATGTCTCCTCCTCTCCCCAGATTCTAATCCTTCAAATCACAGCACAACACTTCACTCTTGCCGTTGCTTTGTGTCAGGCTGTATCAGTGGGGAAACTCCCCTTCGCAGAAGAACCGACAAAACCTCTCTATCAGCTACACCTCTAAAATCAACCTAAACATGACTTATAGGTCCATTTACTTGGCATGAGCTTTTTCTTCTGAATAAAACTAGTTCTCCGTTTTCAGCTTCCAATCCCAACTCTTTCTGCTCCACTGCTACGGAGAACCAGCAGTTGAAAGGCACTAAAGAAGAAAATTCACCACAAAAAGCACACACTGACAAAGCACAACAAATATAACTAATAAATCAAGCACAGGACTCATGCAGTCTGAAATACATGCCAATATTGAACCTCCAGTTAATAATGAACATGGCATTGCCTTCAACAATTTTGAACTCTGAAAAATTTGAGCAGAATTATTGCTTAGCACAAGCTTAAAAAGATTGTATTCTCAACACACACAAAACAGTGCCTGCGAATTTAAGTCAACAACACTTCAAGCCTGTGAGTTCCTGCAAGTTCATAACTAGAATTACACAGAGGGGCACAAGAGTGTCTGGTCCCAGAGTCCAGCCAATAATTTATCCACAGAGATGCTCCCACGATAATACCCTATATGATATATTTTTCTTAGTATTCTTAAGAATATTACATTTTATTAATATTCTTAATCATCCTGCAGAATAATCACGCTTACAGGCTGCCTATTGCCTGAACAGCAACAAGGAATACAACAGCTCGGCAACATGGAATTCAGAAACCACCATTCCTGCACATCAGCAGTAAACTCCCATATTTTTAACATCCCTATTTGTGCATTTGCTGAATATTCCGAGGTTATTTCCGATTTTCCGCTGTCCTCGAACAGTAAACATGTAAAGACAACGACAGCATAACATCCTTAACGTTCTGTTTCTGTATGAGGGAAAATAATGAAATAATCCCCATTTTGTACAAAGGCATTCATTACATTCTAACTGCTCATAAAACACTTGACAATACTTAGACATTGAGCTGTGTAGCAGTTTCGGCTGGTTACAAGGCCAATGACACTCCACCAACCCAGAACCATGCAGAAAGTAAGTAAAAAAGGACCAGGCTGGCCAACACCTCGTATCCGGTGTTTGCTGGGTGATGCGGGATCTCGCCGGCCTCACACAACAGCACGCCCTGCACAGCTCTGCAGCATTTCCACAAGCTCAAGAGAACACAATCATCTCCCGGTATCTCATGTTTCCTGCAGTATGATCTTTATAATTAAAGATTAATTAATCTTTAACCTCGAGATCTGACATTCAACTCCCTTCCTCTTCTTTGTGCCCATGTCACACTAATAACTAAACTACTTCTTCTTGTATAGTTGCCTAAACTATTCTAAGTAAAGCCAGTAGTCCTCCTTCTGTTTGCATGTACGCGTCAGTCATCCACAATGAACAAAATATTGATTTACAGAAAAAGAGGATTCAAGCAGAACTGCAACTCTGGGAGCCTATTTTTAAACAAACAAACTGCTGATTTAGGGAAAGCACCAACTTATCTGTCAAAACAAACTCTTGCTGAAACTTCAAGACTTCCTGTTGAGAAGCCGTTGAGAGTGATTTTTTTGTCTATCAACATCTCTGTAATTTTCTTTCAACCAGCAGAACACACTTAGCATATCCTAAGGCAAATCTCAGAAACAGAGCTCGCACACAAATGGAAGAGAAATTTACGTGGTAAAGAAAACATCTTCCATCACAAAAATCTGCTCTCATAAAGCTGGTTTTAAAAGGCAGCAAGCTAATGAAACCCCTAGAAGTACTACTGCAGAACACTCAAATGCAAAATAATCACATATAGCAACCAGGGCATAAGGCATCCTGAGGGAAAGAACCGAGCCCATCGCACGGCGCGTTGCTTCAGCACGACAGAAATCCTGGACGGGACCAGGTCTCGACTGCCACGAGCAGTTCTGGTCTCGGCTCGCAAAGGGCAGTTCAAAAGGCCAAGTGCACGCAGCTACCACTATTCAGGAGAGGCAAAAAAAAAAAAAAAAAATGGCTGGGACTGTTTGGTTTGGAGAGGAGGAGCTTGCACAAAGCTACAGCTGAGTTTTGCAGAATGATGGAGGCACTGGTTAAATTGAATGCAAAACTTCTCCCTGCAATATTAGATCTAGAGGGCAGCCAGCAGAAGCAACGAGAAATTTTACAGGAGGCAAAAGTGCACGTGAGAGGATCCAAACACATCTGGTGTCCCTAAGGAAGCAGCTGCGGCTGGTGGCAGGAACGCCAGGGGCAGCTAAGGGACAGGTGAGTGTCCCCAGATCACATCTCCTCTCTCCACTGCCTGTGCCAGATCCCTGGCATTTCTTATGTTTTTGAAGTCCTCCATTATACTTTGTGACGCTGCACGGCTAATGTCTTAGCTTCTGCTAGTTATCGTTCAGGAAAACCCACAGTGCTTGGTGAGCAGAGTGACATCTACACAGCAATCTGAGTGGTAACTGCACTACATCAACAACGCGGTGGGAAAAGACACAGATGCGAAGCTGGCTGTGAGACTGAGGCAGCTCTCCTCCGGGGCACCTGCGGCCGCGGCGGGCAGGTGGGGCTCTTCCCACGGCAGCTTCATCTGCTCCAGGGGCAGCAGGAGCAACTGACACACTGTGCGAATTAAGTCCTTCGAAATCACCACCGCTGTGAAATCCAGTTTGTCTCACTAAATTATTTTAAAAGGCACAAGCTCAAATTCCCCTTTGACAGGACTGTCACCTGTTGCGTCCTCAGCGCTCCCCGCTCGCACCTCTGGATTTCTCAAAGGTCTTTGAGATCATCCGAACGCTAATTAGGTTGTCATAGATACGCTAAATTCTAAAATTCGCATTTCTGAAGTTAAAGGCACGAAGGCAGTTTACCGGTACAATCACACAGCGGAACCGGACTTCAGTAGCAAATCACGGCTGAAAACCCAACCGCACACGTGGACTGTATTGCTGCAAAGCTTAAAGGAAAAACACCGCGGATTGCTTATGAAATCAAACAGCAGCTGTTGCACCCTCTCAAAGCCGGAGAGAAAGACAAGTAAGTTACGTGGTGAAAGCCAGATGCACTGGGAAAAAAAGTAACCGTATCTGCTGTTATCCTCTTTAACTATCACTGCACTTGGCTAGGCGTTGGGGAAGGGAGCGGGGAGAAAGGGAAAAGCGTTCTGTTTTAAACACACACACCCCCCTCTATATGGTGGTGGATATGCGTTTATGGAGGACGTGGCGCGGCCAGCCCGCAGCCCCGGCCGGGGGTTCGAGGCCGACCCGCGGTGTCCGCAATGCCCGCAGTGCCCGCTCCGCTCCCCCGCCCGGGCCTGCAGCGGCTCCCGACCCTCGGCGGCATCCCGCCGGCTCCCCCCCTCCTCCCGTCCGTCCTTCCGTGCTTACCGCAGGACGAGCGGGGGCACCGGCGGTTGGCGGCGCTGCCGGCCGGCNACTTTCGGCTTCCTGCTGTTACTGAGGCTGGGCCCCGCGGCGCCAGGGCTGCACTGACAGCGTGGTCAAGGGCGACCTGCGAGGCTTGGAGTAATGAATGTGTGGGAAAATTCACAGCGCCAGAGGTTTATGTCCAAAAAGGAGACAGAGGAGTCCTCTAACTTCGGTGAAACAAAGGGAGAGGCCACATGGGGCATTGTCCATGGGGTCTCTCAAATGGTTGGGGGATGCACACCCTTTTTTATCCTAATTTCCCATCCACATCACCCTCTTCCTTTCCCCACTGGCCGAGGTACTTGGCAGGTGCAGATTTCCCGAATCCCCTACTCTGCATCCCTCTCTACTACACACCCCACCTTTTTTTCTCTTTTATGTAACAAAACACTGTTCATAATTCTGTTAAGTCTTTGTTCTTTTGCTCTGAGTTCAAGAATTTAACACAGCCTTGGCTGAGCAACAGTCTGTGCCAATTAGTAACATTTTCTAGAACCGATGGTCTCTCCTGTTCCTTCCCTAGGTTTAAGTCCCTGGCCCTATTTTACAAGCAGATACACACGGTGTGTTCGTGAAGACTCATTCATCTTATTCACAGAATCACCAGGTTGGAAGAGCCCTTTAAGATCATCGAGTCCAACCCACACCCTAACACCTCAACTAAACCATGGCACCAAGTGGCACATCCAATCTTTTTTCAGACACATCCAGGGATAGCGACTCCACCACCTCCCTGGGCAGACAATTCCAGTACTTTATCACTCTTTCCATAAAAAAGCTTTTTCCTAATATCCAACCTGTATTTCCCTTGGCACAGCTTAAGGCTGTGTCTTCTCATTCTGTCAGCTGCTGCCTGGAGAAAGAGGCCAACCCCCACCTGACTACAGCCACATTCCAGGGAGTTGTAGAGAGTGATAAGGTCACCTCTGAGTCTCCTTTTCTCCAGGCTAAGCAACCCTGATAACAGACTCCTAGCAGGACAGCAGCCTTGTTGGCCTTCCCCTTTATTCTTACCCATAGGCATTCAACTTCATCAGCATTGGTTTCAACACCCGTGGCATCAAAAGCCTCCCTAATATAAAGGGCCACCCCTCCACCTCTTCTCCCCTTCCTGTCTCTTCTGAAGAGCTCGTAGCCACCCAGCGCAGCGCTCCGGTCTCGTGAGTCGTCCCACCACATTTCCGTGGTGGCAACTACGCCACAGCTTTGCTGCTGTACCGTGGCTTCCAGCCCTTCTTGCTTGTTACCCAAGCTGCATGCATTAGCATCCACGCACTTCAGCTGGGCTGCTGATTTCACCCCTAACTCAGGCTTACCATCCTTGGGCCTGCTTCCAGAGAGCCCAGCTGCATCCCCTTCCCCCTTCGAACCTAGTTTAAAGCCCTCCCAATGAGTTCTGCCTGTTCATGGGCTAAAATCGTTTTGCCCTTGTTAGGTAGATGGAGCCCATCCGGCTCCAGCAGGGAGGTGCCATGAACATTGCCCCGTGTCTAAAGAACCCCAAATTCTGCTGATGACAGTAACCCTTGAGCCACTGGTTGATAACTTGAGCTCCCTATTCCTTTTGTCATTTGTCCCTGCCACCAAAGGCACTGAGCAGAACACTGTCTGTGCTCCTGCCCTATCAACCACTTGACCCAGTGCCCTGAAGTCCCTTTTAATTGCCCTGGAACTCTTCTTTTCAATCCCATCACTGCCAGCCTGGAGTATCAGCAGGGGGTAATAATCAGAGGGCTGAATCAGCCCAGAGAGTCTCTCAGTAATATCCCGTACCCGAGGCCCAGGAAGGCAGCAGACCTCTCTGTGGGATGGGTCCTGTCAGCATAGGGGGCCCTCTGTTCCCCTCCAAAGGGGGTCACCTACCACCACTACCCTTCTTTTCTTTTTAATGTTAGAGGCAGTGATTTATCTGACAGACAGAAGGTAAGTGGGAGGCTCAGGGGACAGATCATTTTCTTCTACACCATCTAGCTGACCCTCTGGATGCTAGGCCTTATACCTATTCTGAAGTGGCACCCGGTTAGGTGATGGGGGTCGGGAAGAATTTTAATTACCTCCCCGAGTAGGAACCTATTTCCACTCCCGTTCCTCCACCAGGTGTCCTCCTGTTGCCTGACGGTGGGAGGCTTGGGAGTCCCGTGAACCCTGGCGGGCTTCCCTCAAGGATGGAAGGGCAGAACTCCACCAGTCTACTTCCCTCTCACTTTCTCTAATACTCCTTAGTCGTTCTTCTTCCTCCTTAAGCTCGGCCCCCAGCGTAAGGACATCACTCGCCTGCTCGCACCGCAGGCAGGCGTCTTTTGCACCGCCCCCTGGTACTATGGACAAGCTCACACACTCCTCACAGCAAGGGACCTGCACAGACACGTCCTTCTTGGAGAGTTCTGTTGGGCTACATACACTTTTACCAACTACGGCTTTTGACCATGTAAAAACCCTTACTAACAAAAAAAACCACCCAAAACCAACCATCCCACACGCAACAAACAACAGCTAAAAACCCCACTAACAGGAGGAAACCCTGCCTGCTTGCCCTGGCCGCACAGACCGCCGTACTACACTCCCGTTTACGTGCTCCGGGTCGCTGTGCTCCCCGAAGCCCCCTTTTAATCGCCCCGCCGCTGGCCGGGGGAAAATCCCCGCCCTGCGTGGCTAACGAGGGACCCACCTGTTCAGCCCCCTTTTAATCGCCCCGCCCTGCGCTGGCCCGATGGAAAGCCCCGTCCTGCACCTAACGAGAGCCTTTCACGAAGCTCAGCTGTGCCTGTGTTGAATGGCCTCACGAAGTCATCTCCTTCTCAGTCAGCTGCAGAATGTTTTGTAGAATACACAAGTGTCATGAAAGTATGCTAAATAGATTTTGCAAAATGTGAAGTCCAGAGAGTTTTAAATAATTTGCTTCATTAGTTCTCAGGCATGTAAAATCCAGTTTCTTGAGCTGTCAGAATGTTGCCAGTTAGGTTTAGAGTCTACCACAAACATCCTGGTTTTTGTACTGTTGAAGGGAAACACTAATGTTCCTCTTGTCTGACATTATGGTAAAAAATAAATAGGATTGTGGAATGCATTTTTAAGCTTTACTGCGTGAAATGCACGTGCAAACGACGAAGCTTCACTCCTGCACGGAGGCCATGAGATGAACTTCAGAACTTTCACTGCCCTTGCTGAAAGCTGGCCAAGAGATGGTTTTGGCAGAGGGGCTTTGGCTTCAGACTGGGAGCAGAGTATGCACTTCTGAGGTTTAACTTCAGGGGGATCAGTGGCAGTGTGGGCAGTGCTGAAATTGTTTGCCAGTGTGTGGCTGTGTATTTGTCCATGACATTTCCGTGCTTGTCTTTGGTCCTGCTCTGTTCCCATGAAGTTTCATTTTTCATAGACTACAACTTGCGATTTGAGATATTAGAGAGCTATTATTGTTAGTGGCAGAGTGACTTTTGTCGTTGTTTAAAGCAGGGAAAACCTTGGACGAAGACTACACAAGCAATTTCTCGCACATAAACAGTCTAGACTGTAGGTGCTTAATTTTTAAAAGCTGTGGGATTATATAATGATGAAAAACCAGATTGGCAGTTTCGAAAGGAACTAATGTGTCTGTATAAATAATCTTTCTTACACTAGGATCTAGAACTTTGTAGAAAAAACTATTCCCCAACTCCCTTTGAGGGACAGAAGTCCATTTAAAAAAACTTTATGACGCTGACATCCTGTGCATGATGGACCACTTATACCAGGCTTACTAAACATATAAAGCTTTTTCTGAAAAGTAGTAGCTGGGTTTAAAGCCTCCTCTGTCTAGAGTTTGAATTACTGTTACGTGTTTTGTCACTATATAAGATTCCCTCTAAAAGGAACATTGTCCTTCATTTACAGAAAAGACAACCAATCCAAAGGTTAAATCTTGTGCACCGGGTTTGAAAACCAAGGATGAGCTGCTGAGTGGGCACAAATTAATGTGGCTCCACCGATCTCGGTGGGAACCGTTCTGTGCTGGCTGAGGCTCTGTCCTTCACCGGTGGTGCTGGAAATTGAATCACAGTTGTAGTAATAAGCATTTCTGGCTTGCTGCCTTTACACATAAGGTTTCCACTTCACGTGAGGTTTTAAGAAACTGTTTAATAAATAAAATGCTTTATAACTGAGAACAATTTGCTGATGGTAGCAAACAGAGCACTGGGTGCGATCCTAAGCTGTGTTCTCCCCTGAGCCCTCTGGGATGGGTGAAGTTGCAAACCATGCCTGAGGTGCAGGGATGCAAAAGGGACGATGTGGGAAGAGATGAGTATCAGACAAGGAAGTGTGCAGGAGCTGAAGCACTGAGATGCCCCTCTGCAAGGGAAGAGCAAATGACCACAGGCACTTCCACAACGATTATGAAAGATGGGCTAATTAAAACATGTCTTCCAGCAACCAAATGAAGACAAAGTTACTGCTGCAGAATCATGTAATGTTCTGACAATTACCTAAAGATAATGGTAGTCACTGGACTGGCTTTTGCTCTTTATCACAGTATAATTGTCCCGGGTTTCTGGCTTAGTTTCAGGGGGAATTTGGAGCAAGATGTTGCTCTGTTACTCTTGTATTAGTGTTAAGTAAAACATAAATCAGAATACCCATGTCAAGGTGTGAAACCATGAGTATGGAATTCCAAGCCAAAGTTGTTCCAGATGCCGTGAATCGGTGTTTGTAAGGCATTCGATGCAGTTCTTGAGACGCAAAACTCCCAGGGTCTTACGTGAGCTGTGCACGCTGAGGCTGTAGAATTAGGGCTGGTAATTGTAAAATCTGCCAAAACAGCAGCACGGCGTGGCAGCGTAACCTTTTAGTTGTTGGCATCTGCTCTGTTCGGATGTGTAGTTCAGATCTGAAGAAAATCCTACTGGGACAAGATACAGAAGAGAAACACGAGAGGAGTGTTCGTTAACCTTTCCCCTCCGTAACAGAGTTGGAGAGCATTAGCTCGAAGCTTTGGTGATATTCACGTGGCTTCATCTATGCACAAGTAAAGTAAATACACAAGCTTTTATCTTCAAATTACCTAAGTGCTGCAGTTACAGCTAGTTTGAACATTACATCGAATATCACAAATACGGGTGGGCAGGGAAATGTTGACTTCCTGCAAATGAAAATCATTCCGTTGGTTGATTGCTGTTAGAATTAAAGGCAAACATTAGCAAATCCATTGTTACCGAGGCAAGCAGCAGGAATCAAAAGGCTAAACTGCAGTACAGAAACAAAGCAAAGCAGGCTCCGGTGTGCTGATTCCTCTGAAGCCACAAGATAAATGAGCTGAGGTAGAGACAGGGCAGAATACAAAGCTTTGTCTGAAAGCTAAGAAAACAGCCCAAACCAACTATAAAAGGCTCAAAAACAATCATCAAACTTTTTAACTTGGCTGCAAGGAAGACTTATCTGGAAGATAAAATACAAACAGAGAAAGGGACATAAACAAAATTTTTCACTTGTTTTAGGTTCCGTGACCATCAAAACAGTATCTTTTTTTTGTCACAGGTGAAGAGAATGAAACGTTTGGTTCATTTCTTTCTGTTTTTAGAGAGTCTCTCAGATGCGCAGTTTAAATTACTTTGGACTCTTTTTGTTCTCCCTCTCCTTAGTCCTCCGCTGTTTGTAAAGTTATGTCAATATGTATCAGTTGTTTTTGTCATTGCCTTTACTTGCTTGTATTCTGAATTTTAGTGGAGCTAAAATAGCTTGTTTTGTTTGCACAATGTTTCCGATGACATTCCATATTATCCTTCCAGCACCTTAGGTGGTATTACCGGTTGATAAAATCTTACAGTTGTTTGGTATTTTAATCACAATTAAATGCAATTTTTGCAGGGTTGTATCCGGAGGTAGCAACAACATATAAGCAGTTCAAGAGGAATTTTGTAAGATCATTTAAAAATCAATTTTTTACTATAAGAAATTTGACAGTGTTTTTTTCAAGTGGATTTTATGAACGTATTTGGCACCTTGCTTTTCATTCGTGCATTCTTTGGGATCTCTGTTGGCGAGTGTTAGGGTGGTGCTGTGTTCTTCTGTAACCTACGGAATTTTACCTGCAGGTAGTTTTAATAATTGCACTGGAAACCACAGCACCATTTTTGTCAAATGTCAGCTGTCCTATACCCAAGGCCTCTGTATCATTGACTAGTTCTGCTGGGCTGAAAGTGGGAGTAATCCTATTATCCAAAGGAAACCATTCCTGTTTTCGTGGTATGGCTCTGTTCTGATTCAGAAAGGGCCAAGACAAAAAAATACTGCTACCGTGATATATTTGTGTGCAGCAAAGGTGCTGCAACATCCCCTCCGTGGAACACGGGTAGCCCAGCAGAGTTGGAGCTTCTCTCTGCGATGTTGTCCAGCGCTGGCACTCGCTGGATCTCCGTGCGCCCTGTGCTGATTTTAATTAGATTGCTTTTCGTTCCAACGTGGCTCTAGTCAATCCCGAAGTGTGTCACGGTGCCGTATTTGTTCTGATAACGTTCCGCCTGCAGAGCGCTCGCCGATCCCTGGCACAGATAGGGCAGGGAGAAAGGAGCTGAGTCTAGGACTGGAAAGCTTATGAGTTTTCATAAAATTGGGTATCTGACACATTTCCCTTCTGAAGAGATACAGAGAGGATTTTGTGTTCTTTCAGCGTAGAACAAAGACTAATTTCAAACCCGGAAGGTTTGTTGTGAAACAGAGCTGTCATTTTTTGGGAACTCTGTAATTTTTAGAATAGCTGCTCCATAACGCTGAATTGCGTAACGTAGAAAATCTGGGTATAAGATGTGGATTTCGTGATTGCTTTTCCGAGAGGAATTTTGCTGTAAAGGCCCATCATTTCCCCACTCTATGAAACAGAGCTACTCCAGCCTTTGATTCTGCTGCCACAGCCACACAGGCTTGCTGAAATACTCGAGTTTGTTGCTATTTTCTGATAGCAAACCATACTTACGGGTTTTCTCCCCTGTGTAACCTCCTTTTCCTCTCCTGGAGTTGTGAGGAGGAAATTGAGAGAATTTTCCCCTTGCTATAACTGATTTTATGGTTAGTACAGTGGGATTTTTGTGGACAGCCAGAGTGGTCAGGAGAGTGTGGGGTTTGTGTTTTGGGGAGGCACTGCAGGGTCACTGTTCCCGCAAGGGAATTCCCTCTGTGCCCACGCAGGGCCAGTGCTCTGGCTCTTGGCCAGCTGGATGATGTCACCAGGCCACGGCAGGTCAGCTGCAGTCCCCCAATGCCAGTCAGGTGCCCGCCTTCCCTGGGTACCTGCTACTGCCGTCCTCCTCAAGGACTACTGAGGCACAACATGNAAAAAAAAAATAAAAAAAAAATAAAAATTGTTCATATTTGTACACTTTTTTAGGACACGCAATATTGTACTTTAGAGAATAAAAATTAAATGTGCTGTAAATATCACATTTTACCCATTTTTGGACTATGGTTTCTGTTATCTTTGTCAGCTAGAAGATTTCTTCCTCTCATCCCTCACCGGTCTAGTTTTTAGTGACTTGGCTAGAAGGTTATTTAATCTGTTTTATGTAAACCTTGAAATGATACGATGAGGCATAAACACAATGCTTAAAATCTTGATTTCAGTATCGTTTACTATAAAGGATCTTTCACAAAGCCGTATTGTGCAGTGCAAAGCACCGAGGCTTTCATCCCTCGTTATTGTTCATCGTTTAGGCCCGGATCCACACTCGCATGCCAGATGGCAGCTGCAGAGGAGTTTCAAGTTATAGCAGCAATAGATGGGAAGATAAGTGCCTCTCGAGAAGGGAGAGCCAGATTGCATATTCCTTTCCACTGCACCTGATGACTTATTGCCAGTCACTAATTGGTTTGTCCGTGCACAGGCAAGTCACAATCCAGCAGCGGTGCCTGACTTTAGCTGCAGCTCTGTTCTTCCTGCGGAGATCACTGGTGAAATAAACCCTTGCAGAGAAAAATATTTTGTATGGAGCTCTGGGAAAAGCAGATCTAAGGAGTTGTTTTGTTTGATTTTTTTTTTTTAACTTTTCGTTACTGCTGTGTCAAAATTTTTTCCTTCAGGAGAGCCATAAAATCTTGTGTAACTGTCATTGTTAGTTATTATTGCAAAATAGTGGAGCTGGCTGTGATGTGCTAGCAGCTGACAATGTATGCATGTTTCAAACAGAGGCAGAAATGACAAGTAGAGCTTGGTCTATTTTTCATTAAACATATGAACATTTTCATAAAAATCTTCCCTTCCCATGTATTTTTGAGTGCGTTTTCATTTTAGTCCTGGACGGAGCATTTGACTTATTTAGACAGCATCCAGAAAACCGAGAGAGCCAGCTATGAAAAACACAGAACAACTCAGGAAGGAGAAGCTGCTGGTTATTTTCACTACTCAGAGGCCATCAGCAGCTCAAGTGTCTCTGGAGCTGCAGAGCCATGTTGGTGCTTGCCATTGTTGTTGATGAAAGACAAAATCTTTGTGTAATGGTACAGCCTACAGCCAAGCTTGTAATAGGCCCTTTCAAAGGTGAAGTATCCACTTAGGATCCCTCGTGCGGTGAAATGTCAGTAATTTTCCAGCTAATGCAGAACCAGCATTATCTCCTGAACTCGTCAGTGGAAAGCATTTTCACTAGATGTGTTTTACCGAATGCAGTGACAACATAACAGTTATGTGGGAACAGAAAAAACCTAGCTGTCTGTGTTATACGTGATTAGTAGTTGTCCTGAAGGAAAAAACCAAGGAAAAGCAGGCTCTGTAATTAAGATCTCCGGTGTGCACTGTCTCTGTTGCCCACGTGTCTGTGATCACAGGCCCAGCAAAGCCAGAAGTGGAGCTGTGAGCGTGCAGCAGGTCAGGGCTGTAACACAGGCAAGAGGGTGAAGAGCACATCTGGTTAAATGAACATGAAATACACTGGGAATCAGTGGTACTGGCCGAAGGTGTTCTCAGCAAAGAAGGGTGTGAAAGAGTGGAAATATTCCTAAGTAGAGCAGAACCGCACGAAACGTGTGGAGAGATCACCGGGGAGATTCCCAGCACTTCAGCTGGACCGTGAATTGAGTTCACATCTTGTAAGTTATTGTTTGCTTCAGAAAATCCCTACATTGACTTTGCCTGTTGAGGGCCCCACCAGTAAAAGATAAAATAAAGTCACGGACAAGCATCCAATCACAAATGAAGCTGTTTAACACTTGGATAGCTGTGTAGTCAAACCCGCAGTCCAGAGGGAAATGAAATGTAGACATCTCAAATGTATTAGAAAGCAATGAATGCAGATTCCTAAAAATCGTGGTTCGCATCTTTTCAGTGTTGGAGTTTGTTTTTCCTGCAGATCTAAAGGAGAATGGGGTACTTGCAGTGGCCCCACCTGCAGAGTGAGCTAATAGCTTGCAGCTGACTTGACTTGACATCTTCCCTCTAGACGTGAAGAAATTCTGTTGCTAATCAGCACCCACAGGTGGGTGAAAAAAGCACTTATTTAGCAGAATGGGGTACTTGCAGTGGCCCCACCTGCAGAGTGAGCTAATAGCTTGCAGCTGACTTGACTTGACATCTTCCCTCTAGACGTGAAGAAATTCTGTTGCTAATCAGCACCCACAGGTGGGTGAAAAAAGCACTTAAATAGCAGAACACGCATGCCTTTGGGTTTGATAGCAGCAAAAAGGGTCATTTATCCAGTATAGGGGGTGTCTGCAGCTACTCCTCGTGGAGAGTTTAACAAATGTTGGGGATTTGGACCCTGCACTGGTCTGGGCTCTCTGCAGAGTGGTCAGTGCAGTGGGGTCTGTCAGAGCTGTGGCTCAACTCTGACCTCATTTGATAAAAGCTTCTCAAAGCGTAGCTATGACAGATAAAAGTTGTTTGGGGTGCTCTGTGTTCTAAAGGATTTCTTAAATCCTCTGAGGGAAAGCAAATAACTGCAAAGTAAAGGGAAAAGTCTGTTATGGTTTGAAGCAAACACGTTTGGAGATGAAAGCCAAGGATTTTGGAGGAATGGCTGCGAAGACGGCAAAAATTAAGGTAAGACTGCAAAGAGATGTTTGAAATGGTCTTCTGCTTTGTCGGGGTCTGAAGATAAACATGTTTTAGTAATAAGAATGGTGAAGAAATACCAGTGCCTGTATCGGAAGTCTCTTCAAGTGTTAAATTGAATGTTACCAGGTTGTGTCTGTGACAAGATTTCTGTTAGCCTGTCTATGTTACATGGTAGTGTAGCAGTTGAGATTGTTCGGTACAAGCAACCCTTCACCAGGCTTGGTTGGTGACAAGTCTGCATTGTGACTTTACAAATCACTTTAAAAGTAACAGATGCTTTTTTCCCAGGGCATTGCTGCTTTACTTGTGGGGGATTAGGTGTCGGTTACAGTTGGAGGGACTTCAGAGGCACAATTGGGCCGATAGTGCAGTTGTGGCAAAGTGACAAAAATAACTTGTATGTGAAGTTATTGCTCTTAAAGGCGCTGGCTCGAATGGTGTAACATACAACAAATTCACCTTTAGACATGCAGCTGCTGAATGTGGAAAAGTAGTTTGGTTACTGTACGAGAGAGTAAGAGTTGGGTTACTGCACGACAGAGTTTTTCCCAATGGAGAAAAAATTGCTGCTCTTTCTCTTTGACGTTATATGCTATTTATTGAAAATTTTAGAGGTGGTTTTCTTCAGTTTAATTTTTCATTCTGGGCTGAATTTAGTGGGGGCGTGAGACCTAGATCAGAGAGTTTGTGCTTGAAACCAGCCAGGCTGGTTGACCTTGGTTAGGATTGTTTGGTGAGAGCAGAGGTGATGGAGACGCTTCTTTTTTGGTGAGATGGAACATCCTATGTTTGAGAATAAGCTGTTCAGAAGATGGTCTCTTCCTAGATTGGCAGTGATGGGATGAAAGCTCTGTGTGCACGGTGGGGACCTTCCTGTGCTTACTGCTCTGCCACAGAGACGTTTGTGCAGGGGTTTTTAAACTTGCGGTGGATTTGTTCGACTCGATATTTTAAATGCTGTACCCGCAGTTTTTGTTTGTTAGCGTGGCACGTCACGCAAGTCTCTGCAAATACAGCAGCGAGTGATTTATTTGCGAGGTCAGACCTCTTAGAGAAGGTGCTGTTTCCCTGATAGGTTCAAGGTGCTTTTCAATGAATTATTGCTCTAATAAATCATACTCTATATGTGCTAGCTTATCCAAGTCAGGACATTAATTCCCCAGCAGTGTCTGTCATGAATATGGAGTTTAAAGGACCCGAGGTGAATAAATGGCCTTTACATTTCAAGACTCTATCTGGAATTCACTGTACTTTCTTCTCGATGCACAGACAGGTGAATTGGTTCCAGACACAAATGCATCACTGCTGTATTGAATAGTCAATTATTAAACACGTTAAGGGGGTGTCTGGTTATCGAGGCATGCTCAGTATGTGCACAGAGTACACAATTTGCCGCAGAATTGGTCTCTCTTGAAAAAATCCAGGCAAAATTATATTAATATGGAATTAAAACAAGTTATTGCTTCTGCTGTACAATGAATGGGCTTGCTTGACTTCATCAACCATCCCAAGGAGCTAATTTCAGAGCCTTATTGCATGTACAAACCTAGAAAAAATAGCAGTAAACAACATTATTTTCCTTGCCCTCAAGTAATAATCCATCCAATTTACAGTGTTCTGTTTCGTGGAGAAATAATGTTTTTGACAAGCATACGTGAAGGTAAATGTTCCCACATAAATGTCCTGGCAATGCTGCGACTTGCTAGAATAAAATAAAAAAAAAAGCTATTGCTGAACAATGAGGAAAATATTTTATGAATGTCACCCGCATGAGGTTTTAAGTATTATTCATTTCCCTAAATTTTATTCAGGAGGAAAAGTGTTTGACTGTTTGGTTGTTGACATTGTCATCAAACTCTAAACATTATTCAAGCTGTGGCTGTTTATTACTTTACTGCAATTATGTACCATGATTGCTGCATTGGAGCATTTGTCTGTTGCATATTTTGATTAGCATTAGGCAAGCTGCAGATTTATTGCGGTGTGTTGGAGGCACCATTTAAATCAACAGACAGGTGGCTTTGAGGAAGTCTTCATTCTCAGTTGTATTAAATGTAATTATTAATTTAGTTAATTGTGATATTCTTGTATATGTCTTCATGGTTTATTTTTTAAAAAGTATTTTCTGCTCTGTGACTTCCAGAAATACTTTTTACTAATATTTTTTTGGCATAAGTAATTACAGTTATTTGCGTGCTCTAATAAAAATTGCAGCATCTCCCTTTAGTGAGGTTCAACAGTTTGCCATTAATTTATTTTCAAAAAAGACCTGGACAGGATATGAGATGATTATTACTGATATTTCATGTATATTAAACAGGAAATATGAGCGATGGAGGCTTTATTTGTCTAAACTGATACATCCAACATAAAGGAAAAAGCAGAAATTAAGTAACTGTAAGATACTGCAAGAATTTCTTGGCTAATGAGATGACAAGGACGAGTTAATTTATCTGCATGAACGGAGAGGCAGAAATTCAGAAGCGAAAACTGTCTGTGGGTTGCTTTCAGAGGTACCTTTTCATCCAGAAATTGGAATTTCTGTTGGAATTGGAATGCAGCAGTTAGTTTTTGAGTCTGCAATCCATAATTCTTGAAGGAATTCTTGAAGGAATTGTCAATGTGTTGACTCTTACTGCAGGATTGTTCTTTTGTGAGAGATGCTAAAGACCAGCATCATTTTATGTGCAAAAATATCCTTAGCTGAGTTGCTGGATGCAGAAGAAGAGCTCGCAAAGGAGGTGGGATGGCATTTCTCCGTTTTTGCACAGGGCATTTAAATGCATCTGCGTGCGGGTAGCGCAGGTGGGAGTTTTGCTGCAGTACCGCACATGGAGAACAGGCTGTGACTGAGAGCTGTGTCTCGTGTTTCTCTGGATGGCTCCGGTCACACCCAGCCATTGAAAATGGTTACCTGCAGTAGTCTGATATCCTGTGATGACCTCTTGAAGTTAACTCAAGGAGAGCAGACTTGAAGAAAGGATTTTAACCGAAACTTAGCAAATGAGTGCGGTTACAATGAGCCGTGCGCATCCTCAGCATGCAGCACACCCTTAAATCCCAACCCCGAGCAGCAGCGTCCCAGCAGGGCTCTGAGCGGAAATCTGTCGCTGCCCGCTGGCCCTGCTGGGGTTCTGTGAGTGAGGCCTGGGGGGAACCTGCCACGAACGGCACGAGCTCCAGGCACCTGCAGCCGGAGCTGTCGGTCACCTGGCTGGCACTGAGCAGCTCCTTCATCCTCCTGCTCCGTCCTTGTTTGGGCAGCTTCTGCTGCCGTGTGCTGAGCACCTTGTTGATGCTGCAGCAGATGTAATTGCCTGCTGTTATGATTCATGCTGTTGCTGCCACTGACCTTTCAGGATTGTTTTGTTCCTCTGGAAGAAGAGGATATTTTGTTAGCTACGGGGCCCTTATGATTAATGATGTGATCAGAGTACAGGGGGAGCTGTCCAGAATGAAACCATGTGGGTATGGAGGAGGGGCTCAGTCCCCGAGAAGTGTTTTGCTCATTTTTGTAGCTGCAGGTGTAAACCTCAGAATAAGGCCACATCTGCCTAGTTGTACTTCAGGCTGTGGTTGTCTCTTACACCCAAAGCCATTCAGGAGGGAGATACTGTTCCTAAAACTCTCTAGTGGATATTTTGTCATGTTTTCTGAAAGAAAAGACGTGATTCCGCTCCCAAGTTCACTGAGTCCTTGGGGAAGTCCTGAGGTAGTTCAGCTGTTTGGGAGCAATGTGTCCTCATGTTGGCCTCAGCACCTCTGTTGAGAAGGGAGGGGAAGATGTGACCAGTTCCTTTTCTGTGCCTTGTGAAAATGTGACAAAAGGTGAAATCTGTGTGCTTTTCTGTTCCCTGATTGGTTCCTGGGCAAAGTGGTTATTTGAGTTCTGCCTCTGAACAACACTTGGTCTCCAGGGGACCCAAGAGAGTCTGAAAAGGTATCTCAGTACCCCCCTTTAGCTCAGCTCTCGCTGTGCCTGCAGTTTGCCCCCGTCTTTTCACTGAGTTTGTGGTTTTGCCAGTCCACTTTACCTCTGTTGTTCTTTTCATGTTCACTTTCCCCCTGCTCTACTGAGCACTTCTACTGTTTCCTTTAATGACTGCTTATACTAATCTAGGAGATGTTTATAATAAGAGAACTTCTCAAAATGTGCCATCGTAATGGTATGTGAGGTTTCTAATGCAGCGAGACAGACAAGAAAATCATGATTTGCATCCCTTGTTTGTTAAAATTAAAAGCTAAGCCTTGTGTTAGGCTAGTAGCTGTTTCAGCAGCAGGAGAAGGAAATTCGGCCCCTTTACAAAGATTTTTCTTAAATACCTCTTGAATTAGAGAAGAAGAGAAGGGAAAAGGAAACAGTAAGTCTGCTGAAAACATTATTGAAGTGCAGAACAGACTTGTTGGCTTGTTTCTTTCTCTGCCGTAGGCATCTGTAATTCAAATAAACAAAAATCCAAAGCAGTGATTCCATTCGTCCTCTCATTGCCTGAGCTTTTCCCGGCCTCAGTGTCTTTACCTCAGCAGAGCTTCAGTCCTGTTGCTGCTGTCCATGACTAACCCTGGTACACGTGGGCCGTGTCTGCCTCTCCCTGGAGCCGGCAGAGTCAGGACTGCGTTTGTAGAGTGATGTAACTTCACTGTGGGGTCATTTCTTTGTGCTGCTAATTTTATAGAAAAGGTGAAGAGCAGAATGTAGAAAACTTGCTCTTCATCTTTCTCCTGTCCTACCCAGAGTTTTCTGCAGATGTGTTGAGGCTCGTCGCAAGCAGATTTTTGGTTTTAAAGCTGCAGTAAGTCCAGAGCCCCGTGTACTGCTGGAAGCTGGGATTTGGTTCCTCACCGTTTGCGGTTTCTCTGCGCTCCTCCCATGCTGGTGTTTGTTGGTAGCAGAGAGTGACCCCGGCACGGAGCCCTTACAGTTGCATGAGTGACCAATTCAGTGCCAGCTGCAGGACTGATAGTTTTGGTGGAATTTAATACTGTAAACCCCAGTGGGAACAATGACAGATTTCTTTGCAAGGTAAAAGTTATGAACCTGCAAGGTAAAGCATGGCAGTGAATAAAGAACTGGTTAAAAATGTATAAGAGCGGAGTCTCTTTGGAGGAAAGATTACTTCCATATGCAGAAAGGTTAAAACATTTGTGCCTTTAACCTCTAATTGTTGTTTATGAATACAAGCAAGATATACAACTAAACAACTGCAGAAAAGAGAAGGAAAGATAACCCTGACAACTTGAATGTGTGTTACATGGACATGCAGGGAGTGAGTTCGGTAGTGCCATTTTTAGGAAGACTGAAATTCTTTGCAATTTGCTGTAAATAGCACAATGAGGTGAACAGGATTGAGGAAGGAAAAGGATGCCTGATGTTCTTACGTAGCTGATGGACTTTCTCTAAGAGAAGTCTTAAAGTCCAAAACAATACCCGGAAAAATAAAAAAAAGAAAGAATGAATAGCTAGGAAATGTAATATCTGACTTAAATCTTTCCATATCTGAAATAAAGCTTCTTAACCCAAGAACACCTCGACCATGTATGGATACGGTATTCCTAGAAACAGGTATATTAAAGGAGGGTTAGGTTAAAAGAAACACAATTAACATTTCCTTTCTTCTTCCCGAGCCCGTGCACAGCAGCTCTGAATTGGGAGCAGGCAGTAAAGGGCTCTCTTTTACAGCTCTCTGCAGCGAAGGTGCAGCTGCTCGTGTCTCTGAAATTGCTTTATGGAACTGAATTCATATTTCCTACTAATTTGGCTTTCTTTAATCACAAATAATTACGTTCAAAGAAGTAGTAGGAAAGGTGGTTTTCTTTTTTGCCAAGACTTGCAGTTCAGTGAGGTTAATGACATTGGCACCGCTTTCTTCAAGAAATGAATTTGCCCTGAGGTTAGAATAAGAATTCTTCAAAAGAGATGCTTCAAAGAACCTGGGTAACTTTTTCTCCTATCAATCACTGGCACTTCTTCCAGAGAAGCTGATGGTCTTTAAAATGTGTATTAGGTTTTCATTCGCATGGGATAAGGATTTACTTCTTACCAAAGAAGTAAAGGAGGAGGAAAAGGATCCAGGTTCTATGAAGGTAGATTAGTCTATAGCATCTGGGTAAGTTTAGATGGCTTGAGTTTGTGTGATTTGGCCAAGGTAAAATAGAAAATTTTTGGGAGAAGAGAACCCCAAATTTGTGTCTCAGGCCAACCCTCTAGGACTCTCCCTGCCCTGCAGGAGCTCTGTAGCTGTCCGGTATCAGGCTTCTCTGCAGGAAGGTGACATTCTGGTGCCATCAGGATCAATAAAAAATGCTTTTTTCCACATTTTCCTCTGAAGCATTTCTTTAGTAAACTACATAAATATTTTTGAACAGCATAACCAGAATTTCCTATAGTAATTCTGAAAAAGTCTTTTTAAAATTCTGTCTGCAAAAGAAGCTGTGTTGGGATGGGCTTAGAAGCAGGAAGCAATCTCAGAAAATATAATGCACCTGTTGTGAAATGTGGCTGCCCCCATCCTGTCAAAGAAAGGGCTAAAATAGGTTTGGCCAGCAGATCCAGAAGTCCAGAACACAGTAAAGAATAACCAAGTCATGTCATTCCTTTAAGCAGTAATAAGTCGATGAATTCTTGATCTCTGCAATTCAATACTCTCCCTAAGCTGTGCAGTGCCCCATACCTAAAAACAATACTGAAAAAGGAGAGAAACTACGAAAAGTTAAAGCAACTGATATAAAAGTTAGTAGGAAATTGTACCAAATATTTATAGGATGAAATGTATTGGTAGGTGCTTCCTACAAATGTATCATTCTGCCGTTCTATCTACTGCCTACCAAACTGAACTGTCTAAAAAATGTAATTCTGTTCATGCATCTGTAAGTGGGGATGGAAAAAAACCCACCAAAAAAATTTCTAATCTTATGAATGCCTCTGCAGAGTCTGTAACGGACTATATGTCCGTATAAATCAGTGGAATCCTTGTTAGCCCTGAAGTGGTGCCGGCAGTGTACCCTACACAGAAAGTGCAGTGAGTGATCGTTTACTCCTCAGACACGCTTACCGCATTAGCGGGGAAAGTACAGCTTGGCTTTTGACTCTTTTAGAACAGAGTTGTCTTTAGTGATATTTTGAATGAAATGCTGGCAGTGCTAATAAGAAATCCATACACTTGCTCCAGAAAGCCCAGAACTAAAGGAAATCCGAGCGGGGAAAAGCCCGATTTCACGCACTGGAGAGCAGAGCGCTAATAAGCTGCTTCTGAGAAAGGACTGAATAAATGAGAAATACGGGTTTGCAAAAATGCATTTCCTTTCAAGGAGGGGAGTGTTTACGTGGTGTTTAGGCTGCATTTCCGCACGAGGTGGAAAAGAGCCCAGCTGACATTCCTGCTGCGGGTTCCTGTGTTGGTGTCTGTGGGGCTTGGCCCTTTCTGGCTCGCCTTTGGTGCTCCAGCATGAAGTCCCCTGTGGGCCCCTTATGTGCTGTTCCCTAGGCCAGTTCTGGCGTTTCCTTTGGGAGTACGTGATATTAACGGTGAGCGAAAACTGCTGTTGCCCAAGCGAGCGGCACAGAAAATAACGATCCGTTTTTTGCGGTAGATTTGCATTTCGCACAGATACTCGTGCAGTCAGTGTGAGTGCCAGAGCTGGCCTTGCCGATTTGCAGTGATAGTGTATGAAAAGGAAGGCAAAGTGAGAGGACAAGGTTAATCTGCCCTGAAAATAGAGAGAGCTCCTAAGCTACCAGGAAACTTACAGAACTTTGTTTTGTGTTCAGTGTGTGGGCTTTCACTTTTTCTCCCCGGATCTGATGTCACCAGCCGTTTTCTTGTACGAGAGTCACAAAGGTACTTCTCCCTCTATCCTAAGTTCCACCAGGCAGATAAATGTGTTGTGCTCCTCGTAAATGTGTGTGATCAGGCTGTTCATGACTTCCTATTCAGTTGACACTGGGAAGTCCCCGTTCCCATCACAAAAGAGTTGGTGTAAGTGGCACGGTCCTGCTGTAAGAGATGGAGCTGTATTTGCCTCTTCCTTTTTGAGCTACTGAATACAATTTTCCTCTCTGAATCTGAAAAGCTGGAATGTGCTGATTTTCCTGCGTTATCCATCCAGGCTCTCACTGACGTTTACAAACACAGGCGTGCGAACTGGCCTAACAAGCGGTGTCACTCGGGGAAGTTGTTTGCCCCTCTTTCGTGTGCACCCAGCCAGTTCTGGTTGGAAACAGCCCCCTTTTGCTGTGTGTGTTTTCCTGCTGTTTTCCTGCTGTTTCCCTGAATGCCGGGCTGTTCCACACGGGCATGAACACAGCTGGCTCAGCAAGCCGGGCTCGAGCGGCTGAACCGGGGGAGATGCACAGAGCCGAGCTCCCGGCGCTGCCCTGGCGTTTGTCTGATCTGAGATTGAGCTGCAGATCTTGTGCTTCAGTCTTGGAGCTTTTGCAAGGTTTTTCAAAGGGCATCCCTCAGCAATCTGCTGGAGCAGCTGTGATAAATGCAGGGAAGGACCTTTGTAGAACAAGGACTGGAAGAGTCTGGGTGTGCTTAAAGTCTATTGCAGGATTTGAAAGTCAGAATTTCTTCTCAACATAAAGTGTTGTTCGAGTTATTTCTCGCTGAAAACATTCAGAATATCCTGAGAAGTGACTCAAAAATATAAGGAAGGGTGTCATATGGTGACCTGGTACTTTGGATTAATGTGTGTGCAATTAAAGTACTGGGAATATTTAATTATATTAGATTTCTACAAAGAAGGAGGCAAAAATTATCTATTGTAATTCTAAGGATGTTCCCGTGTTGAGTTATGTTTGTCCATTCTAAGTTTTGGAGATACTGTTAGAACCAGGTTATTTTCTCTAAAGAACAAATACTTTTCTGATCCACAGGAACTAATATTATTGATAATGGCACAAAAGGAGGAAGGGCTTCACATCTGTCAAGTATTTTGTCTTTTGCAAAGAACAGTTTGCTTCATCTTGCCTTTTGAGACCTTTGTTAAGATATTTTCCATTCTCTTTTTTTGGAGATATGTATTGTTCTTGACTTCCTTCATGCATGACTATGCCTTTGCCTCTCTCCCTGAGAGCTGTGTTGAGACTAAGTCCCTTCTGATACAAAAGAGATGAAGGAGAAGCAAACAAGGCAGTCTCATAAATACGTAATGAGGTGGCCCACAGAAGGGAACAGCCCGTGTCGGGAAACACGAGAAATGTTCCAGCTTTACACCAAAAAAATGAAACACGAAAACTGTGGCAAATACTGCGTTCAGTGTGCGTAGTTTCCGGTTTCTTGATGGAGTTGAGGGAATTCGTGTTATCTCAGTGGCAGCAGCAAACTGCTGCAGCTTTGCTCCCGCGACTGGGAGGAGCCGGTCCTGGCTCTTCCCTGGGCTCTCCGGGTTTGGGGGGGTTTGCGCTGCCACAGTGGCTCGGGCCATTGGGCCGTGGCAGCACATCTGACCTCTCGTATCCCTGATGTCAGAATGAATCTGGCATGCTCTCGCTTCTGTGAGGCTGTCCTGCTGCAGCTGAAATCAGCAGCTGTTTCTTGCTTGCATGTTGGTTGATTTTCATTGGTGTTGGGTGTCCAGAGCTCTCTGTGCAGCCCGTGCTGCTTTAGGGGAACAATAAATGTTGACAGGAAGCTGTATAGTTTAATGGACATAGCTCGTCTCTTACAGATTCTGAAATACTGCTAAATCAAAAACCACAACACTTAGACTGTCAAAGGTTAAATAGATTTCACTCGGGCGGGTTCTGTGCTCAGAAGTGAAACTTGCCCCCAGGTTAGAGCCTGGCTGCTCCAGAGCCCCTTCAGCACACCCAGCTGCCCATGCCTGCTCTGTGCCCTGTCCCTGTCCTTCCCTCCCATCTCTTCTCTCATTCCTGTGCTCAGGTCAGGGCACAGGTCACCGGGCCAGCGCTGCTGGGGCTTCCACCCCTTCTGGGCAGAAGCTGTGGCTTTGATGTGCACTCCGTGTGTGCCCCCTGTGCTGTGCCAGGAAGAGTTTTTCCCTCTGAACAGCTGGTGGCAGGGAACTGAGTTCCACTTAGTGCAACATCAGGCGTTTGTCTGCTGCTGCTTTTCACTGGGTCGTGTCAAAACACTTTGAATGACAGAGAGAAGGGAGTGCTGAGCTCTGGCAGCTGCTCAGGTAGTAAACCCAGGGCTGGGTGGGAGCGTGGAGTAGGGACCCCAGATTGCACAGCCTCGGGAGGCTGAAGCTCTCTGCGAGGCTCCGAGTGCTTGCCAGGACTGTGGGGCTGCGTCGGGACTGCCAGTGAAATTCTCATTCCCTAAGGCAGGGAATGGATCCCTGTCACTGGTCCTACCAGAGCCCACACACCTACAGAGCACCATGGAAACTTCCTGTCTTTGAAAACTGGGACAGCAAATTCTGATACTCTGAGGTGATGCCAGTGAAGTTTGACACAGAAAAAACACTGGAGTTAGAAATGGAAATGAAGATCCTTAGCCATGGGAAATAGTCTCTGGAGTTATCACAAACCCAGAAATAGATGCCTTTATTTTTACAGCACTAAGTAACCCACGCCTCATGTTCCTTTTGATAATTGTTGAGGATTTCTGTAACTCCTGATTCCTCTGACAGGAAAAAGTTGAAGACCAGATGGGACTGATGAAAGCCATCCTCCAAATCACACGGTATAGTTCAGCAATTGGAGCTAAATGTTGATAATCCATAAATAGGTGGTTCGTGTCAAATGGAAAACAATCATTTTGTCATAATCTGTCTTTGCTGGATAACACTGAAGTTAATCCACTTGCACTCTGGATTTTTTTAAACCTGAAAGTGGAGGAAGGTCATGTGAAAGGCTAACAGGACAGATGACAGAATTTCCTATAGCTGCCCTTAATAATTCTGACTCAGAGAGACTTTGAATCCCTTTTCTGGCTGCCATTGTTTTCTCTGTTCCCGCAGTGTGGGATGCAGCAGGATCAGCCCAGCCCCAAATCTTGGTAGCTCTGAGGATCCTCAAGGCGCTACTTCTCCTGTCCGACTGTGTATTTCAGCTTCTCGTGCTAATCTGGTTTAGCATCTCCCCAAAATGTACAGGATTTAATCTTTTCACTACAGCATCTTCTCCCCTCACCTCTAGAAAATCCCCACTTTTTTTATGCTTGAAGAAATCTGGAAAAAAACAAAAAAGCACAAATAAAGGGCAGCTAAACGGAGAATCATAGAGTAGTTTGGGTTGAAAGGGACCTTTAAAGGGATTGAGTTCATCCCCCCTGCAGTGAGCAGGGACAGCTTAAATTAGATTAGGCTGTTCCGAGCCCTGGCTTGAATTCTTTCAGGGATGGGGCATCCATCGCTTTTCTGAGTAACTTGTTCCCCTGTCTCACTAGCCTTTTTGTAAAAGTCTTCCTTGCATCTAGTCTAAATCCACCCTCCCCTAGGTTAAAAACTCTCCTTCCTCCTGTTGCAACTGCTAAAAAGTTTCTTTTTAAAATGAACTTGTGTTTTCAAGTCCTGTTCAGGACCCTGCCGTCAGGTCTCCGCAGAGCCTTCTCCTCTGCGGGCTGAGCTACCCCAGCCGCAGCCTTTCCCCACGGAGAGGTGCTCCAGCCCTCCGGTGCTTTTGTCCCTGCTCCAAGAGGTCCGTGAGGTTCCCGTGCTGAGGGCTCCAGAGCTGGACACAGTGTTCACCCAGGACAAGAATGATGTCAAGAGGGAGGTCTTCTGCACACACTGCCTTGTGTGTTTTGTTCTGACTTGTTGCCAAGATTTATCTATTTTCTGATAGAAGAGTTTCAGAACGAGGGAGATGGTATTTCGTGGCAGGGAGTGAATGAAAGAATAAAGAAATAAAGCTTGAAGGTGAGGCCCAGCAAACCCCTCGGTGTTGCTGAAGGGTTGAACTCCCCGGTGGACAGCAGGAGAGGGAGCAGAGCAAGAGAGCAGGAGTGAACCTGGCTCTCAGCATCTTAGAGCGCTCACCTTCTGTGTTCTGCCCGCTTTGGTACATTTATGGCGTGAAAGGGGTGGCGAAATGTTTATTGTGTGCGTCAGCGAGCTGATCAGAAGGGGTTCAGCTGCTCCTTGCCCCGGGGAGCTGAGGCAGTGCTTGCCAGAGGAGGAGCTGCTCTGGGGCTGAGGCCTCACAAGAAAAGGGTGCTCTCGCTGAGGGTTTGTCCCGGCTTCCCCTGGCACAGCCGCCTTTGTTTTGATCAATTCACAGCCTCCAGAGTGTGATTTTTCCCACCTAGCAATATGTCAGGCAAGACTGAAGGACCTGTGGCTGGTGTGTTCATAAAGGTCACAGTGCTCTCGTTAGAGAGCAGATAACTGTTCAAAACTCCTCATTATTTCACCGCAAAGGATTGCTTGTTCCGGGTGCCTCTGGAGCAGTCCTCTCCGCAGCGAAGGACTATAAGGATGCCTCTTGGCAGCAATACTATCTTCTCCCCCTTGCCTACAACCTGCCCGGTCTGAAGCGCAACCCATTAACTTTTAATTTGGAAGTGCTCTCTGGCTGTGTGTATTTTCCAAGTCAGTATAAAACAACCTATCCAAACCAATATGGAAAATGAAAGGTACACTGGAAAACATTTCAAAGCTTTCTAATATATATGTCTGCTTATTTAATTGATAGAAGTTGGGGAGTTTATGTGAAACATCAGCACGAAAGGTATTATGCTCATAATATACGTTCTCAAATTGCCAGTAAACTTGCAGAGGTATCCAAAGCAATGATACCTGCTTTAAAGAAATATAAGTGATGAAAAACGAAAAGAGACTATAGGTAGAAAGGGAGCCTGGCCTTTCTAAGGGATCTCTGATTCCCCTTTCCACACGTGGGAATTCAGATGAATTAAGCGTGTCATCAGTCGGACTGCCTCATCCTCTTGGGCTCGCTTTGTGTCCTCTAATCTTTTCTCAAACGATTCTCAGCCAGGATATCAACACGCATCGGCTCTGAACTGGTCATTGGTTCAATTTTGCCTTTTAAGTGTATCAAAGAGCAATTAATAATGAATGGACTGAAGTCAAGAAATATCTCAAGTCTTCCTATCTTTCAAAAATCTCTCTCCTTCCTCACTCACCTCTCTGCGCTTAGTGCTTCAAACTGACAATGGCAGGAATTGAAATAACTCGAGCCCTGCTATTGTTGTACCTTTCCAAGCCTGGCCTAAATGGTTTTACTGTGTTTCTTGCTGAGTTAGGCTCTCCTGAAAGAATTAGGGTAGTGTTCTTTTGAATGTCAAATCAATACCAATAGAGCTCTTGAGCTCATGCGGGCTATGACAAAATCTGTTTTATTCTTGGTGACTTGTTCTTAACAATCCACACTTCATAAAGAATCTCTGTCCTGAGCACACAGAATTTCTCACAGGTGGAAACCACTCATTCTGTGTTTTAGAGTGGTTAGATGTTCCCGTATAGCTCTGGATGTTAGGGTATCTACAGAAAGTGATTGCCTTTTAAGTTTAGCCGTGGTTGTTCCTTTCAAGTCACTTTATCACAGAGCGCTTCCTACAGCAAAGTCAGGGGTCCACTGGTGGTGAAACTGCTACGTCAGGCTGTGTGTAGTGAATATGCTGGGAGAAGAAAATTACTGACAAAAAAATGAATGGTATTCAAAACTCAGTGTAAGTGGGGTCCTGTTCATTTAAAAAAGAATTTCGGGTCATAAAACTGAACTGCAATATGTATGATCGTCTCAAAATAAATCATAACAATGCCTGTTTGAGTGATCTTCCAAATATCTCCTTGGTGTTTGTGCAGCTTCAGAAAGTCTGCAGGCAAATTGTCGTGAGGGTGACTGGAGGCTACAGGATTATTTTTGTCTGTTCCCCACGCAGTTACTCCGGACGTGTGCTGCTGTTCTGTACGAGGGGTAGCGGCAGCTCCTTTGGCATCTGGATAGGAAAAGTGTGGTCGTTTGTGGATGCTTTACTGGATCACTGTGTAAACAGCAGAAAAGGCTTGTTTTTGCAGTACAGATGGCATTTAAATGCAATTGTGACCCTGGGCGCCTCGGTGTGTGCGGCGTTGTGCGAGACCCTCCAGGCTGACAGTGACGTGCTGCACAGATCCTGCCTGCGGTGGGGTTCGCAGCCTCCCTGTGCTTCCCATCTTTGGGCAATCCTTCCGAGTGGACGGAGCTGACAATCTCTTACCTTCACACTGCTGCCCTTTCTGGTACACCCGGGTTCCGTGAGAGCACTACGCTCTCACACATCGCGGTAGAAACACATTCTCACAGCCGGGACCCGTGGCTGGTGATGTTAAAGGCAGCTCACACTTCTGTCCCAGTACGTGCTGGGGTGATGCAGCAGTCGCTGGTGTTCATGTCCAGCTCTCTGAGGCCAGGGACTGTGCTTAAATCTCTGCCTCCGTCCTGCCTGAAATCTGTCTCTTGTTACTGTGTCTGCTGCTGTGTCCCGCTGCATGTACTGATACCGTAAGGTGGAGAGTAACCAAAGAGAGATGCCCACAAAAGTGGGAGTTACGAGCGATGCATGAAATGGTGAGTTTGACCCCAATGACATGCAAAATCTCTAGGTTTTGAATGAAAGAACTGTCAAGGCTTCAGAGGTAAATGGAATAACTTGGGATCTAGTTCCATCGAGTGCAGGTTTTGTCAGACTAATTTAATATCTCGATAAGATAGCTGACTTCTTAAACAAGGGGAATACAATGAACCTAATCTGTCTAAATTTAAGCAAAGTATTTGACATAGTTCCTCGAGGGAAATTATTCTTCAGGAATGAGAAAATGGGGATTAATTAAAAAACTAGGAGGTGGATAGAAAGCTTGCTCAAGTAGGAGCTTTGGTGAATTATATGGAAGGCAAAGTTCCCGGAATGAAGAGAAGTTACCGGTGCTGCTTCTCAAGGTTTGGTCTGGAGAGCAATCCTGTCTAATATTTCAATTAGTGACCTTGTTACAAGAACAAAGGGGGTACAATTATAAAATTTGTGTCTGACACAAAGTCAGCAAGTGTTACCAATTTTGGAAGATGACTGGGTCATAATTTAGGGAAGGATTAGATAGATTTAGGGGAATAATTCTTTCTGAATTATGATGCAGTTTTCCTCTAGGACTGGCAATCCTTTCTCATTTTGTCATCCACAAATTTTATATGGCCTCGTAGACTTGACTAATGGAAATGGAATGAAGTCTAATTGCACCAAGTCAAGCACGTAGAGACTAATTACAATAACTTTTGCTGTGAGATGGAACCTCATCGTTTGGAGCTGGCAATTTCCTGGTTTGCTCTCTGCTGGAGGGGGATGAGGTGGCTGCAGGACTGGTTACGTGTGCTGTGCTGGGGGTCCAGAGTGGGCGAAGTGAGTTTTCATCTAATCCTTTACACAGGCATAGGCGAGGGACCATCACACAAAAAATGGCTACAAAGTTGGTGCTGCGATGGCCACTGGCCGCTCTTCCTTGGCTGGGCTGTACCTGCGGGTGGTTCCTTCAAAGAGTGCCTTATCCTGAGCGTTCTGTTTAGGAAGCACAAGGAAGCTGCGGCTCAATCATGTTGTAACTGAGACTCGTAATAACTGTAACATCATAAATCGTTTCAACTTTCCTTTCCGAGGCTGAGGTTCTTGGGGTCTTTTATCATCTACAGATCCATTTGGGGCCCTTCCCTCCAACACAGACAGTGAGGGGCTGGGGCANGCGGGAACGGCCGTGGTTTACATGAATATTAGGAAAAGCTTCACAGAAAGGTGGCCAGGCCTCGGAAGAGGCCGCCCAGGGAAGTGGTGGAGTCTCCATCCCTGGAGGGATTTAAAAGGTGTGTAAGTGTGGCACTGAGGGAGATGATTTAGCGGTGGGCTGGGCAGTGCTGGAAATGGTTGGACTCGATGATCGTGGAGGTTTTTTCCAGCCTTAATGACTCTATGATCTCTTGTACTTGGTGTAATTCTTACTGAAGGGATGAAATCCGTTAATTTGGGAGTACTTGAAGTGATGTGAAATCACTTTTGAAGATGAAGCACGCTGTGAGTCAGTCAGAAATCTGTTGTTTCTCAGGTCATAACATTCATCATATTGCTTAGAATAGTTTAAAAACTGCTATTGATGTGATGATTTTTTTTGTCTGTAAGCTCTATTTTCATAGATATCTAAAAGCCGATTATTTGTATCTTATAAAAATTCCGTTTTGATGTTTCTTTTTCTGTATTATGAAGTTACAGTAAGGCACAGACATTGACCAACAGCAGTTCTGGGAAGGGTTGAGCCAGGAGAAAGTCACATTGCAATGAAGTTTGCCAGTAAATGCTGTCCCTAACAAACACCAGCACTACTGAATACTACTGAATTCTTCTGACAGTACACAATATACAGAAAGGAACCGGTGCCTATACGACCCTCACAAAATGCTCACTGAATTCTAAGTTTACTGCCAGACATTGACTATTCATGGCCAGGAGTCCTGATAAAGCTGGGAAGTCAAACACGGAGGAATTACAAAATGCCACACCTGAGTGAAATCTGAGCATATATAAACTGAGGTGTGTCTAAAGGTAAAAATGTGGTCAAATACACGGTTTTTCGTGTGACTTGATACCAGAAATCCCGTCTTGCTTTCATTCTGTGTTCCAAATAATAGAACTGCTCAGGGTCCTCCAAAAGAATTCTTACAAGCCAAAAAAAAAAAAAAAAAGAAAAAACAAAACCCAAACCTGTAAATTTTCCAGAACACGGTGACAGAAATGACAAGACCGTGTTTTATTTGACCTTTGAAGGAAAACCTCCCAAAACCCAAAGAAAATTTCGGCTATGGAGAACTTAACTTTTCAGAGCACACTGGGAATCAGAATATCAGAATGAAAGTGGCTGAGGAGTCTTTGCCAGAGTCATGTCAAACACCTGTAATGGTCAGTACAGGCCATTAGCACTGCGGGGAGCATCGTGTGGGCACTGCTCTAAATGCTAACTGGTTGCATCAAGGTTTTTATAGGGCCCTAAATTAGAGCATTATCCGACTGTGTACGTTGAGAAGTAGGTGTTCAATAGCGGGTATTGCATTTCTACGTCATAAATTTTTATCTGTCACCTCTTTGTGCGCGGTGCTAACAAACGTGAGGTTTCCCAGAGCTTTTTGAGATGCTCAGTCAGGTTACGGTCTGGTAAGTCATTCCCACAAGCGATTCCACTGACCTGAACAGAGCTGTTTCAGTCAGAAGCTCCTCACTGGGGTTAAGAACGTGTTCACAATAGAGCTCGTAAATGACGAGGGTTTTGGTATTGCTGGGGTAGTTAATTAAAATGGGAAATGCAAATTTTAATAGTGAGGAGCAGTGGAACTCTTCAGAAGGGAAGTACATTTTGGATTTTTTTTCTTCAGAAGAACAGAGGAAGTAGGAGTTGGTGTTGATGCCTTCTAGAAATTATTTTGCAGTAATGGTGGCCGTGAACACTTGTGTTAGACAACAGCCGTGGAATTTCTGAGGCTTTGAGAAGCTGAAACTATGCTTTTATTTCCGAACTTATGACTCCGTGTTTCTTTATTTCTTTGTTTCTACATCTCTCTAGGAGATAAAAATAAAATTACCGTGTTATTGAAGCAGTATATCAAATAGGGGAACATTTAGAAATATATAATAATTTATTTTCTTTGACTCTTATGGTCCAGAAGGAATTAAATAATAAATAATAACAATACAGAGATAATCAGAGTTTGGAGCTAAAATAGACCCAACCTACTACAGTTCTGAGTGTGGCTAATACCATGTAATGTACTGCCAAGGTGAAAAATCCATTCCATAGGAATGAGGCTCTGCAGCTGCAATGTGAAGGTAGGTGCGTGACCCGCTGGGTTAGCTCTGCACTTTGGGAGACAATCACAGGTAATACCAAAATTAAAATCTTGCCAGTGGTGCCATTAAAATCTTTCCTCCAGTAAACACCTCCTGCCTTGGACTCTTAGCCAGTGACCGTGTCAGGCTGATTTTTATATAAAATTCAGACTACTCTTGGTGCCGATTTCCTGCAGTCTGAGTTGATTCACCATAAAGCCTCCTTGCAGGCTCTCTGCATGCAGAGCTTCCTCTCAAGTTTGAGAGTTTTGAAACCAGACAGAGTTTGGAGTGCCTGCAGTCCCAGTGATTTCTCATATTTAACTATTACTAAAGCTGGAAGATATTAGAATAAGCAGTAACAAGCATTGGAGAGAAATCTGTGTTCCAGTTCTGAATATGAAAATAGAATGTTGCCTTTGGCAGAACTAAATTCAAACTCGGGGCTGAATATTTCAGATCTAAGTATCAGCAATGAAATAGTTAACTATTTTTGTTTCATGCGTAAGATGCAAAGCGTTTCAACGGGGCTTTCTGGAAGGATGGTGACTCGAGCAGTCAGGGGTCAGGACACTTTATGCAGCTAAGCTTAGAGCCCGAGGGAAGACTTGGATATTGGGAATTCTGGGAGAAAACGTTGAAGGATTTCTTTTTTCCCACGTCATTGTTTTGCGCGAGGTTCATTGTGATCCCAGTAAAAAGAACACCTGGACTCTGTGAGGAGGTTTTTGAAAAACCTTGCCTTCCTTCAGACACGGGCAACCTCAAATTGTTTGCAGTCAGGTGGGTTTCCAACCAGGCAGATCCCAGCTGTGGAAAACTTGCTCATCCATTTTGGGTTTTTTGAGATCTTTCAGGATTTTGTTAGAAGAAAGCTATTCCATTGAATACTTCTCTTGTCAAACAAAAACCCAGTGTTCACACGAGGATTTGTGGCACTTCTGGGAGCTGCCCTCAGCCCCCTCCGTCACCCTTGGCTGGTTCTCATCCTGCAGGTTCCTGTGCAGCAAACACGAACTCAAGGTGAAGCCGTACCTGCAGCCCAGGCCGGGCTGGGCCTCCTGGGGCTGAGCTTTCAAGGGTCAGTAACTGCCTGATTTACAGGGGCCGTCTGCTTAGGATCACTGCAGTGATTAATTTTGATTTTCACAGCTCTCATCTCACTGCCCACAGGGACCAATCCAGTGACTTCAGACTTAAAAATTTAAGAGCCTTTAACTGCAATTAGGATTAGGTTCTGCTGTCTTACTGGACAGTGACTTAAATAGCTTTTCAAATTTATTTCAGGTGGATCATATACTATTGGGCGCTGTTTAAGTGTCCCCTAGGTTTCAGAACACTTACATATCAGTCTCCTTTGAATATCGATGTACCTTTCCCTTTTTAGAAAAGCAGTTACGGCCAAGGAAAAATGGTTCCAGAACGGCTGGTAGTTACCAGCTCCTTCAGGAATAGAACAGCGTGTGGATCTCTTTGCTTGTATATGAATGGATTTTACGGAAAAAGGCTGGAATTGAGCTGATACCTTTAGTGTGGTCAATGTAATTCACACCTGGGCCATTCCAGGTAGGCGAGGAATGAGGAAGCAGTGCTTCCCCAGCAGCGGGCTCAGTGTGCGACTGATGACGGAACTGTCAAGGGATGGTAACACCCATCCCAGCAGCTCCCAGAAAGCCGGAGCCTGGCAGAACTGGCCCAGGAGGCAAGAGGAGCCTGGCCTGGACTGGCCACAGCTGGGCTGGGGTGAGGCTCTGGGCTTGGCTCACGTGTTTGGAGCAGAGTTTCATTCCCACGGTGCCTAACAACAGGAACACGTTCTGGGGGCCTGGGCCCGGTCTCGTGAGCTGCCTAAGTTTAATTATAGTTTAGAACTGGGGTTGATCAAGTCGGTTGTTTGTTCCTGTGCTGCAGTAGAGGAGAACTGTCCGGTCTGATTAGCAGAGCCAAGGTGCGGTAGGAAGGGGCACGCAGTGCCCTGGGTTTGGGCAGCTGTTGTTGTTTAAGGCAGCTTTGCGTGATTGTCTGTGATTTTTTTAAAGCCAGTTGAGCTATTTGTTCATTTTAAATGGTCCATTTTGGAGCCTGTTTAAGTCTTCACCTTGCAAACAATATTTACCTTTTCAAGTCCTTCTCTTGTTCTCTTGCTGATGTTGAGGGTATTTGCGGCTCAAATAGTTTGAAATATTTACTGGAGACACCATAGTCTTGCACAGTCACATTGTATTGTATACACGTGAGAGGTGACTTTAAAATAATGTTCCGTGTTTCTGCTCTGAAGTGCTGAGAGTGGTGTCCTCGTTTAATCGTGTAACTCGTATAGAGTATTTTGTTATTACTATGGGTAGTTCCAAAACTTCTGTGTGAGAATAAAGAAATAGTTTGTTTCATGAAGCCTGGTAAACCTAACAAAAATTCAGTGAACTTGGTGGGGGGGGAAGGTGTATTGATGTTCTCAAGTTGCTTTATCTTATGTGTATCTCACATGTAATAAGGCTTCTAGTTAATCCTCTGAAACTTTGTACTGAGGATAATGCCCATTACCTGTGAACTGTCAGAATCATACATGGGACTGGCAACTTCTCAACTTTGTGTGAAATAAATTTCTCTGACCTTTTGCCCCCCCGTTATTAATCCAAAAGTAAAGCTTTATGCTGTTGAACTTTGGTCCGCCCTTTTGTACAAACTCTGGGGGAAAATGTGCTGTATCAACCAGCAAATAAAAAAGATGTTTCCCTTGGATAATAATATACATTTTTTTAAAAAATCTAATTTCTGTGTATGGAACTATGTGAGCATATATTTGTGAGAACCAGGTTGTCCCTGTTACTGCTGTCATAGCTCCTTTCAGTATTTTCCACGAGGGAATGAGGAGGTGCTCGGGCGCTCTAATGGATACCCGAGCAGCTCTGTACTTGGGAAGCAGCAGCTCATAATCGGATGGTTTCGCACTCAGAATTGCCTTGGTGTAACCTGAATGACATTTGTGTTTGTCACCTGGAAGCTGACACAGTTGTCAGGTTTTGATTGGGGTAGCAGAAACAGCATCCCTCCTGCGAAGTGCAGGGCATGTGGAGTTCCCGCATCTGGGCACTGTGTTTTGCTCAGGGTCAGTAATACTGCTCTCAGTTTTCTGAGAGCAAAGGTCCTGATGTCAAAGAGGGAATTAATTCTTGTCACTAGAAATGGAAAAACCTCTGTGAGTTTGATCTGACCGAAGTCCAGCTCAGTACAGGCACACAATTGCATGAGTATTTGGCCTGTGACAATTTTTCTTTACGAGTACTTTTACTGCCAATTGGCAGGAGGTGCCTTCCTACGAGATTGCTACCAAACTGTCAGTCCATCGTGGACGTAGCAGGAAAACCAAGCGTTTAGGAGATGTGGGTTCTAGTCCTGCGTCTTCTCTGGACTCAGTACGGTCCTGGGCAGTCACCTCACTTTGTCATCTGTAAAATGAGAGGCTGCACATGTTTGTGAAGGACTTGGAGCTGTCTGTGCTTTAACAGTACAGGTTTCCTTGCAGGCAAATTAAAGGGTATTGGCACAGTGATGTGGGTTTTGTTCCCTTATTGAGTAAAATAAAATGACAGCTCAATGTATGAATAAGCAATTCCTCAGCAAGTTAAGAACATACATTTTAATGCTTGTGTTATTGATTTGCACCTGACAGTGAATGCCAGATTTAAGCCTGAAGGCTCACTGCTCTTGCAGTTCTGGGAGGAGTATCCCAGGCAGCAGGCGGCACCCGGTTCCCGCAGCCTCAGCACAGAAGAGCTGCAGGGAAATACAGAAGGCATTGTTTCTGTGGCTGTCAGGCGTCTGGCTTTGTGAAGGTGCCTGGCAGTGCAGGCGTTGGCTGTGACAGGACGTTTGGGAGGGGGTCACTCTCCGGCTGGAGCTGTGGTTTGCCCAAACTCTGCTCGCACTGGCAGCGAATGGCAGCCAAAAAGGAGTGAGCAGCTGTTGGCCACTGCCACCAGACTTCGTTTGGGCAGGGAACCAATGTTTAATGAAATATATGGCACCAGCCACTCCTCCTGTGAATCAGCAGCTTCTATAGCTGATGCTGGTGTTGGTGAGGATTATATTTAAACCATGATTTCAAATACATCGATCAGACTTCTTATGAAGTACTAACCTGTTATTAAGGCTGATGCTGAAAGATCCTGGGTAGACTGGGAGCTTCGTTTCACGTATGACACCTGAAAATCCAAACAGTACAGCTATTGTGCAGGAGAGATCTGCTCCATAGAAACTAAATGTTTGCAAATCTGTCTCTCCCTTAAGAGCTGAAAGCCTTTAACTTCATCTTTTAGCCAGCAAGAACTTGAAAGCTTGCACCCTCTAATGGAAAACATCTTTCAGCACTAATAACATAATAAGAACAAATTGGGCAATGATCACACATAAAGCAGGATAGATTGCACCCCGGGAATACCATCTCTAGCAGATTGTTAGAGGTGAGGCTGTTTACCGATTTCCAAAGAAATGCCATTTCAGAGGTGGCAGCTGCAGCCTCTGCGGGGGATACTGCTGGCTTCACTTCCAAATGCTGGATTTGTGCTAGTTAGAAGGGGATTAGGTAGAAAGGGAATAATCCCCGAACAGGCAAGAATATGCCTTTTAAATGAAATGCAAGGCTGAGTGCTGTTAGACATGGGGCAGCACTAGTTTCAGTTTCTCTTTGCTGTTAGCTTTTTCCTTTTAAATAGAGTCACAAGTACATTTTCTTATTGAAAATGATCTTCAGAATCTTGTTACAGGCATTTGCCTGTGTTTTCTCTCTCATTTATCCAAGTTCTTCAAAGCTGCAACCACGGGTATGCCGTATACATTGCAGTCAGTTTGAAAGGCGGTCCTGGCGTAGTTTTCCCAGCAGTGTTTCACCTCCACTTCAAAAGCGTAGCTAAACTGGCTAAAAGGAAATGGAAAGGAAGAGAAAATTCAGTGACGTTGAAGCATATTTTTTCCTGACAGATTAAATTTCCTTGACTATTATATTCCAAGTGAAGTGAACCTAAGATGGAAAATTCAAAAAATATGGTGAGATGACCCGCTTCACTTCCAAAACTACTCCATTAAAAATGATTAAGCAACTACCGAAGTGCTGTTCCCTGCACCGTTAGATCTCCCAGTTTATGCTCATCGGTGATTTCTTTTCTTCCTGTCTTGTTTAATAGTTAGTGTGCAGCTTTACTGGTCCTTTAAAAACCACCTTTGAGTTGCTGCGATGGAAGTGGGGTGTTCCTGCTGCTAAAGGGTGCCGCATGCATTTGGTCACGTGGGTTATATGTCAGCCCTTCTCTGGTGTCTGTAGATACCTGCCTGGAAAGATTTGCCTCCAGTCACTTGATAAGTGGTGAAAATGAGTTTGTCTCCCTCATGGCCTTCACAGCTGAAGCCTGCTTTACTGAGAGAGCCTGCTTCTTTGTTTTTGTTGGAAATTGGGTACACAGATGTTTTTAGGGCAGTGGAAGGGAGACAAATCGTGGGAGATGGGAAATGGGCAGCTTGGGGCAAAGCCTGGGGTCAGAACCACCTCACTGAACAGTTTAACCGAGGCATTTCCTGACCCACTGCAGCAAGGGCAGCCTCCCTGGTGGCACTGGGGGGGGGTCTGGAACTGCGTGGGGTGGTCACAGTTCTCTATTTAGGCTGAGCCTCTCCCTGGCCTGGCCTGGCCTGAGCGAGGTGGGTGCTGAGCAGGAGAAGGTATCCTGGCCTAATCACCAGCACTTTGCTGAGCCGAGCTCAGGTTCCTCTCAGCACAAATTGCAGCTGAGTCCCCACGAATGGCTGTTCCCACGTCTGCTTCTGTCCTGCCTGCAGGAAATTCAAACCCCAAAGGTTTAAGGGGAGGGTGGGAGGGATTATCTGGGTTTCCCCTGTTTGAGTCAGCTCTTCAGAATGAAGCGAATGGAAAAGTCAGTTCCTACTCTCACATACTTGTTAGGATTTGTAAACCAGGGGCAACCATTAGGAAAAGCCTTTCTTAGGGCAGAGAGCGGAATTAAATGGGCAGGCTGACCAGCAGGAGGAACCAAATGTTTGTGAGAAAAAGCCTGGCTAAGGCAGTAAATACCTTGCACTGTCTTAAATGTAAATACGTTCCCTGTGCCAGTGAACAGAGCACTCAGATGCCGAGTTTGTTTTGTGTAGCAAACACGTGAATTTCTCATTCTGTTGGTTCATTTTAGTTTGGTGAAGAGCTACAGCCTCTTGGTAACATTACAGTGTGTAAACTGAGAATTCACGTCTTTATCATGTCTTGATAAATCCACTAAAAGGTTATCTGCGAAGCTTTCCTATTTCTCTTCATTTGATGCTCGTTGATGAGGTGAAAAGATTGCTACTGTTATTTTATTGCAGTGCTAACATTTTGCATTTCCATTATTATAACATCTCCTGTCACTACGGGTGTAAGTTTTTGAGGTTTCTATTTTGGACATGAAATAGTTTGTCCTTGCTGAAATTTGGCAAGGAAATTCTTCAGCCTTGAGGGGTTGGAAGCTTGTGTACCTGTTAAAAACAACAAAAGCCAAACCCCAAACACCTCACAACTCCAGATTTTCTTCCACTAAAAAAGAAAAATAATTAAAAAATCAAACCATATGGAGAAGTTTCTGTTTCCGCTTGCCTGTAACTTAAAAAGAACAAGGCAAAATGGTTAAAAAAGGCCCATTTCTAGTGGCCTCGGGAATTTGTCAGCTGTCTCAGTGATGAATCTTCCTGAAACTGAAATGATTCCACAAAATGTGAACGTTTTTGGTGCCAGCTGGTTACAGCGACAGTCTTTAGAAGGAGAAAATTCTTGCTTTAACTCAAAGTCATATCCCTGAATTCTGTGAAGTATTCCTGGAGTTGTACTTCTTTGGGTATTGGATAAAAAATATTGGATAAGAAAGGTGTAGTTAGATGGCCAGACATGGAATATTATTTGTCATCACATCTCAAGTAATAATAAGTCGAACTTCAACTCTTTTCAGCACTTTCATGCTGTTATGTGGAATATATTGTGCTAGGTGAGTGGTAGTTTCATGGGTTAGCAGACTGGGTCCTCGAGCTTTTCTTATTTGCTTCCTTAACAGAAAGGTCCAATTTTTCCTTTATTTTTGTCTTTCACCTAAACGTCTGTTCTAAAAGTCATGTATGGTGGTTTTTTCCAAGTTGGACATGGTACTTCTAATTTTCAAAAATTTGCTTTATAGACACAGCTCTGCTGTCTGCACAGATTTGTGGTGTAGAACTTGGGGATAAATCTAAATACTGGGGAGTTCCCCCTGCTGGCTAATTTGCTGCTCTTCACGAACTCTGATCTCACTGGTTTTTAGTAATTCCCTCTCTTCTAAAGCAGACCTAAATCTTGGCGCTCGGAAATTCCAACATGATCGATATTCCGTTGGTCTTCCTGCCAACAAGATTTAAGCTCAGTTTGCAGAAGGATCTGATCTATGTCTTTTATAAGCCCAACTCTACGCACAAAGTTCTGCCCGCCCTGCAGCCAGGCCGCCTCATGCCCTCCCCAGAGCTCCCCGGGCGCGAGGAGGTCCTGGAGCACTGAAGGGAGAGAACCGGTGTCTGTCCCAGCCCTCTGCGAGGGCAGCCCAACACCCTGAATTACAGCACGGGGGACGTGACTGCTCCTTCTGTGCCTGCCAAGCAAAACCACTGCAAACCCACAGATATGGAAACCTGTTTATGTATAGCTTCACAAACCTGGGTATATGGCCACTAAGACCTGAAATCTGAGAGGTGGTCAGCGTTGAAGCAAAGATGATCAATATTCAAGGAATAACTGGAAACGCTTTCTCTTCTGTGTGCCAAGCTGTGGGTAGTTTTCCTGGTTGCCAGAATAACTGAGGTGGGTGTTCAGTGGGGAACTTCTCACCTTCAAACAAATGTTGTAGGATTTTGAAAGGATTTAAGGATACTTTGATGTGCCATTAGTCAAGACTAACCATAAGCATTAAGCTCCAGTGATCTCGGGCTGAAGTTAGGAGTGGGATTTTTAACCTAAAAGAGGACAACTCACTAGCTGTTTCAAGGAGGAAGGATTTATCTCCTCCTGAAATATTTGGTGCTTGTGGCTGCTGAGGGTGAACATTTAGACTTGCCAGAATAATGGCCTGATCCAGGATGGATGCTTCGAGCTGCCAGATTGGCTGGGAGCGCTTCAAGCAGCCTGGCTGGATGCCACAGTTGGAGGCCATCATTCTCCAGTGTCATCTGCCTCTCCTGTAGCTGGCATTGTGCTGCTTTGTTTTCGTTGCAAAGCAACAAAACAGAATTACGTTTTTAGCAGGTGATGATGCGGGAAAGATCCCCAGCTCACTGAAAGCAATAGTGTTGTGGAGAAGCGTTCCTTCAGCCGAGCAGGCAGAGAGGCTCATGCTTTTATGGAGAGGGAACTGAGGCAGACTTGGTTGCCTCCACTGGCCAAGGTCCCCGTAATTCTGGTGTCAAGGGGCACATCTTGCCATTTCCACCCCACACTTTGATTTCCCAGCAAACTGAAATGACTTTCTCACTGTCAATAGAGAGGCTGCTAGAGCCAAGCACAGACCCCGAGGACCTGATTAAAGCCATTTTTCACCTTGTTGAGAAGTCAATGCAAAGCACAGAAGTGCAGCTGAGCAGAGCAGCCTCCCTCTGTTCCATCGGAGTTCTCGCTCGTTTGCTGCCTCCTCGCATCAGTTTTCTCTGGGTTGTTTTCTGTCAGCTCTCCACGCAAACTTTGGTGTCCGTGGACTTCCTTGCACGCGTTCTTTTAATGATCCCTCTCTCCTGAGTTTCTTGCCATCGATAAAATGTGACGAGCTCTGGCAGGTTCATGCCCGGCATTAGGGATGGGAGCTGAAGTGCACCAACGTGGTCTCGGCCCTGAGAAGATGTATTCTTAAGAAACCTGATATGTGTATAGATTGCCTTTCATTTCTCCCTTCTGATAATCTATAGCGTTTCCTAGCAGGTAGTAATTACTCTTGGTTATCCCTCCCCTCACAACCTAGCAGAAACGAAGAATAAAATACAGCCTCGCTGCTGCTCGGTACAGCCAAACTCATAAATTAGCAACACAATATTTTCTCAACAAACATGGCCTCTTTTGAATCTGGTAATAGCCAGTTACATTATGATTGCTATCAAAATCTCATCCAGATAGTTTTAAGAAATTAAATTTTTTTTACATTCTTCTTGTATCTCTTCCTCTTCGTGGCCTTCCGTTTTCTTTCTTAGATGAACTGTAGGCAATAATTTCCCAGTTGTTTCCAGTACCCGAAGTTTGACTTGCAGCTGTTCTGGAGACTGGTCGTTCAGCCCAGCTTCTGGCGCTGAGTGAGTGAATTGCACAAGGCAGGGGCTCCGAGCTGCTGCTGAAGGTGACCGTGCCAGAGGCTGAAGGCATTGCCCTCTTGTCAGACCACTTGCACGGTGGATTTGTTTGACAAAATCCTGCCCGAGGTCACGCAGCGCACACACCTCAGCGACCAAGGGATTGGGGGAACACAGACATAGACAATTGAAGCAGCAGCTCTCAATAAGAAGGCTTCTCCTTCCCTTTTACGTGTGGTCAGTTTTGATCAGGAGCTCCTTAAGGGTGGAGAATGCCTCTGCTGTGTCTGGCAGCAGCAGACCCATCCTCTGTGAGAACCTGCCCCAGTCACGGGGCTGTAAAGAGCACCACGAAACGCTCCGGGGCCAGACGAGCAGGGGAAGGTGAGCAAATGTACAAAAGCCGGGCTGGGATGGAAGAGGCAGGCGGGCAGTTGTCCCTGGCAGCAGCTCCCAGCGGGACTGTGGAACAGCACGGTGCCAGACTCACCCACCCACGGGCCGGCTGCGGGGCCAGACACGCTCGGAGAGCTCCCGTTACACACCAAAAAAAGAGTAGCTGCCTTCCTCTTGCTGGTCGGTAGCCGAGCTGAAGGAGCAGGGGCTAATAGAGCCTATTTGGTTCCTAATTGTTATTTATTTTGTTCAGATTGTGAGCTGCGGGAAAGTTCCTGCCCTTCAAAATTTCCAATTAAAGTAGCTTTGATGTGGGGACAGTTGGATAACATAACAATCTGTGAGACAATATTTTTTCCCCTCAGTTGAGATGATTAATTTATTTAGTTTCCTGCTAAGAAAATACTGCCTGGGGTTTTTGTTTCCATCAGGCAATCTCACTCTGCAGAGATAAATATGATTTTGCAGGGCCATGGGGAAAGGCTGGTTTTTCCGGTGTCACTCAGATAAAGGACTTTAGCAAAGAATGGAACTCCGGTCTCCTGCATCCCATCCCAGTGCTCTATTTACTGAGCCGGGCTCGTGGCTGGTGGGCGCAGAATGGCACAGAAAGTAAGGCAAGGCCTCAGAAGTGGCCGTCGAAGGGACAGGCTCAGTCTGCAGTGATTCAGGGACAAAGGACAAGCTGGGTTATCTCCCTGTGCCACAGCGGATGTGTGCGTGATGGACTGTTCTTGCCACCAGCTCCCATTGCTATTTGGCATTCCTCCTCCTTGCCATCATTCAGTGGCTGCCAAATGGACTTGCTGACTTCTGGACTGACCTGCTAGGCTTTGTTTTATTGATGTCCTATGGCTTTCATGAATTCAGAGTTCTCCGCTCACTCTAATTAGTTGAACTTGAGTTCACAAACTCAGAGACCTTTCAAAGCACTTGGCAAGCTGCATGAAAGTGTCACAGCAAAAGTCTCTGAAGTGCACAATGCAATCCGTGTTGAAAACACAGGGAGGTTTTATAGTTGCTTTTTGACATCTTGAATATCGAGAGGAAAAAATACCTGAGAAAAAAACATGCTACTTCTCTGCTGAGCGTCCCCAGAAGAAACTCAGGATGAGCTTTCCTCGTGTACTTAGGGTAGACTTAACGTAGCTCTCATTGGTTAAATTTAGAATGGAAATAGCCTGAGTACCAAAAGGGTCTCCTCAGCTAAGAAGTTTCTTGGTGTCTTCTCCAAAGTTATTCCCAGTGCAGAATGAAAGTGTGGTGTTGCTGTTACGCTGGGCAATCTGTTGTTCAAGTTACAGCTGGTACCCCAAGTATAATTTAAAGTCTATTGAACATTGTGTTGGATTTTCAAGGGTGTGCAGCGTCTCTGCAATCCGGCTGGGTCCTGGTATTGGCTCTCCAAATGCCAGCTGTTAAGGAAAATCGCCATCATCCCTGAGCCTTGTGGGTTTTACCTCTGCTGTCACTGGTCTGAATCAGCCCTGTGGTAGCTGAGCACCGAAAGCGTAGGTACAAATCTCTCGAGGCTTTATGGAAACACAGCGACAAAAATACACGGTTGTGATCAAAAGACCAGAAAAATTGCTGTCGTACAGAATTTAAAATATTTAGGATTTACTTAATGACTATTTAAATCTATTAAAGCCTTTGATAGTGAAGTGGTGGTGCTTAGCAGAAGCTGTTCCAGGGCTGGTATCTGAGTTTCAGGGCTGACTCCAGACCGCCGGTTGGCACTCTGGGTAGCTGCAGCTGTTTCCTTTCCTGCTGAGCATGGCAGTGCCCATCTCTTGCTGTCCTGGAAACCACCTGGCTCTGTTTGCTCGGCTCTGTTCGTGTCTCCTTCAGACCTTAATAGCACAACGCGGGCCTGATGAAAAGAAGCAGCTGAGTGCATGTGTGGAGTTGCAAGTAGAGTGAAGCGTGCAAGGGGAAATCCCCACCTGAGGCAGGTGCTCTTCCAGCCCCGGGAGGAGATGGTGGCTGTACCGACGGTGTCGGATGGCTTGTGTGATCCTCTACCTGCAAATTTGTTAATGCAAATTGGGACTGGAAGCCCGGCTTAAAAGTTAGAAGCAGCTTTTTAGCTCAGTTTTACTGCACGAGTAAGTGATGTGTTCCTGATTCTTGTTAAAGGTGCAACAGAGAGGTCACTTCTTGAGAATTATCAGTGTGATGGGAGCTGGGAGAATCCTAGAACCTCTGGGTCACAGTGTATCCCTGCTACTCTGCTCTCCGACCGTTTCCATGGCAATAGATGTCAGTCTGCTGAAAATGGAGAAAATGAGAGTTTGGAAACAATTATTGTTTAAAATCCCTTCGTTTTTGTAGGCCGACAAGTGTTCCTGTGGTGCTAGCAGCAGGTACAGAGCAGTTTGCTTGTCAGGTTCACATCCAGCTGCTAAGCGACAGCTGAAAAAGCTCATTTTGCTAAGAGCAAAAAAAAAAAACAAACCAAAGCACCTAGGTTTATGGATGTGAGAAATGGGAAGCGGTTTAAAACTGTTTGTTGGACAAAAAGGTGTAATATACCTGCTTCTAGGACAATATAGAAGGGGAATGTTAAGAAAAAAATGGGTATTTTAATATTCCCCACATTTCTTGGTGGAGAGAGCAGAGCTGGTCTTCACACACATAAAACTTCCTATCACCATATGTTCAGCTCTTGTAAAACTAACTGTAGATTTCAAATCCACTCACCCTTGAGGTTTCAAAGATGAGAACTTAATGCCAGGTTTTTTTTCTGGATTCCTTTTATGTCTTGGTGAGTCTGCAGGGAGTGGGAGAAGGAGGAGAAGAGGTTTAGAAAACATAGAAGGTGTGCACACAAGCCATAGCAAGGGGAATCTGTCCCAGCATCCAGCTCCCAATTTAATTAAAGGGCAATAAATGCTGGCAACACTTTCAAGGGTTTGGGAAAGGAATCCGCAGCATTTCCCTGCGTTTGTAGCTCCTATTTCTGCAAAACTGGGTTCCAGGTATACGTTTGCTTTACCTGCGCACTGAAACCTCTTTTGCTTCTCTGGTGTGAGTCAATCCAAGGGGCATCGCGTTGGATTCAGTCTCTGGATGGCTGGAGACGTTTTGGGCTGACCGGGAGCTGCGGTGAGGGATTTTATAGGAAGCAGACGTAAGGCCAGAACTCTCTGCAGGGGTGGTAAGGCCACATAATCTCTGTAATTTTAGAAATGTGATATTTACATTGTGCATAAACGGTTGTTGATTTTGAGAAATTGTAATGTTCCGAAAAGTGAGGGCATGTTGAAAAATAACACGAGGTTTCTTTTCACTGCTTGTCAGTTTTGAAGTGTGATTCAGCAGCTTGTGTCCTGTGGCAAACCAACACGTACCAGACTCATGAGGTGTGCAGTGTCTATTGCCAGATACACTACTCTCATTCAAATCCCTCTGTAAAATCTGTCAGAAGGCTTTAGAAGAGGTCAACTAATTAAAATGTTACAGTGAAGTAATTGTGCTTGCCAAACAGCCTCTGATTTTAGGGAGGCAGGAAAGTCTTGTCACTAAGGTACATCTGTGTTTTGTCACCTCAGCCTTGAGTCCCGGTGTACGGAGCTCACAAGTCTCACGTGCCTCGTGAGGTACCTGGGCCGTTTGTGGGAAAGATGGGATCAGTAGGGCTAATTAATAAAACTTCAGTAGGCATTTCAAATGTGATTTTCTCTTTATTAATGTTAATTAATGTCAGTCTTAGGGTATCTGTAAGTTCTCTATGATTTTTTGTCCTAATTTACTATGTAAAGACCAGCGCTTCTATTTTTCTCACAGTCTCTGACAGCTCTCAATCTGCTATTCTACTTGTGAATCTTTTTTGCTTTCCCTTTTCTCTGTCGGTTCTTTGATCTTTGCTCTGTTTTGCAATTTAGAGAGTTTTCATTCCCCTGGACAATGCGCAGCGTTACCGTTTTTCTGCGGAGCTACGTAGAATTCCTTTCACAGGCAGCAAGGATCTGACAGCTCTGTGGAAATGCCAAACCTCAGCTTTGCCTATCGTAGGATTCCCTCAGTTTTGTGTCCCTAATATCTCACATTCACGCTGCAACAACACCTGTGCAAGCAGGAAAGTTAAAATGCAGAAGTCAAACCAAATAACTGCTGTGCTAGAAACATCTCCCCTCTGGAACCAGCCTTAACTCAGCTCCTCAGGTTCCCTTAAACACAGCGATTGAAAAGGTTAGAGACAACCATAAAGGTATTCGTGGCAAGGAGAGAGTTTGTTTTAAAACAATAAATTAAAAATTTGCTCATGAATGAGTAGTGGACAGGCTGATCTGCATTTGGAGAAGCCTGCAGCCATCTGACAGGTGTCCAGGTGAAATTACCAGACCTTGAGTCCCTGCATATTTACCCACCTTGGTCTGGTGATGGGTCTGTTTATTGGGCACTGGCAGAATTTAATTCTTCTTGGGTTGGTTGGGGTTTTTGTGGTTTTTAGGGTTTTTTTTTAATGACAGGTGGTATTGGTGTGCCGTAGTTTCTCTCAGCCAGTAAAACTGCTGTGCGTGGAGAAACAGAAGCATGGGAAAACAAAAGCACACTGTAGGCACAAAGCCCATTGATTTGGCTCTCTCCTAACTGTTCAGGCTTCATTTTACTCCTTGATGCACAAGGGTTTCAGGTAGGGGATACCTCGGTTGCAGAAATGGATTTCATAAAGAATGGGATATTCTGTAATTGCAGCACTGGGAGGAAATGAGTGTTCCACTTAATGGCCTCCTGCAATAACCCCTTATATTTGCTGGGCATTTGTTGCTGTGCTAGAAGCTGTTCCTCCTCTTTATTCACTCTCTTTGCTGTAGTAATCTCAAACTTGATAGGAGCTATCTTTTGCTAAAAGTAACAAAAAAAAAAAAAAAAACCAAACCCTTTTGAAGTAGGTTTCCCAACTATAACAGCAGTGGTTTCTAGAACAAACTCTTGGTAGATGATGAAAGAAACTGATTAATATCTCTGAATATTTGAAGTGAGGACTGATAGCCAAGAGCTGACAAAGAGTGATTTAAAAATGATAATGAAGCCATAAGATATTCAGAGGGGTGAAATGGATATTACTTGGGGTGGGGGGGGAGGCTGATGTATTAATTTTGATTTCCAAATTAAAACAAAAAAACTTGGGAGCCAATTATTACCCAATTGCTCCAGGCTGGATTTCCGAGACGATGCACAAAAATGGCAATTACACACCATTACACCCCTAGAAAAACAGCACTAATCAAAGATCACTTCTGCAACTGCCTGCAAGTTCTGACTGGCTGCATCCCCAGTCCAACATCCACCAGGAAGGAGGAGGGAGGAGAGGATTTCTGCACTGCTTTAGCGCAGTCAGAGATGGGGGGAAACAGAGGCTTAGTCCCAAACTGAAACTGTGAACTGCATTTAATTCACGGCTTACAAAAGGGGATGTTTTAGCAGCATGTCAGGGACCAAAAATCTGGAATTTTTATTATGGAACCAAAGGGAAACGACTTGTCCAGTAGGGCTCTGGGGGGAAAGAAAGATGAGGGAATGAAAAGCCACGCCTGGTGATCTTCCTGAGAGGTGTGATCTAACTGAGAAACACTCGTTTGGTCTTTGGCCACGTGGTTTTGATAAATCTTTGTCAAGTCGTTGAGCAGTTTCCACTGGGAACGTTGTTGATTTTCTGCACCTTGGTCTGGGAGTTTGCTCGGGAGTCAGAGCTTCTGGGAGCTGCTCCTGCAGTTGTGTCCTGCCACGTGAACTGTTCCAGAGCCTGTCGCTGCTCACTTTTGGGCAGCTGGCAGGAGGTGCAGCTGATCCGTTCCTTCTCAGAAATACCGAGGAACTTGCTGTATTTATACCGTGTCTGTGTATGTATTTATACCTGCTTTATTACAGTAGATGTGTGCCATGTAAAAGCAGGCTTCACAAAGGATATTTCTTTCTCTACTGGTGCACTCAGTGCTTGTAGCGCTAAGAAATTACCCTGCGAAGAGAATTCTATTGTGGATCTGCTGCTCATCACAATCCGTGTCAATCCACTTCTTTCCCTGCTTTCCCGTTTGTTCCCAAGATCCGTGCCCCATCCCTGGCAGTGCCCGGGGCCGGGCTGGACGGGCTCTGAGCAGCCTGGCCCAGTGCAGGTGTCCCTGCCCATGGCAGGGGGTTGGAGTGAGACGATGTGCGAGGCCCCTTCCAGCCCAGGGCGCTCCCCGGCAGAGCGGGCAGTGTCCATGGAACGTTCTCCACGATCAGGCCAAAGGAGTTTGTGCTGCTGGCGCTGCCACGCGCCGGAGCCTCTGTAACCTGCGCGCGTGTTCCTGGACAGCCGTGCTAGAGGCACGCTGGTGGAGCCGGGAGAGCAGGATTTGAGTTGTTTCGTTGAGGACGGTAGCTTGGGCTGCTTTTACCAGGCCTTCTAAATCAGTTAAACTTTGGGAAATGGACTTGTTTTCTGTTGGCTGGTCCAGAATATCCAATTAACATTTCAGTGACTTAAGTGCATCTTGTAATAGTCCATCTCCTACAGCTGCCTTAATTGCTCGTAGAAAAATACGTTTCTGCCATAAAAAATGTATTTTTGGGCTGGAAGAAGATGAGGCTGGCAGTTCAGAATGCTGAACAGATGGCAGTGCAGAGTCCTGGACTGCCAATTCAGCTGTGCTTTGGGGTGCCTGCAGATTAGGCCACCCCTTTGGAATGCTGCAGAGCCAACAAGCATCCATCCAGGACCCTGTTGCAATAGCTGGTGCTGCATCTTATGTTGAGCCGCTGAAAGAGCGGCTGTGATTTTCATTTTCACACGATAATCGTGCCCCCTAAACTGCTGGATCTGCTTTCTAGCTGTGAGTGCAGGTGATCAGATGCTACCTGGCAGCTGTGCTTCAGGGGAGGTTATGGTGACTATCTCAGTTAAGTGTTTTCATTCTTTGCACAAGTAGTGCTTGTTGAAAAAAATGCTAAAATACAAAGGTTTCCTATTCTGAACCTGGAAGCCAACTCCTATATTTCCCTCATTATGTAGGGATGTATTCTGCTAATGCAACATTGCAGGTGATGTTAAATAGCTCCTTTGGACTTTGTGTAGTTACTGTAGGTGTTCAATACTTGGGGATCTATAAACCCAGTGGTGTATAATAGAAGTTAACATCTGTAGCTGTACTGCTCACACGCAGCTGAGGCTCGGATGTGATTGTCCCACCAATGATCGCTTCCAATTGCATTTTCCTTGGCAGGGCAGAGGGGAAGAAGTTTGGGGACGTTGCGGTACATTCTGAGCATTAATACAGTTAGGTTGTTTCATGCAGCCCGGCAGCAAGGATGGAACATGTACGTGTCAAAAATCTTTCAGGAGAATATTTTCATTACATCCTGTTCATATCATGGAAAGAGGACCCAGATCAATTTTTTTTTGTGGATCAGAACTACAGTATTGGAAAGAGAAGGGCCATTTCTTAGCTTAAACCCAGCACCGTATCCTCTGTACCCACAAATTCTGACAAGTGGGTAAATCACTGCTGTCACGTACTTGTGATAGCAGACTCACTTTGAAGACGGGGACTGTAGTCTTGCCTTGCTTGTAAGTCACACCCAAGGAGAAACTCCCAAGGAAAAAATTGCGTAAATACTGCCTCTGAGGAGTGTTTTTTATTGTCTATATGCCCATATAGGTTTGCACATTTAATTACAAAAATGAGTAAGTCACGAGCTCAGAGCTGGATTTCTGTAAGCAAATACAGCAGCGCCCTCTCCTCTTTCTACAGTCGTGTCTGAGACTTCGAATTTAAGGACGATGACTTTCAGGAAAAGGTATTTCCTGGCAATTGGTGACTGGCTGGAGGAGTCAATGCTCTTGGCATTGCCCGAGGTCATTAAATGCTAGGGATTGTCTGATCTGGAAGTAGTTATTGCCATTATAAATAAAAACAGTGAAACATTACATCACCATAGGTGTGGATGTCTGTGTATAGTTTCAGGGGTTTTTTGCTAGTAATTAGAAAGCGTAAGTGCCACATGAAGGCAGATGGTCTTTTCTGGAGTCTTTTAAGTAATTCTGCTTAGGTGTAGCTTTTGCAGCCACAGGTATAACAGCAGCGAAGAGAAGAGCAGCTCTGTCAGACTGCGTTCCCTGCTCAGTCACTTGCTGCTGACCTTGGCCTCGCGTTTCCCAGTTCGGGCACGTTTGTTTTGTGCAGTTCCCTCCTTTCAGCACTGACCAACCAGAACTGCCAAGGGAAACTCGGCTGGGTCCCCAGTGACAGCAAAGGAGTTCTCCTAATTCCAGGGAAGGAGTCTCCACAGCAGGAGGAGAGGGGCAGGGCAAACATGAGTTCTGCATCGCTGAGGTACCTGGGGAACAAAATTAAAGCCATTAAACAAGCCCGGAACTAGCGTGATCAAGTGGAGGTTTACTATAAACTTTGAGAGTTTTAACTCTGGAAAGAACTGTAAGAAAGCTCTTGGCTCTGATCACTGCTGTGGTGTGGAACAATTGGAAGGTGCAGCAAAATTTCGGTTCTGAATTTCATCTGAACCGAAACCTGGCGGACTGGCGCGAGTCTTTCCCTTTGCTTCCTTTGACTTTGTGGATGATATTGCCAAAATTGAAAACAACCACGGTGATACGATGGCTTTGTGTTTGTGGTTTGTGTCTGAGTGATTTTGTAGGATGCTGTGGGTGCTGTAGTCCCCAGTTCTCTCCGGAGCAGAGGCCTTGCAAATGTGTGTCCAAAGAGAAGAGAGAAAGGAGGAGATGCAGAGAAATGACTTGCCCTAGGTTGTGCAGCAATACAGGCACGCAGCTGGGAGTCTGGATCCAGCCAGCTCAGTCAGATCCCTGGCTTTTCCACTGATGGCGTATCCCTCACAGTTTTGAGAACTTGCGTCTTTGCTGAGGGGAAATAAAAAGAAAGAAGGATTTTTAAATGAATTACTTTTCTCGTTAAAATAGACAGAAAGGAAGGTTAAAAGAGAACTAAGATAAACTGGGTGATCAAATACACGGGAAAAGACCTTAAAAATAACGCAGCCGTGCCTCCTGCAGCTCTGTGTGCATGCAGCAATCACAAGGTGAAACATCATAGACGTAGGCACATTTCTTATGCTGAGGCTTTTTCTTTGAAGAACAATAGTGGGTATTCATCACCTGAGGTTCATGCAAGCAGATTTCTTTTAACTGAACATCTAATCTGATGCCCACGGTTGCATGTTGGTATCATGCAGATTGCACTGCAGATTTAGGTAGGTGATCAGATTTAGAGCTTTACTGGAGAATACCATTTAAAAGAAATGTCATTAAACGTGTTCAGTCTGCAGATGTACGGAGGGGTTCACCCTCACATTTTTGACAGCCGATGAAACTCGGTGACCTCTTGAAGGAGCTGGAGTTTCAGGCTGCCATTAGCACAAGGGAAGGTGCTACCAAATGTAACATGTTAACATGTCCATTTTAAGTTCACAGAAAGCCACAGTTTGCATGTAAATTATAGATCGAGCCAGGTCTGTTTTATCATAAATCTGTTTCTCAGTGTTACATCACAATGTGTAAAAGACTGCAAGGTAACACAAATCCTGAATGACGCAAGGATCTTGGTCAGTGTGCTGAGTGATTTTTGCATTATTCACACAATGTGCTATGATAATGCTGGATTAAATTAGTTCATTAGAGCTCCGTGCTTCCACTTTTAAAGTCAGTATCTTTAAGCTGAATGTGGTTCACCAGAATTAGTTTAATAACTTTCGCTCTCTCTGTTGCGGTGCCCAACAAATAATGGTTGCTCCAGTTCAAGTCTCTCAAACAGAACACTTTAAGCTTATTTATTGTGTACACAGCAGGCAAGAGTCCACCTTCTACAACACTTTACAGGAAGATGTAGTGCATTTCAGTCTAAGGGGACTGTGCTCTTCTTGGTATTTTGCAAAACATTTTTCTAAAAAATCCAATTGACAGAGTTAACTGACGAGAACAAGGCATTAATACAAAAGACAAGGAATATTTTTTTCTTGCCTGAATTCACTGACAGACTTATTTGAATGTTGTTACCACTAAGCAGGTGGGGCTGTCACTTGAAAAGCTGCATGATCTAAATATATCAATCCTCTAACTATACTGGGTCATATCAAAAAGCAAACACAAAAGCCTCCCTATCTGTATAAAGAAAAATCTGTGGACTTCCTAGCGCTCGGCACCTTTGGGGAAGCAGGGGGGAGAAATGCTGCGCCCCACTGTGCCAGGCTAAACATCTCCAGCTGAACACTCCTTTGGGAACCACGGGACAGAATTTTAGAGTGGCAGTCAAGGCTCATGAGGGCAAAGCAGGTTTTGCTATGAGTTAGAGCCAAAGTACAAATTTATTGCAAGAGCTCAGCAAAAGCAGACAGCAGATGAAAAGGCTCCACAATCAGTGGACTGACTTACAGGATCCGAGTTTTGGATGCTGGCAGTTTTTCATGTTCAGTCATAATTAGTCTATCATTTGCTCATTTTGCTGCTCTTCTCAGCTACTCATTATCTTACTGGCTATAGCTTATTAGCGGCCATAGCTTAATTTGCACTCTGCTTCCTCTTCTGTTCCAGTACCATTTATCCTGCAGGAAATCTTCCTTTTTGGTTCTTCATTGGCCTCGTGCACCGAGGAGGCCCTAGACCTGCAGGTGATACCTTTATCTGAAGCAGAAAGTGGGTCACTGCTTTTCATAAAACCGGGGATGTTGCTTCCTTAGATTTCATCTTCACCTGCTGCTCCTGCATTTCCAAAACCGTCAGACACATCCCAGCTCCCTGGGAGACCCCTTCCATATTACTCCCCTCAAGCAGGCCTCAATTGCCTTCCTCTCTTCCAGCTGGGAGAGCACAATGAGCATCTCCCCAGAAGCCTGTCAGTGCAGATCATTTAATTAGGCCAGATGGGATCGCTCGAGCAGAAGTGCAAAGCGCTCCGTCCCCTCGGAACGGCCAATGCCGCCTTCCGGCGCTCGGCGTGCTGCTCGGGGAGTTGGGGTTAGGGGCCGACGCATCCTGCTCGCTCCGGCACCCGCACCTTGGCTTGTTACCGCAGGTCTGAGGCACCCAGCCTTCGCTCCCTGCCCCGGGTGCCTCGGCGCCCGCCCGCGTTTGTGCGTGGCGCGAGGGCGGTGCTGGCACTCAGCTCCGCTGTGCCCCTCGGCTTGTTTCCCGAGGCAAAGGGAGCTGCTGTGGGAGCTGAAGACTGGATGTGGCAAAGGTTTTTCTGCGTATCCCAAATCGGTATTGCACACTGAATGTATTCAGAGCTCGGGCTGTGTTCAAAAGATAGCCAAACAATTCAGGAAAGAACACGTCGCTAAAGCACCCACGCGATTTAGTTTGTGCTGTCGTGGCGTTGTGGAAGAGTTGTGATTACGGTGGAGGGAGTTAAATATTTGTGGTGCTAGATGGGCTGAAACTGGCTCTGGAGTGCACAGAGGTTATGTCTATCTATTCCTTTTTCCTGCTTACGGTGTCCTTAAATAGCACAGTTTATATTGTCTGGCTGTGCACTTCTTTCCCTACAGTTTCACTGAAACCAAAGACATCTTGAGAGATCGCATGTATTTAACAGTACAGCCTTTGATGAACTTGAAGCTAACAGAAAAATCCTTCCCTGCTCAAAGATAACTTTAGACAATAAATTCCCATTTGTCTGTATAAGATAAAACTTTGACTTAATCAAAGATATATCCATGCTAAAGTGATGGAATCCTGGCTGCTTATCTGCTGTAGATACACTGGGAAAAGGGCAAATATATGTTTTTTTCTGATTATAGGAGCGCCACTCATAGGCTTAGATCTTGTCTCAGAAGCAGCCTATTCGTGAGAGTAAGGTTTGTTGCACCTTTTGTTTGGTTATTTCATTTATTGATGAACTTTTTTGAGTAATGGCAGTTGTGGTGGTGGGCTGTTTGTAGCTATTGATGCTCTACAGAGGTGGGCTGAGGCAATCAGCAAAATGAACACAGGCAACTGAGCTGCCACTGTCATTGACCTGAGCCGGATCCACAGCAGTGACCCGGTGCTAAGAGCCCCCATTACCAGTCCCCAGAGCCTCCTGCTCTTCCAGGGCGCAGAAAAATCAGCCACTGCAATTTCCGTGCTGAAAATCCAGTGATCTGCTCCAGCAGAACTATGATTCCCTTATCCTGATTTTAGCCCTGTTTTTCCAGACTGAGTGGTGAAATGAAAGGCAGAAATTTATTCTCTGCCAAGGAAGTTAAGCACAAGCACGGCTCAGTGAGCAGTACAACGTGTCACTCAGGGGAGAGGACTTAATTCTTCTGCACTGTCACTTGCAGTGTGAGCACGGCTGAATGGCAATTTAGGGAGTGCAGAACCGGTGGGGATTTGCAGTACCCCGCTGCCCACAGCCCTGAGGTGAGCACACGGGCTCCACTGCTCTCCCGGGGAAGCTGGATGCCCAAAATGCTGTTGAGTGGGAATACAGCCAGGACACACCAGAGGCAGTGCTGTTTGGGGGGAGTTATTTAGGAACTCGGGTCTGACTTCAGAGCCTGCTTGAAGGCTGAGGAGCTTCTGTAATGAAAGTGGAGTCAGTCAGGAAGCAGGAAAGGACACAACAGATTGTAAGATTCAGGTATGCAGGAGTACCTCAGATGTCCGCGTGGAGCCAGCTGTGTACGAGAACAGTGGGAGCAGGTATTTCCGAGGGGAAGGCAAGCAGGGAGCCAAGGAGAGCCAGAGGTGCCTGCGGGGCACAGCAGGAACACAGGTATTTCCGAGGGGAAGCCAAGCAGTGTAGAACAGTAGGAACAGGTATTTCCGAGGGGAAGCCAAGCAGTGTAGAACAGTAGGANAGGAACACAGGTATTTCCGAGGGGGAGCCAAGGAGAGCCAGAGATGCCTGCGGGGCACAGTCCCACAGTGCTGGAGCCCAGCAGGGACAGCACAGGGGTGGCACCAGCAGTTTCTCCCATCAGTGGCACCAAATAAAGCAAAGCAACGAGCAGATTAAGACACCAAAAGAACAGGAGAAGAAAGGAGAGTCTACAAAGGGCTGAAAGCTGGGACTGAAGGCCCGGGCTGGAGCTTGTGCGCTGCTCCTGGGCCCACGGAGGGAGGTCCTGGCTGAGGCTGCTTAGGGCAATTAATGACCTTTACAATGAGAGATTAGGGCCGCTGAAACCCACCCGCAGTGATTAATCACAGGATGAGCCTTACAGCACTTCCTTACTCTCTATTAGTATTCTGAGAATAGGTAAATCAGCCTGAGCAACTCAGCAATTATGGCATGGGAAGCTGCGGGAGCAACTTAATTTGGAGTTGGATAGGATGGGGTTTCAAGAAGGAAAATTGACAATTAAGAAAATTCATCTGTGCTTGATTGGAATGAGCTCTTAAATTGTTCCTAATTTTACAGAAACCAAAAATAAAATAGATTGTTTTAATATTAACTTCATGTTTTTCTAACTCCAGTTAGGGAAAATTAATATTAATACTTTTTGATGAAGAATTTGCAATTGACTGTACTGTCGAATATGGGATGCTTGAATTGAGTGCAGCAAACCCTTTTCTTCTAAGACTTATTGTTTTGACAAAAAGTACAATAAACAGAAGCATGTTTGACCAGCTGAGCTTTCATAGAGGTTTTTGGTGCAGATTATAGAACGGGCTCTTAAAACGTGGGTGCAGTGACTGGTTTCCTTCCCGTTTTTGGGAAACTCCACGTGCCTTTCTGGTGCCTTGTTAAAGCAGGTGTGGTGCTTTTTCCTGTTTACTGGGCTTGCTGGTCCTGGCTGAAGCATCAAACTGAGCTCGGAGTGGGCTTTGAGGTAAAAGGTTTAATTTGGTCAGTCCCTTACACCCCGCACGAACACACTGCCTGCGAAGAGGAGCGCTTGAGATTTATCTGTGTCATCATTAAAGCAGGGAGAATGCATTAAGAAAAGCTGATAGACGGCAAAACTTGTTCTCTTTGCTTTTCATTGGCACTGGCTGTGAGTCTGGCTTCTTCCTCTACTCACAAAATCTTGGGGGATAAAAAAGTTACAGCTCCTCGTTATTTGTGACTACCTAACCGATTTTGTGCTGCTATTAGGACTTTTTCGTACTGGATTTAGGGATGATAATTGCTGTTTAATTCAGCTGTTTGAGGTGTGATTGGTCAGTCACGTGGCAGGCGTTCTTTTTAGTGTGCGAGGAGTCAGTGGAGGCGGCTTGGATTAAGCAGGGGCTTAAAAATGCGGCCTGGCGAGCAGAGAGAGAATGGTTGTCACAGATTTTTGAGGCGTCTTCTGAGCCTTTCCCTCCCTTGATTGCCAAGGAATTCTCTGGGCGCTTTTACTGCAGAGCAAGCGAGGTTTTTGCACCTGAAAGAGGAAAGACAAGGGAGGCTTTTTGCCTTCGAGAGGGAAGATGTGCGCTGATGTCTTCGCAAACAGTTGGATGGTTCTTAGCCTCTTTGAAGTGGGTCCGGACTGGGGCAGCAGGTTCCTCACCGGGCCCTGAGTTTGGCTCCCGAGACAGACGAGCGGCTGCACGCGGCTGAGTTATTTCTAAAAGCAGTTCCGAGTTAGAATCCTGATACAGTTCAATTGCAGCAATTACATCTAACTGTAATTTCAGTGTATTTTCATCATTCAATGTCAATGGAAAATGACAACAGAATGAGGAATATAATGATGACAGAATGAGGAATATGCACCATTTATTATCAAGATCTGTGTTGTCTCTGTTCCTGATTGGTTTCTTTTCCTCTAAGGGAATAGTTAATGTGGGATATTCTGATTTTTAATGATGACTAATATGGAGTTGGGGGTCTGGGGTAAATCTGCTATTTCAAGTGTTTGAATTTATTATGAGTATATAACACAAATAAAGTACTTGGTTTGCACTGTACCATTAGAATTTGTGCCTAACCCTTTTAAATCTGATTAGTTATTTTATGTGAGAGTGGGATTAGATGATCTGAGCAGAAATGCCAAGAGGTAGATTTGATGTCTTTATTTAAGAGAGAATCAGTTAATCCAATTTCCCAGAATTTAGGTTAGTTCTGTGGGTTGTGAACCTTTTTCATGGCTTGAATTTCCCTCTGCTCGCTCCAAATGCTTTTTCCTTCTAGAATCTGGGAATTATGTAAACATTATGTTTGGTTGGTTTTTCAATTAACTAATGAATTTTTTTAGAAAGAAGACAGAAATAGCCAATCACAATCAATTATTGGAAAACACACAGTTGTGACTATAATGAAATACTGTTACGGTACCGAGAACTAGTACAGCTTCGGCCTTTTTAGATGCAAGTAATGAAATTCAATTGAAATAAGTGTCACTGAAATTTGTTTTAAAAGACCATCACATAACCCGGGGAGAAGGTGAATAGGTTTTATTTTGGTGTCCCCCAGCCCGAACAGCTGGCAAAGAACCATCCAAGTACAGCTTGTAGCTCCTCCTGCCTGGGGAGGAAGTCCCTGGCTCGCTCTGCACTGCAAGGCTTTTCCGAGGCTTCGGAGATGTCGGACGCGAGCGCCGAGCGAGTCCTCGCCAGGCACGTGGGGAAGCCACAGCCTCGTTTCACAGCTTGGCCAAGGTGTTCTTTGCACTGAAAGCTGAAATTGGGTGAAGTTTAGGAGGTCACTTGCATGGTTGTGAGAGAAGTCCCTGGACAGAAAAGCGCAGGTGTCTGAGAACGCTTTAGCTGGCCACAAGGACAGGAGCGCAGCTGACTGCGCTGGTGTCACCGGGCAGCCTGTAAAGCACAAATCCTGCACTCCAGCCATGTGTCCGGTCTCACTCCTGGCCCTGCTGGATCATTCTGAAGGATCTCAGGAATCTGCATCCCCTTGTGCCCCAACACCACGACACCAGATTGTGGTGGTGCATATCTCAACTCCTCACAGCAGAAGCTGTACATGTGATTAAATGCACTTTATAACAGGTGATTCATCATTAATTCCAGAATTCACGTCCTGTTACCGTGCTAATTCTCTGGATTAGAACGAAACCCAGGCTTGGGAGTTGGGACATCACTTAAACCTTTATTTGTTGTAAATATGCTTCCTTATATTAATGTTTAGAACACCCCAAAACCTCATGCTCTCTTCTAACCTTGTGTCTGAATGTTACTATGCAGCTGATTAATTCAGCTTTATCGTGTTGTCCAAGAGTGCCTTGGCCTACTTAAAAATGTCCACTTGGAAAGTGCCCTTGAATGCAGCAGACAGCACGTGTGCTGTATGAGACAGAGCGCAGTCAAACAAACCTTCTGAGCAAAAGTGGAGAGGATTTATGGCTCCAACTTCCTCCTGCAGGAGTGCGTGATTGGATTTGGACTGTTGTGAGCTATTTGTATCGCAGTGAAACCTGGAAATGTCGGGGGATTCTGTCTTCAGAGCCACCTCTTGCACTGGGTGCGTGAGGAAGGTGAGCAGAGAGCTGAGGTGCCTCCAGTTCTCTCAATAAATGAATGGCCAAGTTGGCATTTTGGGTGCCTGGCTCGTTAGAGAGGGTCTGTATTGACTGGGGGAAATACAAACGAAAATGTAAGGCCTGAAAACTGTCCCAGTGGAAGTTGTCCAGGAAACTTGGAGGAAAACAAGTAATGTGGAAGAAATAGAGTAGCTAGAAAATTGTGGCTTAAAATACATTATTTGTTTGTTGGTTTGTTTATTTGGGCTGTAAGCAGGGAAATTGGCAGAGTTGATATGTTTTGCCCGTAGCTTGATATAATACAGAGAGGCTTCAACTGTAAAATGAAAATCCAGGTTCAGTTTTATATGCCAGCTCCTCTCAAATTGGATATTTTGTGTTCCAGTTTCTAGTTCAAGCCTGTTTCTAATGCATTTTGCTGATAAAACGCTGAGGTTCTGGTGGTTGAAGTGGTTATGCATCAGGTCACGTTTTGGTGGATTCCTACCTAAAATAATCTTTTCCTTTATCCATTCTTTTTCCCCCCCTCCAGATTTAATTAGAGAATCTTAATACTAAAACTTTCTGGGCTGCTGAAACAGTTGATTAATTTGGTGTGGCTGCAGTTGTGTAATGAAACCCTGCAAGCAGTCAAGAAGCTTTCCAGAGCTCCAGCGAGCACAGCAGTGAGTTATGGCTGTGCTAACACTCCCAGGAAATAAGTGCAGCATCCAGCCTCAGTGGAGGGTTTCCATCCCATTGGTTTTCCAGTCACAACTTCTTCCTCCTCGTGCTGCGCGGGCTGGGATTCCTGGGAAGGTGCTGGGCTCAGTCTTGGGGAAGGGCAAATATTTACAGTGTCCAGACAGCTTTGTAGTCAGCCGTAAAGATGGGTGACCGTGGCACAGCGCTTTGAGAGAAGATTTAAGTGAAGAAGAAATTACAGATGAATCTGACTAACTCAGCGGGGAGCAAACGGTGAAATTTGCAGACAAATAGACAGCCTTGGAAACCATCATGTGAAATTATGGGGAAGGTTTGTCTTGAAAAAACCCCAAGACACCGTCTAGTTTATACTTTTTCACAAGGCAAGATAACTTCTACCGAGCTTTTCCTGATAAATGTTGCTGTAATGTGTTCTCCAAAAGCCTTCGGTGCTAAAGCAATGCATCACAGCTCTGCACTGTCCTCACCGCAGGAGTTTTCTTAGTGCCTTGCCCAAATCTCTCTTGCTCGATGCTGAGCCCATTATTTTTTCTTTTGCCCACAGAGGATAAACAATTTCTTAACTCCTTCTCTTCCCCTCCGTATCGTGTGCATACAGGTTTAGACTCAGAACCACAGAAATGTGAGTTTTCGGAGAACGCACAATCTCGTTTCAGCCCTTTCCTTAGGAATTTCAATATCCTTGTGGTTCTGTGACATCGTGTTGGCTCTTTGGTGGTTGCTGTTGTTCCCCTGTGGACAGTCTGGTGGACGTGAACCTCCCGTGCAGTGCTCAGATGATCCATTCCAACAGAGCCACTGCCAGGCTGGACAGAGCAATGACTTCTGTATCTTAATGGCAGCTTGTGTCAGTTTGGTTTTGAGCAGTGATCTGATAATGCTGATTTCAACCGCTGATCTACCAAACTCTGATATCCTTATCTGGGAAATTGGTGCTGCTTGCATTTTTCCTCCATCGTGTTTTGTGGGGATTTTTCTGGTATCTTTGTTGTCGTTGGGGTTTTTTGTTGGTTTTGGAGTGGATTAGTCCTCACTGTAGTGCTTTGCATTTATCCTTACTGACTTGCTCCTGGATATTTCAGACTTTTTTTTCAATTGCTCAGGATCGTTCCCGGAGCACTAATAGCTTTTTCTGTTAGCGCGTTCTGTTTCTATTTAATTCATTAACAGCACTTGAATTTTCTTTCTAAATTTTGTTTTGCGTGGTTATTTATATGGAAAACCAGAAGCAGCCTGCTAAAAATATACCTGCATGCATTTGCACACGCTGTTTCATTTAAAATACTGCCTTGTGTCTGGCAATATTTAGTACTAATGGGCAGGTTCAGAAAAATATGTAGGAGCAGATGGAAAACCAGTTTGGAAAACTCTGAGGGGGGAAGAGGGAGCCAGTAGAGGCTTTGAGTCCCATAGGGAGCAGCCTGGAGCAAGTGTGGGGGTAGCTGTGAAAGCCAAGAAACTTGGGGAGCTCACTCAGAGCTCACCTGCGCTCTGGCAGGCGCCAAAAGGCACGAAAGGAAAAGAATGATCAGAAACGGCAGTTTACTTGCTCTTGGCACAATGGGATGATGTAACATTTCCATAAAATATATCCATCTTTATCACCGAGTTACTGCTCTGGAACTTCCTCGCTGTGCGAGGCGTTCTGAGATATTCTGAGGAGTGAGGGCTCTCTCTGGGAGGAGTGAGGGTGTCTCTCTCTCTCTATCTCACATTGGGCTGCCTTTCACTCGCTCAGTTGTTGATATCTGTGAGGCAGAGGTGACAGCAGTGATTGTTCCTGCAGGACACTTCCCAGAGAGAATCCTCCAGCGTGATCTTGGGGGTGTGCACGGGGAGGGAGCTCCTGCTCTGCTCACGTGTTATGCCTGGCGTTTGACCATTCTTGTTCCAAAACAGGAACGCCAAATAAAGCTGGAGTCCGAAACGCCTCAACTCCCCTGAGCAAAGCAGTATTTACAAGGACAGAAATAGATTTAGCATCGTATCAGCAGCCCTTTAATGCATGTTTTAAATACTAGACGCTCCTCTGGGCGAAGGAGTAGGGAGAGTTGCAGCTGTGTATAAATAAAATGCCCAAGCTGTAAATAACAGAGGAGATCAGAGGTGGAAAATCAGGCCTTTCGAAGAGCTCATGACTGGACCTTAAAAATTCCTCAAAGCATGATTTTTCAAAAGCAGATTTTTCGTTCTCCTTTTAATTTCACCGGTTTGAAGATGGAATGCTTAATTGCGATTGGGTTGCCAGTGGTACAGTTATGCTCTTTAATTATCTGCTGTTGCTGCTAGATGACCTTGAAATTTATTGATGTGGAATTACCGGTCCCTGGTGTTTCCATCTTTTACGTTTTTGCAGCACCGGGAGTTTTTTTTCTCCTCCAGACAGATCCACCTGGCACCTCCTCCATGACCACAAATCAATTAAATGGTCTTGCCAGGACTGCAGAATTTTACAGACGGAAATCCAGCAGCTGTCATTTACTGCAGGCTGTGGAGAAAGCTTTGTAAAATGTGATAGAGTAGGAAACAACACCCTTTGGGGAGTCAGGCCACCCTGCGTGAGAAACGGAGAGCTGGAAAATCATCCCTGAGAATGAGGAGATTTGAGGGAAGGAACCTGGGTATGGAGTGTGTGTGTCTGTGGACAAGAGTGGGGAAGAAGCTCAATTGACCAGCTCTAGAAATCACAAAAAAACCTACTTCAGAAAATATTTTGGGTATTTAAAAATTCTTCACTTCCGTTTGAAACTCTTTTGAAACTTGAAAATGTTTTCTGTTATCTGGTGCAAGGGGAAAGCTCCAGAACACTGAAGATGATGCTGCCACCCTTGTTTCAAGCAGAGAGCCCTTGCGGTCTGGAAGGCTCCCGTTGTCTGTCTGAGGGGGAGAGCAAGGGCCAAAACCTCCGAGCCTGGGGCCACTGGGAGGGTCTTCACCCAGAAACCGTGGATTTCCCTCTCCTTGGGAGCGTTCTCGTTCTGTATAAATCTAAGGTTAAGTTGGGCATTCAGGGACCACAGCTTCTTACTCTGCAGGTTTGAATTTAATCGTGAACCTCAGAAGCCTTTCCTGATAAAATTTTCATGAAAATTTAGTAAGAATCTGTTTCAACAAAGTAATATTTCTTTATATAATCCCTAACCATTTTTATTCATCTACTACTGAAACAGAACTTTTATCCTTTGTTCTATCAAAAAACTTCATCCCCTAATCCAAAGCATTTATGCAAAGATTTCCCAGAAGCAAGCGAAGAACACCAAAACTCATCAAAAGAGAGATGCCAGAACTTCTTGAAAGGCATCAACTATCTGTGACCAGGGAATTTGTGTAAAATAATTTTAACAACTCTAGTCTTTTCTGAGATCTGGCTTTATAAAATTCAGAAGCAACAGGGTAATGCCCTTTTACGTGGATTTGAAAGGAACTCGGCGGAACAAATACGAGAAGTGTTACTGATTCTATTTTCTTCTTTCAATAACTGTAAGCCCCAAATTTCCACTGATGCACGATGAGGGCTCCCTCCTTCACTGCAGCAGTGGATCCTGCTCTGTTCTCATAGGAACCGCTGATGCAGATGGCAGCTTTTGGAATCCAGGCTGCCTTCCTTGCCTAAGGAGATGCTGTCCAAGAGGGAATTACCAAGGTTAGGGACAGACAGAGGTACCTGATGAGCAGTTGCTAGAAGAGGATGGCCCAGAAACTTCTCGAGTGACAAATACTAAAATGGGTGAAACAAATGCTTTCAGAGTGGGGTTGGATGGGAAGGTTCTTGTGTGGAAGAGTCAAGTGACAGAAATGTACGTGTGTATGTATGTGTATATATATATGTACGTATACACACGCATCTTTGGGCAGCGCTGGCAACAGAGCCGTGCAGGATTCTGCCAATTGCAGCAGCAAGTGTGCCTGGGAGCAGTGACCGCATGCGAGCCCCTCGTTCCCTGAGGGGGAACTCGCTAACCCTGGCAGCGGCAGAGCTGCCTGAGCAGAGGCTTTGCGTCCTTTCATTCCTCGGCTCTCCCATCTCCCTGGCCCTCGGGGACTGATGCGAGGCGTGTGCGCTTGGTTTAGCCTTGCTCGGAATTCCCTTCTCCCCTGACAGTTTCCCGTGAGTTTCTGGTGGCCTCCAGCAGCGATTGTTGTTTTGATGTGCTGATGGTGCTGCCTGCCAGAGAGCTCAGAGTAACTCCTGCCTGTTCAATTCTGTGTACTGCCACAGCAAGAAGCACTTTTTAATGCAGTCAGCTAATAAACCTGTAAAATTCCTTGTGTAACATTTCAGGACTGCTTCATCTGGACCTTCAGATGGTTGAAAACTCCACTTATAGTTTACAGTATGGGGAACAGCAACTGTCTGAAGTCTAGAAAGCCTGGCTTTAGCTTAGGGAAATAATTAAAAGTAACATTTAAAGCTTCTTTTTAAAGCAGAGATTGTGTACTGAGAGCACTCTCTAATACTGACAGGGACAGCTGGCACAATCTAGCTAAAGCCTATCCTTCCTTTATTCCCAAGAATAAGAGATGAATTGTCCTTATTTAGGCAAATGTTGCAGAGTTGTCTCTTCATTTCATGTAGAAACTTGTTTTGTCATTTAGGTTACGTTTTCCTTAGGCCTTTGCTAATTTTTCTGAAGTTAGCATGCGTAGCTGTGCCTGTGCAGCACAACTTCTGACAAAACCAGATCCTCTCAAAAATGACTTTTACGTTGTTTTTTAATGCTTGCAATATTAGGGCTCATATGGACCACAAGGCTGACTCATCAGCCTTAATTAAAAAAAAAAAAAGGAAGAGGTTGAAGGGTGTTTTTTCAGCTGGTTTTTTTGTTGGTTAGTTTGGTTTTGGGAGGGGGAGTGTGTTTTTTCGGTGTTTTGTGTTTGGGTTTTTTGTTTCATGTTTGTTTGCTTTGACTTTTATGCTGGGATTACTGGTTCTAGTCCAGCTTGAATTCTGACACCGGAAGAAAACTAACCTCCTGTAGCATTTGTGGTGTTACAGAACGATGAAAGCGCCGTTGACTCCCAGGCAGCAGTCTGGGGAGGCCTGGCGATAGTGGGGTCTGGTAGCGCGGCCTTTTTGTGCGACGTTGGTGACATCAGGATTACTTTTGGCTACTTGGGCAGAAGCTCCCAGTTGCACTCTCACTGGATTTTCGTGGTTACCCCTTGCTGTTCAAAACCAGCTTTGGCAGCCTGCCTTATTTCTGAAAATCAACCCCAAATTTCTCACAAGGAATAAGGGTCAGACTGTAAACATTTGTGATACAGAGAGACAGAAACTCCTATTGGCAGGGCAATCCTTTGCTGTCTCGAAGAGCCTGGCCCCAGGTCTGCCTGCAGAATGCATCCCAGAATCCCAGCCAGGAGTTTCTCCTCCTGATTGCTGTGCAGAAGGCAGCCCTGAGCAGCCACAGAGCATCCGAGGGGAGCCCGGTGTTTGTCTGGGTGCAGAGTGCACAGCCACATTCTCCAGCTCGAAGCAAAACCTGTCTGTGCCCAGAGCAGCTCACTGGGGAGCCTTTCTTTAGAGCCATAAAACACAGGGAAAGCCGAGCCATTTAAAAGCCAAATATTTGGCACCTCCTGTCTCACTGCTGCTCCTCCACAGCCACGCTGGCTTTCAGCTTCCTCTTTTTATTAAACGATTAAATTGGGAGTTTTTATTACTCCCAATTTAGCACTCCTAATAAAAAGTCACGGTTAAAAGCCTCTGTGGGTACTGAAACCTGCAGCTGTGATTTCTCTGGATGAAAATAAAGCCAACCTCAGCTTTTAAAGCTCCCCTCTGTCAGGTGGTGGCTCCCAATCAGAGGGAGCTGGGTGAGACAGCAGCTGGGAAGGAATTACAGCAGCAGGAAGGGGCGAGGAGAAAGGAGAGAAGGTGGCAGCAGAAGAGAAATATTAATTAGGTGTTCACAGTGCAGCAATAGTGGCAGTGTGAAAATACCTCAAAGTCTAGAAATAGTCCAAAGCCACTCGCCGCTTTAATGCGGGACTTATTTAAACGTGACATCAGTATTCAGTAATAGTGCCTGGAACCTCCCTGGAGGGGCTGATTTTGCCGTTAATGGAAAGTTCTGTAGCGTGCAGCGGTGTTGACGAGCGCCCATCCCAGAAGAACTGTGGCAGCGGGGGGAGGGAGCACATCGCTGCAAATCCTGCAGAGGGGCCGGTCGAGGCTCTGACTGCCTGTAAAGGGCAGCCTGACACCTTGACCTGGGGATTCAAAGCAACAACGAAAGAAATTTTAGTACAAAGGAAATTCTTTTCTAGCCAGCTTCTTAAACTGACGTCATTATCTTTTACTGACAAAAAGAAGGGGAAAAAAAATAGAAGAAATATTTTAGAAGTGTAAGAATATATTTTTAAACTGTGTTTCTGCTGGACGTAAATCTTTTCATTAAGAAAAAACCACTGAGATGAAAACTCTGATATATAATGATTTAAAGTTGCCTATCTTCAGGTAAAGTTTTTTACGGTCCCTTATGTGGGAGGAAGACAGGACCATCTTTTCAATTACTAAAGCTGAATTCAGAGTTACCTGACGGGACCGCGGGAGTCAGTCCTGAGATGAGAGGAATTTTGAAGGCACGAACGGTGTCTCCTGCAGGGCCTTGGAAATCTCCAGGAATGCTGCTCTTCTCTGCTTTTCTCTCTGCTGAGGAAATGAGGCCACTTCCCCAGAGGGAGGGTGGATGGCTTGTAAGTTGGTTTGTGTTTTGTTCCAAAGCAGACCCCAGAACAGCAGACCTCTGAAATGAAACGCGTGAGAGCGTGAAACTGCCCCCTCTATCATTATCTGTTTGATGACCAGAGCTGAACAGCTGCTCAGATGGCTCATAGTTTACAAAGCACTGCTGAAGGCTTGAGGGGGAAATATTCTTTCATTGCGGACAGAACTCCCTTTGATTTCTGCTAGAGCTGTTTCAGGCTTACAGTGTGATGGTGCACTCAGGTGTGTCAGAAAACAGGTCAGCCCATCCAGACCCACCATCAGAAACGTTCCTCAGGTCCCACCTTGCAGCAACGTGACTGGGTTAAATTTAGCTCCACTGATTTTGCTGAAATTTCCTTGCCTATACCTGTGCTGGAATTGGATGATGAACTGTGGGGGTTGCTGGCTCTGAATCACCTCTGGTGCTGCCTGTCTTTGCTCAGCTCTCCCATCTCCTCCTCATATTCTGGGAGTAAGGCAGTGGTTTTTAACCAGCTGAAAGTCTCCCTGGAGCCAGAGCCAGGATGTGCACACAGTGTTTGGGTGACAGGATGCCCCTTAGGACAGCAGATTTTAAGGGATGGCAATTCTCAGTTTTTGGCAGTACTGCACATCTGGGGTAGCTCAGGAACGACTCTGCTGCTCTTGGAGGCCACTGCTCCTGCCATACCTGGCTGCGGGAGAACCGGTGTCCACGGAGCTGTCCCAGCTCCAGGGCCTTAACGCACCCCTTCCTGTCCGTGCTGCGTGCCTGGGGCATTTCTCAGCCCTGGGCAGGGTTTGTGTGTCTGTGAGCCTCCATCCGGGGCATTTCTCAGCCCTGGGCAGGGTTTGTGTCTCTGTGAGCCTCCATCCCGGGCATTTCTCAGCTCTGGGCAGGGTTTGTGTGTCTGTGAGCCTCCATCCCGGGCATTTCTCAGCTCTGGGCAGGGTTTGTGTCTCTCTGGGAGCCTCCATCCCGGGCATTTCTCAGCTCTGGGCAAGGTTTGTGTCTCTGGGAGCCTCCATCTTTTCTGGGTAACTCCTGCTCACTGCTGCTCAGGAAGGAGCCATATCAGCCAGAAGTTATTTTGCTCCACTGCCACTCCATCAGCTGCCCTGATGTCACCACACCCTCCCCAGGGTTTCAGCAGGCAGAGCAAAGTGTGTGGCCGTGGCTCGGGGACCCAGCAGTGTGGCCGTGGCTCAGGGACCCAGCAGTGTCACCAAGGTTCAGGGGCTCAGCAGCGTGGCCGTGGCTCAGGGGCTCAGCAGTGNCAGGGACCCAGCAGCGTGGCCGTGGCTCAGGGACCCAGCAGCGTGGCCGTGGCTCAGGGACCCAGCAGCGTGGCCGTGGCTCAGGGCGCCAGCAGCGTGGCCGTGGCTCAGGGACCCAGCAGTGTCACCAAGGTTCAGGGACCCAGCAGCGTGGCCGTGGCTCAGGGGCTCAGCAGCGTGGCTGTGGCTCAGGGGCTCAGCAGCGTGGCTGTGGCTCAGGGGCTCAGCAGCGTGGCCGTGGCTCAGGGGCTCAGCAGTGTGGCTGCTGAGGTGACAACAGTGACTCAGCTTCTGGGCAGTGGGGAAGGTGCTATGGCCACAGGAGGCCAGTGCAGAAGTGAACGAACATTTGAATGTGACCCAGTGAAAAGTGAAACGCAATGATTCTGAGGCAGGGAAACGAAGGGAGGAATCTGCCTTGGTGATTGCACTCACCAACCACACTGACTGTTTGTATTTCTCCAGGGCTGGAGTTGGGGCAGGGGGGACACACACAACTGGCTCTCATGAATAATTAATATATATATTTTTTAAATGTTTAATCAACTCAGTGAATTAAGGAGACCTGCAATGAGCAGATGAAGTATTAGACTCTGTGGAGCGAAGACAAGCATTTAAATTAAGGAAACAGCATGATAAGATTGTGCAAGCTGAGTCCAAGAACCCTTGATCTAGACATTTAATGGATGGAAGGGAAGACAAGCAGGAATATATAAAAAGATGCTATTAGTGTCCTGGGGTTGTCTGAGGAAAAAGGACTTTTCAGTGTGAGACATTAATTTGAAAATGTTTACTTTTTGTCCAGATATTTTGTGAGGAACCCTATGGCAAAGTACAGAAAGAATAGGAGATATAAAAATAAAAGTGGGGAAGGAAGATACAATATTTTAGAGGCTCTTTTCCAGGAGTTTTTTTTTCACATTCTTGTACAGTGGAGCAGTCTGCCTTTTGCAAAGGGAGATCAAAGCTGTAGGAGAAGCAGAATCTAATGAAAAGCATCTGGGCCTGGCAATAAAAGGAGGAAGTGTCTGCAGTAGGATGACAAGTGTACAGTTGTTCCTCCTGTCAGATCTAACATGAAATTGGAGAAACGAAACACAACCTGCACCAATCCACCTCTCTCTACATCAGGAGTAGTGGGCTGAGGCAGTGGGAGGACACGCACACAGATATTGTCAGATTCAGAGGAATAGAAAATCTATGTGGTACAATTGAAAGGAAATGGGAGAAATTTTCAACACGTGCACTGCTTAAGAATGAACTCGATCAAGTTTTTGATTGAAAACGAATTGAAATTCAGTCAGAAAATGGTGGAAGGCAAAAGCTTTCTCATTTTTGTCTGTCTTGGAACGTAAGTTTTGGATATGAATGTGGTTTTATAGGGCTGCTGTATCAAAAACTTTTCTAAGCTTTTGTGAAAGTAGCAAGGTCTCTGAGAGGTAATTTTCAAGAAGCTGGGACTTGATCTGTATCATTTTTAATGACGCCGAAGCACTATTTTAAGATGCAATTTTGAGGGAGTGTTAGTGTTTAGTTTTTTATCCCTTTCGGGATTTCCCGTGTGAGTGACACGGGCGCTGTCCCTGGGGCTGAGCGGGTCCCTGGGCCCACGCTCTTGGTCTCTAGCAGCAAACAAATAATTCTTTTAGAACCTCCCAGAAATTCACAGTGTTGGGAGTGATTATGGCCACGTGTACTCTGATTCCCAGCAGAGAGCGAATGCTTTGGAATAACATGGCTTCACCTTTACCCAAGATTGAAGGGGAGTTTCTCCTGATCCGCTTTGTGACCTAATGGCCCCCCTTCCGCACGGAGGTCGTGCCAGCCTCGTGCTCCTCAGCATTCATCTTTGTGGGGTTGTTTATCTCAACGAGGAGAGATGCCGAGAGGACTCTCCCTCCCTCCTGCTCCCGCGTGCCTGGTGCAGGGCGCTCTCCTCATCCTCACTCCTTTCCTCCTCTCTCCTCTGACTGGCACTGCTTTCATCTGTGCTTGAAGCCCTTTGCTTTTCCAATCTCTTTGTGGCGTAGAGACCAGAACTTAATGACAAAGGTGGAGAGAAGCCTCCAGCCCCTGCAGTGGCCCAGGTGCTTTCCACATTCCATATTTCCTATTTCCTAGTCCATATTGTTTCCTATTATTTCCCGTTCCGTGTTCGTTCCCACATTCCTTGCTGCTGGAGCAGCCCCGTGTTTCTGTCCGTGTGTGAGGCGCTGCGGGGCTGTGCTGCAGGGTCCTGAGGGCCAGGTTCACACAGCACCATTTCCACCCAGCTCTCCCTTTTGGAACCAGCACCAGGGTGTGTGAGTGAGCTGGGAAATTCTTTGCTGTGTGGATGGCCCTGTATATTTTTTTAATCTAAATCTCACCTGCTGTTTTGTGCCCTCATCACTTGCTGTTAAGCTGCTGTGGAATTTCTTACACTATCTGTACTGCAAATATGATAAAATTATTTAGGTCCTTTCTAATACTTTGTTTAAGTGTGCCTAAAGTTCTCTACTGCATAGCTTAAATAACGGGTGCACTTGGTGAACATACAAAAAGTATGTTTTTAAACATCTCATATGCCTCAACAGTGAATTTTTAACCTTTCTGTTCTGTCTTTTACACTGTTTCCCGTGTAAGGGGGACAGCCAGGTGAGCAGAATCAGCACAAACAACGTGGTTGCTCCACGTGAGCCCCTTCTGTGCACGAGCTGAAATGTTAGAGGAGTGCATCAGGGGTCCCTGCTGGCTCCAATGCTTGTGCCAGAGCTCACTGAATGTATTCTGCATTTGCAGTCCCATCTCTGGATGAATTCACTTTCCTTCTGTTGCTCACTTTTTTCTTTGTTTCCTTTCTACAAACTTCTTGTAAGTCATAGGATGCTCACTGCAGAATATTCCAGAAAGTCATCTTCTCACCTCGTAACTATTAAATCGTGGAAGTATCTTGTGCTCTTTGCACGTCCAAGTGAATTTCTGAGACAGTGATCAACCTCTGGGAACTGGGCACAATTTATCTGGGGGCCTTTGGAGCACAGACAGAACTCTAATTTGTGACTTTCAGATACTCCCTTAGAGATTCTTACTAAAATATTGAACTTTTTGAGGCAGAGGTAAAGGAGATTTTGGAGAAGTTGAGACATCAGTTTTACCATTCTTGTCCTCCAGGCTGGTGCCTCTGTTCCCTTTAAAGGGAAAATGACCATGTTTATGCACAGATTTGTACTGGAAAAACTGGAGAGGTGCAGCAAGCTCTGAAGCACAGTCCATTTGTGGTTCTGCAGACCCTTCTGTCTGGAAACACTTCTCTGGCTGCTGCTGACTTTCCCTGGGTCATCCTAGAGGGCATGAGGGGAGCTGCTGAGCAGGGTAATGCAGCTGCTCTTATCATTTAGTTGCTCTTTGAAATAGAAAGTTTTTTAAACAGAAAAAATCGAGAGGCATTTTCTTACACACCCACAGAGTCTTCCTTTCTTCCTTTCTTGTCTTTTTTTTTTTTTTTAAAGGAAGGGGAAGACATTTCCTAACAGTGTAAGTACTGAGGGTGGGATATTACAAACCCACTCCGGCTGGATTAAGCAACTGAGCACTCAGCTGGAATGCCTGGAAAATTAAGAAACAAATGGTCTGTGTAAGAAAATAGAAAAATCTTTTCTTGTCCCAGAAAAAGTCCCCTAATCCTAAGTTGCAATGCTCTTATCTCTGTCACAGCCTGTTACTCATTTGTGTTACGTAACTGCACCGTTTTGCTGACCACTTCAAAACTCAAGAGAAATTACTGAGCTCCATCTCGGTTTTGTTGCACACTTACTCTTCTTTAGTGCCTCTGCTCCACTGTAATTTCTGGGTAACACCTTTTGGCTTCAGATGTGTTTTTCCCTTCTCTCCTTTGTATTTTTCTCGTTGTTTCGGTTTATGCTCTTTCTTTGTTCTCTGGATCACCAAAGAGAGAAGCTGTTCCTAAGAAGCTGTTTTGAAACCATCTCTGCTGTTCTGGCCTGACAGACAGGGTGCTAAAGCACCGAGCTCTTCTTTGTGGCTCCTCTCTCTCACAGGGGCTGCCACAAACTGAGGGGGCCACCAGCTGAGACATCTGGGTCTAACAAACCAGATCAAAAACCCCCAGAACGGGGTGGGATAATGAACCCATCCCCAAGGCATCCTGCAGGTTAAAAGCAGCCTTTGGAGGTGGCTGGAAAGGCACAGTTTGCTCATGGCAATGGAGAGCTATTTTCATCTAATATTTTCTGTTGGTTTGGAGATGTTTGTCTGGGTTTTTTACTGGGTTTTTGTTGCGGTGTTTCTGTTTGTTTTGTTTAGTTGTTTGGTTTTTTTAAGTAGCAATATGGCCTGTTCTTGTAAGGAGCTTTGCTGCTAAATTGTCCCACCAGCCTCCTACTTTTCCAAATTTTCTCCAGTGTACTTAGGGTTTTCTCCTTTGCTTCCATTCCCTTCTTCTCACCTTTCTTCCCCCAGTTCCCTGTGATAAAATGGATGAGAACTAAAAGTCCTCCTCAGAATGAGAAAAAAAAAAAGTCAGAAAACTGAAATATATGGTAATAACTCTGATGTGGACTCTTTCTCTCTTAGGGAGCTTGAATTAGTTTGATGTAATTTATTAACACAAACCTGATAGCTGCAGAGCCCCCGCAGTTTGGATCTAGATCAGGAACTGAAGTTGTTGATCGCCCAACGGATAACTGGAGTTACCGATCGCAGGTCACTCGGTCTCCGGGTGAGGGGAGTGGCTGAGGCTTGCAAGGAAAGGCCAAGTGCTCAACAGCCACACTTGACCGGGTACGTGGCGTGAAGCTGTGAAACATTTATGCTGAACAAAGTCCTTAATTCATAGTCACAGGTGCCACGTGAAATCCATTGCATTTCTTACCACATATTTTATAGAACTGGAGAAACAACCCGGGTGCTGTGAACAAGCCCAACGCTGTTTCTGTGAACACAGAACGCTCTCCACTCTTGGTTCGCTCTCCTCTCTAAGCCTGACCAAGGTTCCTGTGAGATCCCCATTTGCACCAGGAGAACATCAGGTTCTTGTAGATGATGACAGTAACTATTGTAAACCCATCACTTCCAACATCACTCTGACAGAGCTGCTTCTTTGCAAGCAGTGGAATTTATTTGATTGACTTTGACCTTTTCTCCCCTCTGGAAACCTGTGCTCTTGAAATGCTGAGGTCTTTGCTCTGCTGTAGCATTGTTTAATACAGGTTTAGGTGTCATTAAATGAGTATGAAATAGGACTCCCATGAAAGGGAGACACGCTCACAGCTCAGAATGTCACTGTCTTGCACGTGCTTGTTTAAATTCTCACATGGGAGAGGACATGAGGACTCTGACGCCAGTAATGGCATGAGGAAAAAGAAAAAATAGAAATACATTTACAGAAAAAATATCAATGTTTCTCAAAAAAAGCTTTGAGGATTTTCCATCGAGTTATCTGCCAACAGTCTTATAAAAACAAAGTATCTTTTAAAAAGTCGTGGTGAGTCAGTAGGGATTTTTTTAACGCCATCGTGTCCATCTGAATTTTATCTCAAAAAGCTGCTATTGGTTAAGGCTGGAACCTGTGAGAATACATTTTCCTGAGTTTCTATTCTTTCCTGAATCCTGTCTTACAGCAGATCAGCTCCTTGGCTCAGTGGACCACATCTGACCAGCTGAGGCCATTCCTGTTTTCTTTCTCGTGCTCCCTGCAGGTGCCCAGGTGGGATCTGAAGTGAGGGGGACGGAGCCTCCTCAGGGGTGAATGTCCCTCCCACCGAAGGCACTTGGGGTGGCACTCAGGGCACAGGGCTTTTGGAGGAGGCTGTGGAGAGGTTCTGTGGTTGGAATTCTTTTGGAGGAGGCTGTGGAGAGGTTTTGTGGTTGGAATTCTGCATCCAGAGGCACTGAGGCCAGGCAGAGCTCCTGCTGGGTTGGGCCTCTGTCCAGCACCTTTCAGTGGCATCTATCCAGGCTCAGAATGTTTAGCAGCTTAAAAATCATTGTTACAAATAAAAGAAAGCTGCTCCTGAAGCAGTATATAGGCTCTGACCCCTTCTTTGACTGCAGTTATTTTAGCTTTCATCCAATTCTACTGGAACTGCTGCTTCAATCCTCGGTTTTTGATTTAATAGACCCCTGTCAAAGCCAGCATAAAACTGATTGAAAATAACCATAGAAACAGACAGAGTGCATTGTCTTTGTATTTCAGACTGATGTTTTGTTTCTCTTAGATCTTTGTAAAAATTCAGTAGAGGGATTTGAAATGCTGCATTTAAATACAACAAAATCTAATATACAGGAGGGAAAAGCCGAGCCCAGACTGCTGTGTGCTGAAGATGTGTTTTATGCATTTCAGTTCAGCTAAGACCCATTGAAGGAGAAAGTTCAGCAGCTTGCCAGGGCACTCTCCATCAGCTGTGGCTGCTGTTAGAGCCTGCTGTAAATATTCTGCTGGTTTACAGCCAGCAACTGTTGGACTTGGCACCACCCATGTGAAAGGTTTAGATAAAAAAGTAAATATTTCTCTTCTCTCCCTTCAGAGGTAATCATGGCAATAAATACCAAGAAGAACAAACAATCAGATTAGTGGTGAGGACTCATTATTAGATGCTGTTATCTCGCTCATTTCATTCATAAAGCTGCAGCAGCCAGGTGCTTGGAAACCAAGCAGGTTTCACTTTTTAACAGCAAACCTACTAAACTGCAGCGGGTCTGTCTTTATGGCACAGCTTTATTTACGTTTACTGAAGTAAAGGGGTTGTCCTTGGCACTTTGAGCAGATGGTCTGGGCTCTCCAGTTCTACTGAGAACTGTATTTGTAAGTAATGCAATATTTATAATATCATTTCATGCTATTTCTATTTTTTCTTTAATGAACTGTTTTATAAAGAAGCTTCTGAAAGTGAGGAGTGACCTTTCTGAATCCCATCTATGGAATGTTTTACAACTGGAAACTACAGAAAATATTTTTACATCTGTTTATAAGCCATATTTTTACCATATTTTATGGCTTAGACTCCTGAGCTCTCCTTCCAAGCGTTTCCCAGATCATGTACTGGTTGTATTGTCCCTGTGCTGTGGAAGTAACAGCATTCACGGTTTCTCTTTAGAGGTTAGCTCACTTCAAAGACAATTTGGGCAACATGGTACCTGTGGTTGGTGAAGTGGGATGGAAACTTTTATCTTAATCGCAGTTTCCAACTTCCTGTCATTAATTCTGAAGCATTTTTATCTGCATTAGCATTTTAGCTTTATGTTGGATGTGTTCTCAAAATCCACCATGTTCAGTGGCCGGAGAGTTGGAACTTGTCCCTGTAGGCAGCAAGTGAAGCCCGGGGCACGACCCCAGTGTTTCCCGGGGTGGGCACTGGGGTTTGAGCCCCAGGGCCTGACTGGAGAACTCTCTGCTTCCAGAAGGGTCCCCTGGACTCCTCATCACCCCACCTGTGCCTTCTGCTCAGCTTTGCTGTGCCAGAGTGGATCCGGAAACTGTCACCTCTGTCCAGGCCTGCCTCTCAGCCTGTGTCTTGAACAACACCTTGTTCATGTTGGCACCTTAAGGAGCTGCTCCAAGAAGCAAAATCTTCCAGTCCCAGCAGTGAGGAATGCAGTCTGTTTTTTTTTTTTTTTAAATTTTATTTTTTCTCATGTCATCCTGCAGGCTGTTGGCTCTCAGCCCAGGAGTTCTGTGATTTCTATGGGAGGTCTAGGTGCCCAACTGCTCGAAGGAAGTGTTATCTCCTTGGCTTGAAAAAAGCTCAGCAGCATTCTGGCTTTAAGTAGGGCTGTAATTTGAGGGACAGGAAGCCAAATTCAAGTGGCTATATTTGTGTGGAACAGAGCTGCCTCAGTTCTCCAAGAGCAGATTTTAGCGGTGAGTGGCTGCCCAAAGAAATCCATGGCTGGGGAGAGGCAGATTCCCAGCACATATCAATTACCCCAGCCTCGTTCACTTGAGTGGAGCTGCCAGTTTGCTGCAGGATCTGCGGCAGGAGCCTGGCACAGAAGCAGGGAATATCAGCAAGGACATCGATCACTTGTTGCGCAGCAGTTTGCTTGGCACGTGGCCATCTGCTACAAATTGCCCTCAAAAGCTGTACATCTTCTTGGAGCACCGAGCTATTCAGTACGTTAAACCTCCTGCACTCTGGGGGCCCGATGGAATTCCCTTTGTGGGCAGTGGGTAGTGTTCCAGCTGGCAGTGCTTTAAGGTACCCATAGACGTATGTAAAATCAGGTGTCGAGGGCCAAACCGGGTGAAATTGGGTTCTAGGGTGAAAATGTCAAGTTTTCAGCATTCTTTGCGGCCGCAGAAAAGCCAAGAAACCGTGTGGGGCTCGAAGCTCCTTCAGGAAAGACACAAAGAGGGAAGAGGGATGAGTTTCTCCTCTCCCCAGATTTCTGCTCCATCAGCAATGCCCATCAGATGTCATATCAAAAGGCTTTTCACATCCAACATAGGACTCTGGTTAATATTTCCAAACTTTAAATTTCACGTCCTCTTTTGCTGTGCACTTCTCCTTACCTGTAACCTGTTTGTGCTTTTGATTTCAACAAGTTGCCAGGTTGGAAATTTCAGACTGAGCTTCTCATTAGCTGTGGGTACCATGAACTCAGAAAAAGATAATGAGCAAAACAAACACCACTTCTGTCTTCTTTTATCTCAGAAAGTTCAGGTCTGGCTGTCAATTTGCAGCTCGGTTAATTATTCTTGCTCTTGGGACAACTTGTTCTTACATTTATTAGTATTATTGTGCTTCAGAGTATCACATCTTCTTCCACGGCAGCACCTCTTCCATTTTGCATGGTTTACGTTTCCAGCTGCCCTTTCTCACCAGACATCAGCAGGAGCTTCCATTCAATTCCATCAGAACAGACCCCCTGGGAAGATCTCATCTCAATCCCTTTTCTTTACGGAGTTTGTCATAGTTGGCCATACAGTGAGAGTCGGGAATCGTGGATGAAAAAAGGCCAACGTCCAATTTTTGTGTTTAGACACGTGGAAACTCCAACACTCCAAACATAAGATGTTCACAAGGCTTTTTGTATGGGTTTTCTGTATTTTAAAATACTTGAAAATACTGTCTGATTAGCTTTTTCTATTAGAAAAAGTAACAAAATCAGAAGAAAAAAAAAAGTTTGCCTTTTTTTTTTTCAGATAAAGAAACCAAGTTTTTCTGTTTACAGTCTTTGACAGAACTGATATAAACTAACAAACCAGGGTTTTTTTTGAGATTTAAAAGCAAGTTTGGAGGAGGTAAGGTTTCCAGAGGAGGCCTCTGACATAATCATACAAATAAATGTGAGAAGAGCTGTGACGTGCAGCGACTCTTACAGCATACTGAAAAACCCATTAAGTCAGCCATGTACTCAGGTAACTCCACTGAATCCAGGCCTCTTCTTTGTTCCCTTTGGAATCTAGAAATGCTTGGGTAAGGAAGTTTTGGAGGACGCTTTTCCGTTCTGCTCCATCCCACCCCAAAGCGGTGCCGTTGGTCCCCCTCGCTCTGTCCCACCTTCCAAGCCCAGCCCTCGCTCTGCACCCGCTGCTTTCCCTGCTTGCCCTCCCGCAGACGCTGCTCCCAGCTGCCAGGCTGCTGGTTTCCTTCCCCTCCGAGTTCGGAGCGGCCCCGCTGTGTGCCGTGAGACGCAGTTACAGGAAATGTCATGGAGAAGGTGAGCGCGTCAGCTCCGAAGAGAGGACAAAAGGGAATTTAGGGAGAGTGCTGGAAATAGCCACGGCCATATGGATTTCATTGGGTGTGTGCAGTATGCTGGTGCCATCTCTTTTTTGGTAGCAATTATGTGCTCTCTGTTCTCAAGTCTTCTAATTCTCGTTTTGCATTCAGCATCTCAAAGCCATTTTGGAGAAACAAACTCTGAGTATCGTTACTGCACCAACTGGTGAACTGGGTGGAAACGTTTTATAAGCAACACGTTCAGTCTTAGTTTTTTTGTGGTGGGATTTGTTGGGGTTTGGGTTTTTGGCTTTATTTTTTTAAGTGAGCACGTTTATTTCACAGCTGCTAGCTTACTGGGTCAGGAGTTAATAGCATCTCTGCCTGGCACTGAATTGGAGTTATGACTGACTCTCATCGTGAGTTAGGCCACTGTGGATTTTTTCATTTCTAGCAGTTGTTGTTATAAATGCTGTATCATCGTTGTGAATTTTTCTCTGATCTTATAACATCAAGTTTATTTGATGTATCCTGAATCTGTCTGTTTTCTGACGGAATATCAGCCATAAGTAACTTGAAATAGCAATGAGCATCATATTTAAGGAATGGAGTGTTTAGGATGATAGCTATATCCTTCAACTGACTCAGTGTTTGAATTTCCTGGATTCATGGGAAAAAATGGAAAACGTTGTCCTCTATGCTTGTAGTAATGTTTTAAAAGAGGTTTCAGGGATATAATGTGAGTGATTTATTGCTGCCTTGAGCTAAAGCAGCAAGAAGAGGAACTTCAAGAAGCTCGCTGGGATTTCAGCTGTGACTTTCTTGGATGCTGTCACGAGAGGGGAGATAACAACATAATCCATGTATCTGCAAGTCCAGGTGAAAAGTATCCTGCACAAAGCTCCCTTTTCCAGCAAGCGTTCAAGGTGCAGGATAGATGCTCATCGGGCACGGGAGGGAAGGCGTTGGAATGTTTGTTAGCGTGCTCGTCAAGTCAGGACTGCCCCTCTCGGATCCGGTTCTGCTTCCTGCAGGAAGCCATTTTTACAGGCTTGAGCTCCCTGCCAGCAGCATCCTTTGTGTTACAGGCTGATGTTTCTGCTTCTCTCAGAGCTGCCTCTTTGGGTTGCTCCGTGGCGTGTTCTATAAATCATTTTTGGCAGGACACATTGGAGGGCTGCTTTCTTTAGAGGTAATAACCCTTGGCATTGATAGGGCACATCAGAGAACCGCTCGGAAATCTGCTGAGCTTCACAACAACCCTCTGGAGCAAGTAAGCATCATCACTCCCATTTCTTCAAATATGAATGTTGACCTTTTACTGTATCTTCTGGGCTGTTCTGTTTAGCCTTCATATTCTGATCTTAAACTTGTGGCCAGGTGGAATCCTCGTGTGCTTCACATGGGGAAACCCTCACGTGATGCTTCTGGTTCGTGCTGCTCCCCGGGGAGTCACGGGCAGTGTGAGATGGCCTCGGCTGCCTGGAACTGCCTCTGGGGGATCTTTCCCGAATGAGGCTCGAGGCTGAAGGCCTTCTCTTCTCCGCTGCTCCCTGGTCAGCTGTCAGCAGTCTCCCTGTTTAGTTCTATATCATTGTCTCTGTCCGTGTGGAGGTGAGTCCTGCAGCCCAGAGTGCCCAGTGGAGGCTGGTGAAGCAGGGCCTTCACAGCTGGACAAACCCGGGGGTGTCGGTACAAGGGCTGGACAAACCCCGGGTGTGTTGGTACCAGAGCTGGACAAACCCGGGTGTGTTGAGCAATATCTTCTGCCGTGAAGGACAATTCATGATGTCACAAACAGGGAAAATTAGCTGTGCTCCGTCCCTGTCCCAGGGACTCAACAACTGCCGAGTCGTGTCTGGGAGGGATAACAACTGTGGACTTAGAGCCCTGGCCTTCCAGAAGAGATGGGCTACACTTGGGGATGCGTTACTGGAGAATATCAAAGAATAAATGGCCGAAACTATACAAGAGACAAAAAAGCCAAGGTAGGAAACTGCCCTCGTTTCAGTCAAGTGCCTCGTAAAAACATGCACGAGCTGAACTGCCGGCTAGGAAGACTGAAGTGTCCGGATGAAATCGCATTGTGCCGGAGCCCGGGCTCGCGTGAAATGGCGCAATTCTGTGAATTTTACTGCAGCTTCAGAGACTTGCAGCAGGCTAGGATCTGACTTGTTCTCGAGCTATTACTTTGGAAAACTCCCATTGACATCTGTCAGGCTAAGGACAACTGTATTCTCTATCTATAGACTTTGTAGACTCAAGATTGAAGAATGTAATCTTGGCTTTAAACGGTGACACGAGCCTTGCATGAAATTGTTTCAGAATTTCTTTTATTGAGCTGAAATGTTCCATGTTTTAGTATTTCTAAAGGAAAATACGAAAAACTGTAGGTATCACAGAGAAGCAATTACCTTTGAACTCAATGTTCTTTTTGCTCAGCTTTGCCTCATTTTTTTCTGCTCGCTGCGTTTCACAACATTATGCCCCAACTAGTTTAACATCAAATGGTTGTGGAAGACAAATATAGTGTGCATATAGTCATTAAGTCTGAAACGTGTGCTTTTAGTACTAAAGAGAAAAGATGTTGCCATAATTTGATAGTTATTCAAAAGAAATGGAAAGGCTTCTAACACAGAGTGGTCTAGGCTGTTGAAAAAAGATCTAAGGGTCATTTTTGTTTCACTACTAAAAAGAGTTAGTGATAATGAGGCTGACATTTGCCAGTTGTTCTTCTCTATTTTTTACTCAGAAGGAATCCTAACTTGCCTTATGGCTGTAGTTACGGATAAGGTCATTTCTGCTTTGTTCTTTTTTTGCTCCTTTGTTTCACGGTGGATTTGAAATGGAGTTTGGTTTGTTTTAACAGTTGCTACTCATTGCTTCCCAAAGTGACTCCTTACAACACAGGGGCTTACATTCCTTTTCAAATGGGGGGTGTGTGTGTTCTTGTGAGCGTGGGGCAGGAGGGTGAGCAACTCAACCTCATTGTGTGGGGCAAATTGTGCTTGTACGCAGGGTGAATCCCACGGTCTGTGTGTAAATAATGGAGTACAGGCTGGCTGCATTTTCTGATAGGGAAGGGCAGTCTAAAGCTGCCCGTGTATGCTGTACTCTAAAGCTGCCCGTGTATTCTGTATTCTCCTCCTGATGTTTGCAGGACAGGGCCCGTGCTCTGCAGCACCCTGGTGCGCACGGGCAGCACCCGTTTTGGAGACAGCTCTTAGGTGTGTGCCTGTAGCGTGATGCAGGTGGAACATGGGTACTGGAGGCAGGGAAAGCAGAGTGGTTTCCTGCTTTTGGCCCGAAACATTCCCGATTCCGCTTTTTGGAGCGGAGCTGAGGGTACTGGCAGTTCCCCCCCTCCTTCCAGTGGCTGGCAAATTCAAGCAGGTGTATGCTTGTTCTTTATTCTCTGGCTGATGTTTCAGAATGGACATAAAAGACCGAAGTCCTTACTCTGGCACTCCTCAGTTAGAAACACTCCCCTCGTTCCACCACTTTCCAAATAGGCACTATCACTAAACAACAGAGATTTGGTAATTGGTTGCATGTGAATAAATTATGATCAGGTATGCTTAATTATGAATGGAGATGTGTGTGTAAGAGAGCAGAAGACATCTAAAGGAAATATGATACACACAAGGGATAGGAAATAAAAGAAACATTCCTTAGTGCTAAAAGCCAAAAAGTGCCAGGCATTTCAGTGATTTGTCACCTCTGCATTAACCACTGACTCAAGCTATTAATGATAAAAGCAGATAATTACAGTGCTGTCCTCTAACAAAGAAGCTGTTATAGCTGGGTAAATAACAGGCCCTATAAAATTGTCTTAGATTTGTGTTTGCACAGCAGACAGCATTCAGTGAGCTCCTGCTAGCTCTGGAGATGTTTGGGAAAGGGAGCTTTTTCTTTTGTGTGTTTTCTGTTGTAATATCAGGGGAAGAAACAAAAGGTGGAGAGCCCCAGATTGTATGACAGGTTTGAAAGTGCCTGCTGCAGAGGGATGAAGCCAAAATGGCCTTCTCGAAGCCAAAGACAAGTCTGTGGGGTTGCTACAGAGCTTGCAATAGTCGAGCTGCGTTCTCTTCCAGGGAAGTGAAGTGTATGGCAGTGCATTTTTATAGTCACACTGATATTCTCTGCACTTCATTCCTTATTCTTTTCCTGGCAGCAACAAAGTCCTGACTGCTGCGTGACACAAGTGGGGAGCGTGCAGCGAGAGCATCCTGCCGGAGCTGGTCTTGGCCACAGCCCCTCTGAGACGAGGGTCTGGGCGACAGCAAACACCGGCCTGGTGTGGGTAAACGGAGTGATTGCTGCCACGGAAGCTGTCCAGTTAGGGACACCTGGCACCTCTGCCAGGAGAAGTGGTGACTGCCGCTGTGCTGCCTCCTCACATCCCGGGCTCTGCTGGGCCTTCAGGCTGAGAGTGTTCCGCGGCTTGAACAAACAGAACATCACAGGAGGGCAGGCTGAGGCAAAGCCCCAGGCAATGTTTCATTCGTGCCTCGGGAGGTACAGCCTCTGCTGGCTGTGGAAATAACTCGCTGTGGGTGGCACTGAGCAGTGGGAGGTGACAGTCCCCACGCTCACCCAGCCTCCCAGACACCAAGGGACAAGGTACACCTCTTACAGAAGAGACATTTCCTGTAATAAATATGGACAGGAAAAAGATGATGAGAATAGACCCGCTTTCTGATTCTAATTAGTGCTTCACGCTGAGAATATTGTGAGCATAAAACATCTTGCCGAATAAAAAATTACCGGGACAACAGCAGTCATCAGTTCAAGTAATAAAAAGGCACTTAGGTATTAAAAAAAGAACCTAGAAATAGACTTATTTAATGGGGCTTTTTTTCCTAGAGAAAGTTTAGCAATTCCTGCTGTACTGATGTTTGTGTGAGATAAATATAAAGTACTATCAGTTGAACAGCATTAGTTGCCACTGAAAGCTTCTATCTCCTTCAGCTGAATCTGCTTACCATGAGCAAAGTAACTGAGTGATGCACTTGCTTGGATTCCAATTCAATTTAGGGAAAAGGGTAGAAATGAAATTGCTCTTGGCCTTGATTAGTGTTGAAAATATTGATCAAATGGCTTATCTACCAAAAATGAAAGGCTTGTGAGTGTTCTTTGAAGATAGAGCATTGGTAAGGATCTGAGGGGATGATTCTAATAAGTTGTTATCAAGGGATTTTTTTTTTTTTTTTGCATGGAGACCAGCATTTGCTTGAGAAGGCTTTAGTTAAAAAAGAAAAAAAAGTATATATTTTTTAAAATGTTGCTTTTCTTGTGTATACACACAGGTGTATGTAGTGGTCTCTGCGTGCTAGTTGGCAGAGCACGGTGTAGATGGGTGCAGATTGTAGATGCAAGGTGTAGATTGGTGCAGATTGTAGATGCAAGGTGTAGATCGGTGCAGATTGTAGATGCAAGGTGTAGATGGGTGCAGATTGTAGATGCAACGTGTAGATTGGTGCAGATTGTAGATGCAAGGTGTAGATCGGTGCAGATTGTAGATGCAAGGTGTAGATTGGTGCAGATTGTAGATGCAAGGTGTAGATTGCCTGAGCAAGGCTTGCGGCCACCCAGTCCTGAAGTCTGAGGTGTCCTGGGCCAGCCTGGGAGGCAGCCCCTGGTGAAGTGGTGTGCCCCAGGGAGTGCCACCGAGCTGGGCAGGACTGGAGGGCAGCCTGGTGCTGCTCCTGGGGCTGTGTCCCCAGCGGGTGACAGGAGCAGCTCTGGGAGCTCAGTGCCTGCCCTGGGGCTGTTCCTGGGGCTGTGTCCCCAAGGCATGACAGGAGCAGCTCTGGGAGCTCAGTGCCTGCCCTGGGGCTGTGTCCCCAAGGGGTGACAGGAGGCAGCTCTGGGAGCTCAGTGCCTGCCCTGGTGCCCTTTGCTGCTGCCCAGCTGCAGTACCTGCCTCTGTGGCCATTTCCCTTTGCCAAACACTTCACATGGCTCACTTAAAAAATTGCCCCTAAATATTTTTCCCCTCATTGTTTTTACTTGAACAGTTCCTTCCAACTTCTCCCCCATGGCTGAATTTCTGGTCCCTGTCCTCCTTTGCTCCTTACGCTGTTGCTTCGTGTCCCTGTTTTCCTGCCTTCCTCTCTCCCTCCTGCTGATCCCACTGTGTATCTGTTTTTGGCTGCGCTGATTGCGTTTCCTTTTTTTTTGTTCTCGTTGGCCTTTATTGCAATAAGCACAACACTGATAGTTTCTTTGTTGACATATGTGGGATGAGATATGACAATACATTATTTTGCTGAAAATTTCCCTCAAAGGATTATCCCTCCAGGGTGAAATGATTGTTTCCTCTGTTTCAGATTAACCGTGCTAGGAAGGAAATATTTCATGCTTCATTACTACCATTAATCTTCCAAGGTGCCCCTCTGAATGAAAATCCATTGTTTTGTTTAACAGAGAGGGACACCAATACAAGTTATCCCGTGTAATTATACTTCTAACAGATGTATCTGTCAGGTTGCTCAGTGTTTGGTAACATAACATCACTGAATATTACACTGCAATGTAAAACACACTCTCAACGAGGTATGCAGACCTGCAGTTTTTCTCTTAACCTTAATAAAATGTGATGGTACTTAATCTGCTGGAGTGCACAGGGAAGTGTATTTACCTTGCAAGACCGTAGGAGACTCACCTTTGATGCTGTGGCAAGAACACCCAAGGTAATGGAATGAGACTGGAGAGCAGGAGAGGGAGGTGAAGTTGAGAACCCTGTGGACTTGGGAGCAAAAATCCCCTTTCCTGTGGAGATAGGATGAGGATCAGGCAGCGTTAGCTCTGGGTTTGCTCTCTGGTTGCTGCTGTGAGTGATGCTGACCTGCAGTCAGAGGGGCTGCAGTTTCACCCGAGGCAGTCAGAGACCCGGTGTTCTTCATGCATCCTGCCCCCTCAGGACTCGGTGCCTCTGGAAGGCAGCACCTCACGTTCTGCAGCAAAAGGAATAACAACTGGCAGATGCTGCTCGCTCGTTCCTTTAGGTACTCGAGTAGCTCTGTGAAGGCCTTGCATGAATTCATGTGTAGGACGCGTCAAACCCATTGTGTTGCTAGCTGTGATTTATAATTTCATCCTTTTCTTTTCCAGCCAAGAACACTCAGGTGTAGGAGAGCACTGCGAGGCAGAGGGGCTCTGCAGGCAGTAAGCCAGGGTGTTTGGTTAGCTGTGTGTGCTGTCCTGCGGGGACTGCGCAGTCTCGTCAGTCCCGCCGCATCTTCCAGGCTGTTGTGTTATTTATTGCCCATAAAGCAAATCAAAGTACACCTCTGCCCCTGGCACGGGAGGGAGGGCTTTGAACTGAGTGCTTTGCCTCTTACAGCTTTCCTCGCGATACGTTCTGAGACCTCCAAATGCTTATACAGGAATTATCACTTACACTGAGGTTTTACAGTGCTTAGCAACTTCCAAGCTGATCTAAGGATTGCTAAATAATTATATCATTCCTTTCTCTTCTGTTCTCTCTCTGTTCCTTTTGCTCCCACATGCACCCATCATGCTCCTACAGTTTCCAAGTCAAACGCTGATATGCTCACACACACTAGAATTAAGTTTGCCTGTACTTAATTTAGTTTCATGCTGTATTACAGCTTAGCTAACATGCCATTGGCAGGCACTGAAGTCTCTTCTGCATCGCAGCTGCCTCAGCCTCTGCTCTGCTCCAGCTCAGGCTTCTCCTCCTTTTCCTCCTCTGAGTGGAGGCAGCGGATTGGGGAGCACAGAATGGATCCCTGCTCTCGTGTTCCATGTTCTGACCCTGGCAGTACCTGGAAAAAGTAGGCAAAATCTTTGAAATGCTGTGATAAAGCTATCTCAAAATACACACAACTTAAGCTCCAGACCCTTTTCAGGAGCTCCAAAACAGAGATGTAATCAAGACTTCTAAAAATACAGCTGTGAGAACATATTTTAAAATGTTCTTAATGATAGGAATCCCTACTTTTATTTAGAAGGAAAGATTTGTATTTCTAAGCAAATGCTTTTTCTGAAGCTGAGTATTTGCAGCCTCTACTGGGTTTTACTCCCTGGAATCAGAGGTTTACACATGTGCAGATTTATCACACTGCTTGAAATGGCTATGATTATAATAAACCCTGAAAAAATTAAACTTGAAGATTATTTTGACAAATTGGTTAGACTCCTGCCTCCTCTACTCTGCACTCTCAGGGCAATGGATTCTGGTGCTCATGGAGAGATGAATTTTAAATTAGCGTGAATACCTGGGTTCATAAAGAACTGTGCATCAGTTTTAAATCTCAGCTGGAAAGCAAAATGCAAGTTAGTCATTTTTGTCTCTAAAATCAAAAAGCTTTTAGTCTCTTTCAAGTATCTTTCCTTTCCTGTATTTAGAAAGCAGGTTACCTTTTCCAGGTCTTTTGAGACAGGTTAACATTAGTTACTGTGAAAAGGGAAAAATCCCACTGATTGTTTTTATTTTTCAATATATCCAACTCTTCTCTCCAGTAGTGGTCTCACAGCACAAAGCAAAATCTGGAGCTCCTTAAGAGGCTTGAATGTAAATAATGATTTCTAATAATGACTGCAGGATTGTCTTTATTGGAGTTTTAGTGGAGATCAATGAGGTTAGACTGGGGAATATAAATTAAGAAGGGAAATTCAGGAGATTTACTCTTTCGCTCTGTAAGATGTTGTTAGGGAGGATGAGGAGCCCTGCACTGTCAGTCAACAGCCCGGCACTGAGAACAGGGAAGATCACATCTGCTCAAGTCTCAAGGTTTTCCTTTTGGTAAACAGAATCCCTTTTCCTTTTGGTAAACAGAATTCCCGCTGATTTCAGGGCGTTTTGCCCGCATCATCGAAGTGCATCTCTGGATCAGTCTGCTCTTGGGGTCGAGGGCGTTTCCACTGGGACAGCACGAGGGATATTTTTCTCTCGCAGCACTTAGTAATTGTAATCCTGAATTAGTTTAGGCCTGGCTTTGTGAAGCTGGTGGTCATTTCTCGAGGTAGATGTGAGGTCTGGCTGTGCCTGGAAGCAGGGTAGTGCTGCACTCTGTCCTGATGGAAAAGAGAAGGCATCAGATGTTACTGCTAGAGTTCCCACTCCGTGGCCCCCACACGCACCCGCTGCCCACAGAGTGCGGAGGCACGTTCTGTTCTTGTGCGGCCTCCAAATCTCAGGGGAGCTCCAAGATGCTCCTGAACTGACCACAGAAAGTGAAGTGCTGTTTTGTCGTTTGGAAAGGTTGAGGAAAAGACTGAGAAACAAAATTCTCATCCTTCTCACCCAAGAAAACATATTCAGGTGTTGCAGTGACAGTTGCAGAAAACATTGCCTGAGGTTGTAACACAAAGAGCAGAGTGGAGAGCCCCAGCACTGCTGCAAGCCTGATGTGATCATTGTTGTTCCTGCTGGACAACTCTGCTGGTGTATTTTACAGCAATATCGTAAAAAATATTTTTCCCCTTTATTTATTTAAAAGGAATGTTCTTTTACGTAAAAAATAAGGTCTGTGAATTCAAGGAATTCAAGTCTTCTGTTCTAGTCTAGACTTAGTCCTTACTGCATTTATTTAATTTTCGTTTGTCCTTCCGAGCAGAACGAGCTCCTTTGTTATGCGCAGGCTTCCGCACCTTGCTCTAAGACTGAAGTTGCCGGGCAGTATCACCTGTGTGCTGTGTATTTGACAGGAATACAAATAAATTGGAAGAACTACAATTATTCCTTCTTCTCAAGGTAATTTCTAAATAGATTCGTTCGGAAATGGAAAATGGACAGACAGCATTAAAATCATTTCATGTAGCTTGCTTTAGGATATTCCTTTGTGATCGTTTCAGATTCGTAACACCTGTGTTTTATTTCAAAGAAAGTTGACTCTGGATGATCACATTAACCCAAATTAAAGCAGGGAGAATAAAAATGTGCTTGTGACATCTCTGCAGCATAAAAGTCTAATGTTGCCACATGGACAAGTTTAGTGTGAAATTGAAATCTTTTGTCAAAGCCCTGAATAAAGTCACTCATTAATTACCATCAGTTCAACTCTTTTAGAATGGCAGATTTGGAGATTTTTGGAGAGCCCAAAGCAGCACAAGCATAAAACTAGTTTTTATTAGGTAATCCTTATATTACTTTTACATTGTTATGTGGAGACACTGTGGCATAACTAACTGTGGTATGGCTTGCAATGGGGACTAAGAAGTTAATCCTTCTCTTGATAAATCTGGAAGCTAAGAGCTGTGATTAACAAAATGACTAATGGAGTAGCTCTATTTAATGATTTATTTTTTTTTAAAGAAAAAGCAATTATTGTGAAAAGAAATGGAAAAATCATAGACCAGGAATTTCTGCCTTTTCACTAATGTGAAATCACTTTCTCCTGATGCCTTTCCTGAAGTGGTTGGGGTTTGTTTTTGGTTTTTTTTTGAGGTATGTGACTTTTGAAAAGGCAGGATAGGTTGACCAAATAAGTAAATCACCTTAACATGTTCACGACTGGGAAGGATCTGCACAGAAATCATGTGCTTCATAGTGCTTTGGTGGCTTTAAGGTCACACCAAATCCTCTGCAGCCACAAAGCTGACCTACCCTGCTCCTCTCAGCTTCCAGTCAGCTGTCCCTTCTTCTGAAATGCAGCTGGCCTCACATTACAGGTGCTGGCTGTTGGCAAATTCATCAGTTTTGTTGGTAATCTATTCCAATAGGTGATTAATTATTTAAGAAAAAGGATTCTATTTGTAGTGTCAGGTGTTTTGGCGTGTTTACTTTTTCTCATGTTGTCACCTGAATCAAATGGCCCTGTAGTTTACAAATTCTACTGTTCTATTTGAAGTATTCTACTTTAACTGGTTCCTGACTGACTTAACGAGTTTTGACAAAATACATGGGTTGAATTTCCTGCGCGATGTGTGCAAGGCAGATTTTTTTCAGGTCTCTGGACATCTCTGTAGCTTTTCCACAATCCCTCTGCAGTTTTGCCATGGTTTTCCCTGGCATGGATATGAGCCCTGAAACACCAGAGTGCCAAGGCAGCATCACCAGAACGTTCCACGGGGGTGGCAGCCCTTCCTTCACTCCCTTTGCTTGGCAGGCACCTCGTTGTCCCTCGGGGACCTTGTGAGCTGTGCCAAGCCAAGGATCAGAGAGGGAATTCCTCCTCATTTTGCCCAAATCCACAGCATTTCTGCAAGATGCAGGAGCTGGTCCCCGATGGCAGTGGGATGATTTCCAGGAGGGATCCATCGAGGCTCTGTCCCCCCGCAGTGCTCAGAGGGTTTTGGGGATGGCTCCTGCCCGTCCTGCTGCTCCTCTGCCCTTTGAGTTTTCAGTGAACAGTTCTCCAGTTCCATAAAGATTTTGCAGCGCAGTCTTAGCGGGGCACTGAAACCTCTTCTGCCTGAAAAACCCTGTGTGCAAAGGGACTGACCCCTTTCGGAGGGAGGCTACCTGTGAGATGGAATTAAATGTTTGACAGGATGCTCTGAAATCCTTCAGCAGGAGTTGCCTTTGTACAATTGATAAACAGCATGGTTCCTGTTCTCCTGCATCTTTAGGGATTCTATGGAAACGGGTGGGAAGGGGCAAGAAGTGGGTGAGGATTTCCTTATGGAATTTCCCCATTTCTGAATGCATCGCTCATTTTAGACAACTAACTGCACCGAGTTCCTCCTTAAAAGTGTCTGAGCAGGCCCTGCTGGCACAGACTCTCTCCAGTCTGTCTGCCCTGTGCCCTGGCTGCAGCGTGATCGCTGATTTTTCTGACTCTTTGCTGGTTCTTTGTTGGATTTCTGTAAAGACAATTTAGGTTTCTTCCTTCTTCAAACTCATTTTTGTTCCTGTTTTCATCTCGTTTTCTTACATTTTCTTTCTGACAAACCATGACTCAGAAAGCAGGCCATGTTTTTCATGTAAAGATTGGTCAGATGAGAAGAAATAATTGACTTTTTAAAATGCATTTCAATGCCATAATCTCTTTTTGGCAGTCTATGTGCTGACATCCATATCTGTATTTTTCTTCTCGTAATGGGGTAGCATTTACATATATTTTTCATATGTTAGTTTTCTAATTCTTACTCTTCTGCGAGTTATCAATTTTATGCACCTTTAAATAATTGTTAATTATTAATAATAATAATATTGATATGTAACAATTAATATTGTTACATGTACAGTAATTAGCTTTGTGAAACATCTACTTTCATTGAACTGCAGAAGTTTTAGGGCAATGTACTGTTTACAATGCGAGCAGCTGTAGGAGGAACAAATTACAAGCACCAGATAAATGTAAAACGCAGGGAAGATATCTGATAGCTGCAGCAAGAGCAGCCAACGCTTAGCAGTAAACTAGTAAAAGAATCAAAATTTCAGACTAGTAAAGCTTGCTGTGAGCTCAGAAACCAGCAGCTCAGCTGGAATACAGAAAAATAACCCCAGAACCTTTTGAGATGGAGCACAGCAGAACAGAACAGTTTGTGATACAATCTTGTGTTAGAGAAAAGCAGGTGAGCCGCTCAGCCCGAGCCTTTGCACCCCGAAGAACTGACCCACGACCAGCGGCAAACCCCAGCTCACCGCTGCAGTGCAGTGACGCTCTGGGGCTTCTCTTAACTTCCAGAGTGAACTAAAAACAAACAAAAAACCCACAACCAAAGCCAAACAAAGCTGCAGAAAGTGCTGTTGAAAAATAAGTTTTGGACAGAGTTCTTAACTCTTCCGTATTGCACACGTGTGGTTTATTTCCAGCTGCATTAGAGACGGGATTTCTTGGCCTCATTGAAGTCACCGCAAGCTTTGCTCGGAGCCTTTGGTCATGAATTTTTAAGGCAAAACTCGGTGAAATCAGTGGTGGTTGATCCCATGGAGTCTCTGGCTCTGAAATGAGCCTTCCCCCCCAGCTTTTTTATAACTACCAATAGTGCTGTAATAAATGGCTTCTACAGTTTCAATATTTGTGTTACAATAGAGCTCTTATTTTTTTTTCAAAACAGTGAGGAACAATCTAGGATGAAATATTATAGTTTTTATGCTAGCAATTGGAGAGGAAAATGGGGATTTTAACTGGTGGGAGGGTAGGATTACACCATTCATTTTCTGTCCTGATGTTCCTGTTGGTATAGGGTAGTATGGGAATTAAAGTCCAAAACATAGTTATATTTTCTCATACGAGAAACAATTTAACAGCTTTCGTCTCACAAGTCTTAAGTAATCAATACTTGATTATATGAAATAGGATTTATAATTTGGAAGCTGTAACTATTTATGTAATTTCTTGAGTTCTGTCTTGATTTTTATGTGGTAGCCCTACAAGTTAATCGGGCTTCCTCTTCACATCCGAGTTGGAATATCCTCTATTCTGCAGTAGCTGGGACCTGGACTCAGCAAAATCAGCATCATTTCTAAACAGTATCTCCTGATAATTCTGGGATTAGTTTAGGTAGCTCCTGCAGAAGCTCCCTTACTTTCACAGCTTTAGAGCTCTCATATCTGCTAATGATGGAGGATCTGAGCCTCTTCTGCTCCTTTTCCTCCAATACCACACCAGGAGATTTACAGGGGCGGTGTTTGTAGACAATTCAGTAGCAATAGCAGATCACAGTGAAAAAACAACCCTTATTTGACAACTCTGGGAGCATTCAGCATTAAATCATCTCGTTTATTTTCTAAACTTAATGTATTGCTATTCTCTTCAGGGTCAAATTTTGTAGTCCTTTCACATGTAAAGCTGTCTCTGATCTGGAAAGATGAATAACAGTTGCAATATATCTTCACCTCTGATCTCCTTGGCTTCAGTTTTCCTAATCTTTTTCTCTCAGTCCTTTCTACTTTGTCATTCCCAAGAGTTGTCTCATAACGTGCTACTTCATCAGATGCCTTTTTATGTATGCCAATCTACAAAAGCACAACGATAAAATGTTATGGCAGGGTGCTGCATTTCCCAGCCAGTAATTACCTCATGCTCAAGACTAATCACAGCCAGCTTTTGTGTGGAACCTTTTTTCCATGGCATAGGGTGGAGATACTGGAGGATAACAATATGAAATTTTAAAAAAGGGGGGGAAAAAAAAAAAAAGAAAAAGAACACTGAAGAGTGGGGGAGGAAGTTGTGTTTTATCTTCCTGGGAAAGCATTTAGGCACAAACAGATTGCTGGGAAATCGAACATCCCAGTGAGGACAAGACAGTGCTGTGAGCAGGGAAGGGCGTGCCCGGGTTCCCGTCTCGCAGGAGGCTGAGTGAGCAGGGAAAGGACAGCTGAGCAGGGAAAGGAAATCTGAAACTCCCAGGGAAGTGCTGACATGGCCAGAATCACAATCTGGCCCCGAGTCTTGCTTTTTTCACGGAGTTAACAGAACTAAGTAGACCTTAGGTAGGCCTCTGTTCTGTTAATGAACGGTTTTATAACACTTCTGAGGGACCACAGACTGGCAGGATTTCCTAACTCGCTTCCGTTTATGCAGAAACATATTGCTATTTCAGATTAATGATCCAGAAGTAGTAATTATGGTTTTATAATAGTTTTTGATGAGATATCAGCTCTCTGTCAAAGAGTCATTTGTATGACAAGATAGAGATAGAAACAAGACAGTGACTTGAATACAATTTCCTAAACAAAGGCCATGGCACTGCGCTGCTCACTGCAGCCTCTGCTGCATTTGCCATGGATACCTTTTGTTCATAATTACTTCAGTCTGGGGCTTTTTTGGTTTTGTTTTTATTCTCAAGAGATTAATTTTTCTGACAGTGCACTGAAAACCATGCAAAATCCTTTTACATTTTTTTAGGACATGAAAATGTATGCAATAAATTGGTGGCAGACTTGTTGCCTGCATGCTGCACTGGTGACATTCACTAAGGCAAAATGGGCGAAGCTGGATTACCACTATAAAAATAGTTCTACCATTATTCGTTTGGATGGAAAACGTAGTTCAAGTTGGCTTTGTTTAACTCCTACAAACCTTTGGAAATTACGTTTTGATCACGTTAAGGTTTGCGGAATCTGAACTTCAACTATTCGCTTTTGAAAAGTCCAGGTGCTTGGATGATATTCGAGTTCTATAGAATGCAGAAATACTTGTCAGCATGGGATTACTAAGTTGCTGTGCCAGAGCAAAGACAGAAAAGCAATTAAATGGATCGGATCAATACCTGACAGCACCTTGTACATCTTGAGAGATGACAGGACAAAGGGTAATGGCTTCACACTGAGAGAGGGTGGGTGAGATATTAGGAAAAAATCCTTCCCTGGGAGGGTGGGGAGGCCCTGGCACAGGGTGCCCAGAGAAGCTGTGGCTGCCCCTGGATCCCTGGCAGTGCCCAAGGCCAGGTTGGACCCTGGGGCTTGGAGCAGCCTGGGACAGTGGGAGGTGTCCCTGCCCATGCAATGGGATGAGCTTTAAGGGCCCTTCCAACCCAAACCATTCTGGGATTCTGTGAACACGCACAAGTGTTCCTTAACGTGACTGTAAGGAGAGAAATGAGAGTGCAAACTGTACAACCACGAAGGAGGTCCTTCTGTGTGTTACCTCTAGAAGTAACTTATCAGATAAGGCAAATGGGGGAGAAGGGGCTATAGGCTGTAACAGGAATGGTTATAGAAGAGTAAAGATACCTAGATATCCTGTTTGTCCATTTCCACTGTTCTGAAATGTTCGATTGCAAAAAAAAAATCACAAAATTTTTGTCAGATTGCCATGTGTTTTTGGAGAGAAATATTTGAAATTAACCCCGTGCCACTGAGTCCCACTTCAGCTGTGTGTGCTCTGCTAGCGTGTGCTGTGCAGCAGGAGATGGAATGACTGCAGCTGTGATGCTCAGAACCCTTTGCCCACACTATCCCGTTGCATGAGTTTAACTCCAATGTTCAGTTTTACCCGGCTCTGGTCCTCTGGGCTGAGCCACAGTAAAGAGGTGCAGGACACTGACTGTGGGCAGGGACCACGTTTGCTGCTTTGATGCCACCTGACAGGAATCCAGTTCATGTGTTCTGCAGTTGCTCCGCAGTGTAAACGGGGCACGGTGGGCTGGGAGCGTTTGTGTGCTTTGCAAAGCGAGTCAAACTAAAGTGGCAACACGTTCGTTTTCAGCTGTTTTTTATCAGAACCTGCTGTTATGTTTTAATGGGTTTATTACCTAGTTTGCTGCTGATCCTGCACTTATAATTAAAAAAAAAGAAAGGAAGTCTTTCACTTTTGATGTGCTTAATTTACAATATAATCACGCTTCTTTTGATTGACTTAGTGAGGTGGGAGCAGCTGAGGAAAAGAAAGCTTGTTTCGAATGTTCTGAACAAGCTCTCAATCCATTTCCCTGGCGCGGTGTGATGTGATGCCACCTGAACCAAGGGATGAGCGTGTGGGGGGTGTTTTGCCTGAGGTGCTGTGTCCTGGACGTGTGCAGCTGCTGGGTGGCCGGGATCCGTGTCCACGCTCAGCATTCCCAGCTCAGAGCGGCCCTGGAGCGCTGCCTCAGTCCCTGGGAGGAAGGCAGAGCCTCCTCTCCCTCCCAGCTCGTCCTGCTGGGACAGAGCTTTGGCCACTGGGTGCCTCCATGGCTCAGCTGCAGAACTTCCCTTCCCACCCAGCCTTCCTGGAGCTCCCTGGAGCAGGGGGTGGTTCTGCTCAGCCACAGAGCTCCTGCCCGAGGTGTCCTGGTGCTGCTTTGGACTTCCTGAGGGATGAGCCCCATGGATGGGGAGGAGCTGGAGGCCCCCTTGGAACGGGGACTGGGAATTTGCTTTCTCTGTTGCCTTGGAGTTACATTCCTGTTCCATTCGGCTACCAGCAACTGAACTGACATTGCAAACCTCCAGTCAAAGTGGGCAAAATAATGATGCGCTTACTAAAAAACATATTAGTAAACGTTCCTCTTGATTAATGGACAATTTTAACCTGCTCAGGGAACAGGCTATTCCTTATTGATCCATGGGCAGCTGAAACAATATCATACTGCTTGATTGGTTTTGTATTTTAATGGTATTTTTGCTTCATCTATTAATTGGTACCTATCAAATTGTAGGAGATTTTAGAGGCTAATAATTTTTTTGTATTACGGTAACAGCTTTTCATATTGTCACACCTAAACTGCAGCCTTTCCAAACTTAAGTTACTAAAACATAGAAGTTACTTTGGTGTTGCCAAAGACAGATGAAATGCAAATGTCAATCAGTTGTTGGGCAACTGCTAAACAATCCTTGCCTCCTGAGTACTGGGGATAAGAAATTTCACTGGGAAATTTGCAGTCTGTGCAGCAAGACTCTGATGAGGTAGTAAGAAAGTGCAGCTCTCTGTGAAAAAACTCTGCTTCTTTTCCTTTTTATTTTGTTAGTCCATTTACAGTAGAATTTGAGTCACTTAGTGGGCTAATAAGTTCATTTTAAATTTATTGCCTACCACAAGCTTTGCTGAAGTCTACAGTCCTCAAAAAAGTCAATTCTCAATTACTTGGAAGACCAGCACTGTCCTTGGAGGGGTAGCAAGATGTGATTTTCCAGACCAGAGCAGTTTCACCTATGATATTCTATACAAAAGATGAATATACGTAATCCGGAGTCTGTGCTGTGCTGCCAGACAGCGAGGGGATGGAAAGGGCACGGTAGGTGTGTAACCCCATTCAGGCAGCAGGGCAAAATCTGTTTTCATTGGTAGAGACTGGGGTAGGATGCCTTGTGTTCCACGAACTGTTTCTGCAAGTGGCTGTTGGTAATGGGCACTCGGGTGTGTCCCCCGGTATTGTAAACAAGGCAGGACAGGCTCGGGGAGTACTTCACCTTTGGCTCACAGAAGACATTCAGGAGAATCCTTTTCGCCTCCTTTGCGATGTTTGGCTCATTCCATGTGGAAAAAGGGTCCTCGCTCACGTTTTATTTGTGTACTAAAACTTATCATTTGGGGAAATTGACAATAATTGCAACATTTATCACCTTCACAGTTAAAGGATTAGTGGCTGGGGAAACTCTGAGCCTTGCAGTGAGCCAGGACATCAGTAAGTGGGATATTGCAATAGCTCCTGTATCAGTTATCCAGCAGCAGTGTGGACACCGTGCGTTTGGAGATCTGTGCCATGACTAAATCACGAGCTCATTTGTCCTTGGCTGTATTTGAGTTTCCTGTAAGAAAATTGCTGTTTTGTGGAAATCTATGCTGAAGAGAGAGCGCTGCATGTGGGATGGTTCTAGAATGTGAACTCTGGTGCTTTTACTTCCTTTAGTTCAGAAACCCAGCAAACAAGGTTATATTTTCAAGGATTCATCTCGGCTCCCGGAATGATGAATCTGCTATCTCTGCCCTGGGTATGTAATTCCTCTCTGAAGTCACTGTGGGTTTCTCAAACTCATTTTTTAGAAGGACTTGACTGCAATTCTTTTGTTTGGTTTCAGCAGGATTTTGCTGAAATTCAGAGATTCATGGATAGCAGTGTGGATGCATTTCAGCACTGAATCTCTCTGCTGTGTAATATTTCCGTTATTTATCATCCTTGGAAACACTGTCTTTCAGTAACAGCTTTTCTGACTGGTTTCCAAACCACGCTTTCATTCATCTGGGTGTGATACAGTCACCCCCAAAAATCACAGTAGTTTCTCTTCTGGAGAGAAGGGCTCAGCTATTGCAAAGGAACCGGGCACAGTTAGAGCAGCAGGAGTTGTGTGCTGCCAGCAGCACAACGCGAGGCGCTGCTGAGGACCCAGCAACTTTGATTTCCTGTGGTACAGATCCAACCTGGGCTGGTCTTTAGCACAAAAATCATCATTATTGCACTCTATTTCCCAGAGTGGGCAGAAAGGCACACAGGTTTTCCCCATTTATTTCCCTGGAGCTCTGGATGGCTGGGACTCAGGCACACAGGTTTTCCCCAGTTCCCTGGAGCTCCGTGTGGCTCTGGATGGCACTCTTTACCTATATTCCCACTGAAATGATGAGCTCCTGGAAATAGCAGCTCCTGCTAAGTGATCAGCCAAAACACAGCAGCTCGTGGCAGCTCAGATCAAACAGCACTAAACCTAAAATGGTTGCTATCGAGAAAGAAGAAAGCAAAATAGATACGGTATAAGATTATATTATTAGAATAATCAAGAGAAGTCAGACATGGGGGGAAAGGTAGGAAATTATAACGAATTATCATCAATCAAAAAAAATGAAGAGCAGCAATTGGAAGTAACTGGCTCAAATTTAGCTTGAGGAGGAAATTTTACCATGAGCAGAAAATCTTTATCTGCATCAACATTTTTTGACGTTCAGCCTGATGTAATAATGGTAATTAAACTACAGGCAAGGTAGTACTACAGCAATGTTAATAGCCATGTAGAGATTCCAAGCTTTGACTATATTTTAGTATTAGGATATTCTTGTCCTGCAAGCGTGTGGTTTTTTCATTTTGAAGGCTGTGAGTTGGTAAAGGGAAGCTGTGCTTTGCCAGACAAATAGAAGGTCTCTAATTGTCAGTTTAGAATAACTTGTGTTTGTTACAAATATAATGTGAAAACCTCATAGATTTTAGGCTACTTTACCCTAATTTATAACCTGACGCTGTTCTAGAGCTTCAGGAAGTTTTACAAAAACTTACAGAAACTAGAAGAAAGTAGGCACAGCAATTATTGATTAACTGAAAAGTTAATACCTAAAATATTGAGGGTGAAGTGAACTAAATGTTCATTTGAAAGCTGTAGAACACGGGGAAAGGTGTAAGAACTGAGAAAGTTCTGAAGAAGGCATGGAGCATGAATAACATCCGACAGAAATTTTGTTGTGCTCTCTGATGGGAGCCATAAAGGGCACTCAGGGTGGATAAAAATGCTGTGATTTTTCTCTTCAGTACCATTAAAATTTTGTCAAATCACATTTTTAGTTGGGCTTCAAAGGTCACCTTGGATGTTTATTGTTATTCCCCCTCCACACATTCAAATGTGGCCCTACGTGGATTCACGTCTTCCCTAAAGTCTGTACAAAGGAGAATGTAATGAATGAGCATGGGCTATAAACCTTGCAATGGGGTTCCAATTTACACCTCCAGCTTTACTGTGCTGTTCACAGACTGCTCTGTACCCAGGAGAGGAAGGTTGGTTTGAAGGCAGGACGTATGAGGAAGGAGAAAGAAATGTTGTGAAGAGGTAAAGGATTTGCTTACTGTTCCCTCAGGTGACAGCACTTCCTCCCCAGAACTGAGAGTACCTGAGTTAGGCTGATGTTCTCATTTCCTCTGGATATTTTAAGCTGCCCAAAGTGCTGCCATCCAAGTTCAGCGAGCGTGAAGTCCATCCCAGGAAGAGCTGACTTTGTGTTCCACAAGGCCACGTTTTTGGCTCCGTGAGCGCAGGAAAAATGGTCCCAAAGAAAGGCCCTGGTTCAGCAGGTTGCACAGCAGCGCCAATTTCATGATCTAAGAATCTGCAAACAGCATTACCCACTTGTGCCAGGCACCCCACGTTCACTGTTCATTGTGTTTGGTGCAAGCCCCAGGGCAGGTGTTGGTCTGCCACCTTTGTCACGCTCTGATTCAGGTCCTGCGTCCTGCTGGGGCAGCTCTGATCATCCAGTGTCTGACCAGCAACCAAACAAAAACTCATTGATTGCTCCTGGGGCCCAATTGCTAATGCCAAATAGGAGACATGAGAAGGGTTGTCACTTTTTACAGCAGGAATGACACTGAGAACACTCTCACAGAAGAAATAGGGGACAATTTGAGGTGTTTTGAAATATTTTTGTCATGATTCATTACTTTTCCATTGAAATCTTTCTCAAAAGTATAAATATATTAACTGGGGGGGACCCAGAGTTAAAACATAGCGACTTACTTGAAATCAGCAGCCACCAGGTTAAATGTACATATAAGAGTGCACTGCCCACCCTTTCCAAAGGGGAAGGAATTTCCGGGGAGTGGCTGTGGGAAGCTGCAGTTGTAGCTCTGCTGGAGGCATTAATCTCTCCATCTGGTCAGGATCTGAGGCAGTGCCCTGGTTGGGACTTACACCCAGTGGTTTTGATGCCTTTGGATAGAGGCATCAAAAACTAACTCTAAGTCAGACTTCACAGAATGAAAAAAAAATATTTATTCAGTATGTTCCTGGTTTAATTTTCTTGAAATTACGTATTGGCTATAGGCAAGATACTTATTCACTTCCAATTTTTAATTTTAACTGTATCTTTCCCAGTTTGGATCCAATGTTAAGGTTGAAACCCTGCGTTACCTTCATTAAAAATTTGACATAGATTTGCTAATTTTCTTGTTCTCTGCTGACAATCTCGTTAATGCTATAAAAAGTACATTATCTCTGCTTCCAAATTCTATTTAATTTACATAAAATGTAAAATGTCTTAAATGTAAATGTCTTAAATGAGAGATCCAAACTGGATAACACAAACGAAGGGTACTAGTACCCAGTAATTCATTTTATGCTGAAAAGACAACCGAGTTTTACACAGGTGTCCATCACAGGCCTCCTTGGATGTGATTAAGCAAGATGACTTTTGGCACGTAACACGATTTTATTTAGTGATCTCTCACCAGAAAAACCCAGCTAGGTTCATAATACGTTAAACACAAAACCTGCTTTTGAGACAGCAGTTAAAGCCACGTGCCTCTCGTGCAGCCTAAAGCTGGATGGATGTCTTTGAAGCTGAGGAGCGTGACAGGAGCAGGGCTCGAAGGCAGCAGGGCTCAGTGTCCAGGACCCAGACACCAGAGCTGAGGAACTGAGCGCTCGTTCTGGTGATACTGGTTAGCCACCGTGGGGTTAAACAGACTTCCAGAGCTCCCATCCATACTCCCACCCAGCAGTTCCAGCGCTGTGCACAAAGGGTACGGGACAATGCAGTAGCCTGTCAGCAGTATTGATTCCCACCATTACAGCTCTTTGGCTTTGCTCGGCTTCTTAATGGTATTTAAACAACTACCGTTCTCTCCCCACCTTGCGTGTGATTTTTCCTTCTGCAAAAGGCCCTTTTGTTTAAAAACCTTCCTGATGGTTATGGAACACACGTATTTATTATTCAGACGGTTCATTTATTAACAATAAATAATTTAGGTACGTTTTCTTCTGTTTAATTAACACATTAGTAGTTGGAGGGCATGTGGGAAGTAGTGTTTATATTTATACTCATTTCTCAGGCTCTTTGTTTGGTTCTACTTGATGGCCACCGTGCTTATTTATTGAAAGTTCCTGGCCTGCAGAAGTGCTTGCAAATGTCCAGAGAGGCATCGGCACCTGTGGTAGCAGTAGCAAGGTGCTGCCTCATTCTCTTCGTGTCCTCTGATGTCCAGGGCCAGTTTAAACCCCTGCAGCAAGAACAAATAATCAGGATGGCCCTAGGCCTGCTTCGTGCTTGTTGGGAAGAAACATAAATGACATCACTGTTACGGCTGCTGCATTTGGCACACAGGAAAACCATTGCTTTATGTTCACCAGCAAACCCAAACTTTACTTCCATTCTACTGGAAACTTATTTTCTATCCTGTGACTGCACTAGCAAACTTCTGTGTGTCAGATGAAAATGCACGCTCCATAATGCTGCACTTTAAATCCTTTTCTTCTTTAAAATGGCACTTAGGCTCCTTTCCCTTTTGTTTCTCCAACATGCAAACATGCTGCCATTTTCTTGGGTAATACATAAACATCTTCTAAATGTGACCAGATCTAGATTCCTGTACCTCAGTTGGTTGGTTATTTCTAACTATGCCTTAACACTGTTGGAATCGTGGCTATAGGCACCCGATCAGATTATGTGCTTCCCATTTTCGGTGTTACACAAACGTGTCCTAAAATAAAATTAGGAAGAACTTTGAACCTCCTTAGACCCTGATCCTACAAGCAGTGCTACAATGGGGTTTGCTTTAGGACCTGTATTATGTGTATTTACATACCGAATTCTTTTTTGTGGATGACAAAGTGACTTTTATAATGTTAAAATAGATTCTTCTTTCACGATTTCCTTTTTTTTGTTGCTTCAGCTAGTTTTCAACTAATGGAGTCTGATGCAGTTAACGAGAGAGTAATCCCGCTTTATACCTGAATATTACTGCTAATTTCTCTTTTCTTTGTCACTTAGAAAAATCTAATATTCAGCTCGATAGTAAAACCTTTAATTCAGAAAACATGAACCTCCTAGTGGTTACAGCTCCCAGCTAAATGCCCTGATCTCCCATGAGGTAGGATCGACCATGGCCTTGCAGCAACCCAGATTTCTTCAGCAAACTCTGCCTGTCAGGGTTAAATCCTGGCCTCCAGCAGTGTCTTGAATCCACACTAGGGAAATTATGATAAAAATAATCTTTACATCTCCAGACTCAAATGGATCTTTCTGATGGACTGCCTCTGGTGCCAGGTCCGTGTCAATAACTCGCAGGGAACGCACGGCTGTGACCTTTTCCCCCTTGTTTTAGAATTTCTATTTTACAGGACCAATAAAGCATGTCAGGAGAAAGCGGCGGTTCCGGACGTGTGAATGGATGGATCTCAGGCCAGAGGTAATCCTTCAGCACGCTCCTGTTTGGGACTAAAGAATACATCTCCTTGCACTAATGGCTCTGTCAAAAATGCATGCAAGGGAAAATTGAGGGATACACTCTTTCAGTTAAGCAACGATTAGAAAGCAAGAATGAAATGAGTAAAGGATTTTCCACTTGCTTTCTCAAGGCCCCGATGGAGGCTGCAGGAGTTGATGGACACACCGGGTTGCCAGGCAGCATTAAATAGAAGACGTAATGGCAATTATCTATTAGAAATTCCTGCACTGTGCCATATCATCGTTACTGTTTGTAAACCCTTCGTCCATCTACATCCATCACCTCTATGAGACGCCAGCGCAAGGCTGTAAAACACCCGGGCTGCCATATCAATAAACAAACATAGTCAGGTGAAAAGGAGAAGAGTTTTTGATTAAGGTACCAGAACAGAAATGAGGTTTTGATTCTGACACCACTGTAATGTTATCTATTGGTGAAGTCTCTTCATCTTTCGTGCTTCAGCTCCCTGCCCATAGAATGGGGCAACATTTGTCCCTTTTCATTTCTGTAATCTGGCTTATTTGTTTAGACTGTAATTTGGCTGAGGAGATGCTTCTTCCTGTACATCATCTGCCTTGCAAACCTGCTCTCCACATCCCTCCACCAAATCAGGTGTATTTGGGATTGTTAACAATAGGTTCATACTAAAAACGTGATTTTTTCCAATTTTGGCTCCCTCAAAGGCTGGTTCCCTGTAGGAAAACACCCTCCTCTGAGTTATGGTGCTGTGTTTATATATATTTATATATATTTCAGAGTGTTAGCCCACAGGTCATACTTCTCGCCTTTCACAAAGTGGGATGCTGAGTTAAAAAATGCTTATGCTGCTTGCCACTATTTATTTATTTATCTATTTATTTATAAATGAACAAGCTACAGTCCTGTAGATTTTGAAGTTCCTTCTCTGTCCCCAGCCCAGCCCCGCTGGGATGGGGGGACGGGCACGGGAGGGTGTGAGCAGGAAACCTCCCGGTGCTCACAGCCAGCACCGCCGGGCACCACTGCACAGCCCGGGGCTGCAGGACTTCCCCCCGACCCACAGAAACGTTCTGAGCTCCTCAGCAAAGAATCTTCTGTAGAAAGATGACAAACGAGTGAATGCTGGCAAAAATTTAATTTTTCTGTATAGTTTTCTGGTATGTAAAGTTCCTTTACTGCTGATTTTCTCTGGTTTTTTATACACTGTTCCATTCAAGCTCACAATAGAGAGTACAGGAAAGCAGATTCCTTAACTAATTAGTCGAGCAGCCAGAAAGAGTTTTAGAAGTTTGTCCCAACAGTTATAATTTAGAATTTTTTTTGACTGAATGCAACATAAGAGTAAACGTGTATTTCCATCCCTCTTCCTTAGCAGATGTAGCATTACATCTTTGGCTTGGAAAGAGGATGGGTTCTTGTCTCTGTATCCCATACCATTTTTCCTGTGTGTGTGTGTGCGTGTGGACAGGAGCAGGAGGAAATCCTGCATTCCATCTACTCAAAGCAATTTGTTCAATGGATCACGCTTCCAGCACCTCATATAGAGAAAAACAATGGCAAGGAACAGTGACAGAGACCTAAACCCCAATGATTTTATTCAATGCTGCGATGTCTTTGGTGCCAGAGTTCCATGGCACTCCGTGGGACGGCCCCTGGGGTTGCTCTCAGGTGCGAGGGATTGAGGGAACATTCCGGGAGAGCATCCTGAGGTTCCTCTGGCAGAACGACAATGCTCTCCCAGCTCAGTGATCAACGAGCATCCCCTGGAGTGCTGATTCTGTTGGAAGGACTGGCTTTTGCGGAGTTAGGTGGCTTTGATGAGCAATTTATGGAACAGAGCACAGATGAGGGAGCATTTGAAGCAGGGAGGGGACTTCGAAGGGTACAAGCTATCTGCACTAACTCCTCGTAGCTCTCAGAGCCTGTGCGTAGCTAATTCCTCGCAGCCAGTACATGTCAATCAGTGTGAGTGTCCTCACGTGTGTTGCTGCTCTCCTTCCCGATCACCTCAGCTGTTTGCAATCCCGCTAACGAGTTGCACCTGGCCATAATTTCTGAGGCCCCACCCGCGGCTTTCCTTTCCTCCCCAGCCTGAGGCCACGGCCTTTGTGCATCGCTCCGAGCCTCGCCAGTGCCGTCTCCGTGCCTAAGGTTTGAAGCCCCGTCCGTTCCTCGTTCGCTTCTCCCCTTTACCAAAGCCTTTGCAATTTGTCCTTTTCCTCCGACAAAAGCATTTCGTGTTCTCTTCCCACTTTGGGTTTCCGAGGTCGTCTGTTTCCCTCCAACTTTACTGAGCTGTTACTTTATCTTTTCTCCTCCGTTCCTTTCCTCCAACCGCCACCTTTGTGTCTTCCTTTCCCGGTGCCCTTCGCATCCTTCACCCAAGCCTCGTTTTATTTCTTTCCGTCCCGTCTCCCTCACTG